>OX456986.1:86597235-87043235 GCA_949752695.1 Melanostoma scalare
AGAGTAATCTGAGAAGTCCTTCAATGTGCAGTAGAGGGTTGGCATCTTTTTTTGTAACCGCGTTCATTTTCCGAGCGTCTAAGCAAAACCTATACTTAATGGCGTTATTCACACCTACTTTCTTCACAAGTGCCACTGGTGAACACCAAGTGGCACGCTTTCTTCTATGACGACGATTTTCAACATCCTATCTATCTCCTGGTAGAGTAATGCTTGTAACGCTGGTGAGACAGGGTAATGATGCTGCTTGACAGGCTCCCCGTCTCCTCTATCTACAACTTTCTTACTTACTTACTTAGGTGGGCATTACAGTTCGGGGTGAACCTGGGCCTCAATCAACATCCTTCTATAACGATTTCGATCTCGGGCGAGCTCTCTCCAGTTTCGCACTCCAAGTCGGTTGAGGTCTTCATCCACTTGATTGCGCCACCTAAGACGAGGTCTTCCCCGTCCGCGATTTCCCTGCAATGTGCTTTCGAACACCCGACGAGCCGGAGCGTTTGGGTCCATCCGCTCTACATGGCCCAACCATCGTAGCCTCGCGATGCGTACTCTTCTGGCTATGCCCATGTCGCGGTACAGCTCATACAGCTCGTTGTTGTATCTTCTGCTCCTAACATTGTCTTCGCATACGGGACCAAAGATCATTCGGAGAATTTTTCTTTCGAAACGACCAAGGGTTTCCTCATCCGCTTTCGATAAGGTCCTTGCTTCCGCGCCGTACAGCAAGACTGGGATGATTAAGGTCTTATGCAAGGTTACCTTGGTTTTTCCAAAGAGGGTTTTGTTTCTCAATTGCCTTCTTAACCCAAAGAAGCAACGGTTGGCAAGTTATTCTCCGTTTGATCTCCGCACTGATATTGTTGTCCGTGTCTACAGCGGATCCTTGATAGACGAAGTCCTGTACTACCTCGAAGTTATGTCTGTCTATTGTGACGTTTTGTCCAATTCGTCGATGTTCTGTGTCCTTGTTTGATGACAGCATATACTTCGTTTTGCCCCCATTAACCATCAAACCCCTTTTTGCGGCTTCTGTTTCAATACTCGCAAAAGCACCTATGACATCACGCTTTTTTCTTCCCATTACGTCAATATCGTCTGCGTAGGCGAGTAATTGTACAGACTTTTGTAAGATTGTTCCTCTGGTGTTGACGTTTGGGTTTCTTACAATGGGGGCGTTCGGATTTTTAACTAAGACGAACTAGATTCCTTTCGTGACATTTGTTGTTAGTGTAATCCCATGTTAAAAAGCAGCTGACTGCAAAACATCTTTTGAGGGGAAAGCGATCCAAAGGTACCTTAAAAATCATGGTATAGCAAGCTACCCAATTTTGAAATTTGAGAACAGCTGACTTGGATTCATTTTGTTTTGCTTTCTGTCATAGTGCTGTGTTGCAAAATTGTTTTTTGTAAACTTAAATTTAAAATATGGTGCTCCTAATTAGTCTAAACGACGTTGTTTACGAAGTAAACGATTGTGAAGAAGTTTGCAATCGAATAATAAGTGGTACGTGTTGTTTGCAATTCAGAATGTCTAAGCTTGCCATTATTATTTTTTAGTTAATTTTTATTTGATTTAACAGAAATTACGTTCAATTGCCATTCGCTTTTGGTTTGGTTTGTTTTCACTTCGATTTATCAGCTGTTTCTGATTTGACAGATACCTAATCTTAGTCGTTCGAAAACTTACCCGGATACAAAGGTATCCTAGTTATGCTACCCATTTTTTTTCGAACGCACCCAATCTGTTCAAATAAGATGTTGAAGAAATCGCATGACAGTTTGTCGGCTTGCCTGAAACCTTTTTCGACATCAAAGGTCTCGGTGAGTTCTTTACCGACCTTGACGGAGCAGAGTGAATTCTCCAAAGTCATCCTGCATAGTCGTACGAGTTTTGCAGGGATGCCGAAATTAGACATGGCTATGTACAGCTCGTCTCTGTAAATACAGTCATAGGCGGCCTTGAAATCGATAAAGAGATGGTGAATATTATTATTATGTTCTGTTGATTTTTCCAAGATCTGTCGTAATGTGAAAATTTTATTCTATTGTGGACTTCTCTGGTCTAAAACCACATTGATAAGGATCTATCAAGTTGTTGACGTGGGGTTTCAGAAGTTCACATATTACAGCAGACAAGATCTTATTATCTTATAGCTTATCCCTCTATAATTGGCGCAATTGTGAGGGTCTTCCTTCTTTAGGATCGGGCATACGATACTGAGGTCCCATTCATCGGGCATGCTTTCTTCCGACCATATCATACAGATCAGCTGGTGCATGCTCCTCTCCAACTGTTCTCCAGCTGCCTTGAAAAGTTCGGCATCAAGGCCATCTGCACCTGCAGTCTTATTTGATTTAAGTTTGCATATGGCAAGCTTAACTTCCTCTAGGTCGGGAGGACGGCATTCTTGATCATCGTCCAAGCTGAATGGGGCAAACTGCCTGACAGCGGAATTTGTGTCCTCATCGCCGTTAAGCAGTCTGCAGAAATGATCTTTCCAGATCCTCAGTAGCGACTGTGACTCTTTAACTATGTTTCCCTTCTGGTCTTTACAGGCTTGAGTTTGGGGCTTGTCACCCTGGCAGGATCTTTTTACCTTTTCGTAAGACTTCCGAATCTCGTTCCTGTCATGGCACCTCCCTATTTCCTCAAACGAGCGCTTCTCATGTTGCCTCTTTTTCTTTTTGAGAAGTCGGTGTTCTTCCCTTCTTTTCTCCTTGTAGATCTCGTTATACTGATCGTAAGCAGCCCTTGTTGGTTTTTGCATCAGCATTTGTCATGCTTTTTGTTTGGCTGCATTTGCCTGCCTGCATTCTTCATCGAACCATGGGCTTCGTTTTGGTAGCCGAGTGAAACCCAGAACCTCAGATTCAGCGGTTCTGATGGCTTCTTGGCATTGCTGCCACTGGTCTTCAATGCTTAGTACTGGTGGCATGGGATTCAAGGATAATTGAAGGGACACTCGATTGGAGAAGGCATTGGCAATCTCTTGCGATTGTAGCTTTCCGACGTCATATCTCTTCACAGCGTTAGTTCGTGCTGGTCGTGAACAAGATATCCTCATTCGTACCTTGGCTACAACAAGGTAGCGGTCCGAGTCAAAGTTGGCCCCTTGGAAAGTTCGGACATCTAGAACACTGGAAGAGTGCCTTGCGTCGATCGCAACATGGTCAAATTGGTTGACGGTTAATTGATCTGGAGATCGCCATGTACCTTTATGAATTTTGAGATGCGGGAAGCGTGTACTACTTACAACAAGATTTAGCCCCGCAGCAAAATCGATTAGCCTCAGTCCATTTTCGGAGGTTTTGTCGTGGAGGCTATGCTTACCGATTGTGTTTCCAAAGATGTCCTCCTTCCCTAGCTTTGCGTTAAAATCGCCAAGAACGATTTTCACTGCGTGTCTAGGGCACTGCTCATACTCACTGTCCTATTATGTTATTTATTCATGCTTGTAAATCTATCTTTGATGCGAAAAGGCAAAAGGAGGGAACTAGGAATTAGGATTGGAATTTGGATAGTGTAAGGTAGGGTTTAGGATAAGGTAGGATTTAGGAATCGAACATACCAGAGGAAACGGAAAAGGAAAAATCAGAAAAAAGGTAGGAAACAGAAAAAGGAAAGGGACCAAAACAAGTATGGGAAAGGTAGGTATGAACGATAGGAGGGGAAATTCGGGAGGGGAAAGAATGTACAGAGAGGAGACCTGGCACGCTCGCTGAGCACGGCTTAGCTCGCCGGATGTGGGTGGGTCTTGCCTCCTCTGCTGCACCTCGCCTCGCAACCAAAAACATAAATCGTGCCTAAAATATAACCACCACAAAAAGAACAAATACGTACAATATACATTTCCTTACAACACATCCTATGCGGTATCTATTTATGACCACTTGTGTCGCCTGCGTCGCCAATTGCCCCGATTCAACCATCGTATGCATCCTACGATCCTACCTGGCCCTCTATAATTGGTATGTCAATGACACCCAGCCATTGAGGATTTAGCATTTAATTTTTCTTTCCGAAGCAGAAGCCATGCCGGCTATTTAGAAATTATTTTTGTCTTTTATTTTTCATATTTTTTTCTTTCTGCTTTTCTTTCTAGGCGATAAGATTTGGTAAGTTAAAAATTCGTTTGAGTAGACAAAACAAATCCAAAACAAAAAGGTAAACAACAACAGGACAACAGGTAAGTACGATTTTAACATTTATGTACGTACATCTATGGACGCAAAAATTGTTTATTATTTTTTGTTTCACCATAGAAATGTTTTTAATCTTTATTTCTTTATTTTGCAGGTAGCCGTAACAAAAACACCGGCGGATACCATACCTGTAGGAGAATCCGTCGTTGGAAGGATACTTTTGCCTGAGCCAACGTGGGGAAGAACCCTCGTTCAGCCGGGCAATTAGGTTAGGTAAAGTAAAGATCAATTTCAATTGAATTATTAAGCACAGTTGTTTAACTATTTTCTTTTTTCTTGCAGGTACCATGTGATGGGATTTGTCTCTGGTAGCTGCTGTATTGGATAATCGAGACATTATAAAGTAAAAACAATGGTAATTACCTGCGCCTTTTTTTTTTTTTTTTTTTTTGTATATATTTATTTGGCAAAAAATTTGCCATTTTAAAAATTCATTACATTTTCACAATTTTTAAATCAAATAAATCTTCTTTTAACATAATCAATTAGAAGCTTCTTGAATTTGGTCAAATTTGATTCTACTTTCAAATGATTTGGTAGGTTATTATAAATATCTAGTCCTCTGTGTAGAACCATATTTTTTGTCTTAGAATTTCTAAACATAGGTAGTCTAAAGTTATCTACATTACGTAAACCATACGGCTGTACATCTCTTACATAAGTTAAGTAATCATTTAAATAGTTTGGTAACAAATTAAATTTAATTTTAAAAACGAAAACAATAGCATTAAACATGATACGTTGATTAACACTCAACCAACACAATCTCAACAACATTTCTCTTTTTGAAGTAAAATTATTGCACACTAAAATAATTCGCATCGCTCTATTTTGAAGCTTTTGAAGTCTATATATCATCTGATTATTGCACATAAACAAAATACTGGAGCAATACTCAAAGTGAGGTTTAACCATTGTATTATATACTTTAATAATTGTTTTCTTCGTCATTTTTTTCCTAATCTTACTCATAAAGTAAAGTTTTTTAGATATCTTTTTACAAATATATTCAATATGTGGATTCAAGTTTAATTTATGGTCAATAACAACACCTAAATATTTTATCTCTGACACAAATTCTATATTTTCATTTTGTATATTAATTGGTCTACTTGAACTTCCATTTAAAATCATTGCTTTGGTCTTATTCACATTTAATTTCAACAAATTACTATCAAACCATTCTTGCAATTTTTGTAGGTCTTGGTTGATTTTATCTATACAATCATCAATATTACTACCAGATATAAACAATAACGCATCATCAGCAAACAGCACAATTTTTGAAAAACAAACAGCATTCTCCATATCGTTGATATACAATAAAAACAGCAACACTCCAAGCAAAGATCCTTGAGGGACACCATAGGGAACACTTATAGGATTTGATATTGCATCATTAACTTTGGTTTTTTGAGTTCTATTCTCTAGATATGATTGAAACCAATAAAGTTCATTGTTTTTAACACCATACATTTTCAGTTTTTCAATCAAAATCTGTCTGTCTACCGTTTCAAACGCGCGTTTTAAATCTAAGAATACAGCCACAACTACGTTCTTATTGTCAATGTCTATTTTCCACTTTGTTATGACTAGATTTAAAAGAGATTCACAGTTATGGTTTTTACGGAAGCCAGATTGATAACACGAAATGAGGTTGTACGATTCTAGATAGGAATGTAGTTGGTTATACACTATTTTTTCAATAACTTTACTTTCCAAACTCATCATATTCACAGGTCTGAAATCTTCAACTTTTTTTGAGTTTTTACTTTTGGAATAGGGACGATTAGTGACTCTTTACAACAATTCGGAAAACAACCACTACTTAACGACAAGTTGATAATCTTTAACAGCAAATCTCCACAAACATGAAAGGCATCCACATATAATTTTACATTTATTCCATTTGGGTCTTTTTTGTTATTCATCGCCTTCAGCACTGACATTAATTCACACTTTGTTATTGACTTGAATTTGAAACTTAGGTAATAATAGTCTCTTATTGAATTTGTATAAGGTCTCCTTGGTATCATACTTCTTATTTCCCTAATACTTGTTACAAAGTAAGAATTTAAAACGTTAGACATTTCAGTAGCATTATTAAATCTTACATTATTGTATATAACCTCGTTGATGTCTTTTTTATTTTCCTTTAATACAAGGAGCTTTAAGGTTCTCCACATAGATTTTTGGTCACTACATATTTCAATTTTATTACTAATGTAACTGTTTTTTGAACTTTCCAATAATTTCTTAAATTTGTTTCTACACACTTTATAGTTATTCCAATCCGTCAAAGAACATGACATTTTTGCTGTTTCATATTTTAAAACTTTTTCATTTTTTAAGGCTCTTAAATTTTCACTAAACCATGGATTAAAGTTATTATTAAGAGCTTTAGTGAACATAAAACTTTTGGCAGTTTGTATTAAATTATTCGAAAACCTTTTAGTTAAATCATCAACAGGTATATCACAGTTAGGAACAGAAAAATCACGAGCACGTAGTTTATGGACAAAATTTTCCGGATTATATTTAAATATGCGTAACAAATTGTTTTTAGATTTAGTATAATTTAACAACTTAATACTAATTATCACAGATTCATGATCACTTATTTTGTATTTACTGTCAGTCTTTGCTTCAACTCTCTCCGGATTATTCGTCATAACATGGTCAATCAAACTTCTAGAGTCTTTGGTTATTCGCGTTGGCCCACTAACTAATTGGGTAAATGAATTATCATTCAATATTGCACTTATTCGGTTTTTTAAGGAACTACAGTACCTCACACTCAAAGTGGGACACCTAAGAAATAAAAACTTCAATAAACTTCTTTACGAAAAAAAATGCAGAGTAACTCACTTTTTTAAATAATTTTTATTTTTATTGCTTAATATTGACCTCAAATTATTATAAAATAAAAAAAAAATTTCAAAAAACAACCCCGATTTGTTTAAAAAAAAAAGATAAAAATGATCTGTCTAGTATTTTTTTTTTAATGCAGGTCACACTCAAAGTGGGACACCTGCTGTTTTCTAAGAAAACTAACTGTAATTGCCACGTTATCTATATTATTTAGTTGCAGTTTTTGTAGAGCTTTCATTGTGATAGCATTAAAAAAAAAAAATCGAATTGTCAAGGCAAACAACCTTTGAAGAAAGGCAAATTGTGATTTTCAATTACCAAAAAGGAAAATCCGTTCGCAAAATAAGTAAAGTTGTTAAAAAAGTAAATCTATGGTGTTTAGTGTAATAAAACGGTTTCGGGAAGGTCGAATAGAAAATAAACCAGAAAGTGTTGAAAGCAAAAAAAAAATTTGCGATAGAAATGTGCGGTTTCTTTTAAGAAAAATAAGAAGTTATTCTTTGCTGTCCGCAATTGGCCTTTAAAAATTGATAAAGGACACTTAAAATGTTGACTTAAGGGCAGAAAGAGTTCGGCGGTTTGTTAGGAGAAACGAATTGAGTGGCTGAGTTGCGTCCAAAAAACCGTTAGTATAAGAAAAGAATCGTCGTTTAAGAATGCAATTGGCCAAAGAAATATCAGAAAAGAATAGTCGTTTAAGAATGCAATTCGCCGAAGAAAATGTGACAAAGGATATGAATTTCTGGTCAAAGGTAAGTCGCATTTTGTTCTCCAACTTCAATCATAATTCGGTCAATTCATTAAAAGTCCATTTTACGGACGAAACCAAAACTAATCTTTTTGATTCTGATGTCACATGCTCTTTGGCGAATTGCATTCTTAAACGACTATTCTTTTCTGATATTAACGGCTTTTTGTGCGCAACTCAGCCACTCAATTCGTTTCTCCTAACAAACCGCCGAACTCTTTCTGCCCTTAAGTCAACATTTTAAGTGTCCTTTATCAATTTTTAAAGGCCAATTGCGGACAGCAAAGAATAACTTCTTATTTTTCTTAAAAGAAACCGCACATTTCTATCGCAAATTTTTTTTTTGCTTTCAACACTTTCTGGTTTATTTTCTATTCGACCTTCCCGAAACCGTTTTATTACACTAAACACCATAGATTTACTTTTTTAACAACTTTACTTATTTTGCGAACGGATTTTCCTTTTTGGTAATTGAAAATCACAATTTGCCTTTCTTCAAAGGTTGTTTGCCTTGACAATTCGATTTTTTTTTTTTAATGCTATCACAATGAAAGCTCTACAAAAACTGCAACTAAATAATATAGATAACGTGGCAATTACAGTTAGTTTTCTTAGAAAACAGCAGGTGTCCCACTTTGAGTGTGACCTGCATTAAAAAAAAAATACTAGACAGATCATTTTCATCTTTTTTTTTTAAACAAATCGGGGTTGTTTTTTGAAATTTTTTTTTTATTTTATAATAATTTGAGGTCAATATTAAGCAATAAAAATAAAAATTATTTAAAAAAGTGAGTTACTCTGCATTTTTTTTCGTAAAGAAGTTTATTGAAGATTTTATTTCTTAGGTGTCCCACTTTGAGTGTGAGGTACTGTATCTTTTAATAAATCTATATTTATATCACCCATTAATATCACAGTTTTAAAATCACAGTTGAATATGTTCATCCAATCACAGAAATGGTCTAAATAAATGTTTGCAGAATAACTCGGGGATCTATATATACCACCGAGTGTATAAATGACACTATCTTTTTTTATCTTCAATAATAGGAACCATATTTCTCTTTCAATCGCATCAGATTTCACTATATCCACCTGCCAGTTGTCTTTAATGTAAAAAGTTACACCACCCGTATGAGCACTAATTGAATCACATCTTATTAAGAGATATCCTTTTAACTGAATTTGAACATCTTCCACCAAATCTGTCGTATGTGTTTCTGTTGCACAAATGAAATCAAAACAGTTATCGTAGACTAAGGATTCCAATTCACTGAAATTGTTTACAAGGCCTTCAATGTTTAAACTCAGGCCTTTCATCTCCGATAATTGCTAATAATTAATTTTACTGCGTTCATTAAGCAGCTGTCTTCTGTAGATTGGACAATCCAAACTACTCACATGGTGATTAACATCCATATCCGGAAGATTGGCTTTGGTTTTAAGCCTTAAACAATTAACACATTTAACTTCATTTACACAATCTTTGGCTTCGTGATTACTATCACCACATTTTAAACACTTTTTTTCACTCGTACAGTCACTATGTTTATGATTATATCCAAGACATTTAAAGCAACGACGAACACCAATTCTTTCATACACAGCACATCTATCATATTTAATATACACTTTTTTTATTTCCATTATTTTGTGGAACGCTTTGTTGTCAACTTCCAAAATTGCATTGTAGAAATTTTTGTTTTTGGGAGACTGATAAATTCTGACGCACTTAAGGGTATTAAATTCAATATTATTTTGGTTTTTGATAGCTTCCTCTATAGCATCACTACTCAGTTCCTCGCACATACCACTTACTAAAATTGAAAATTGCACATCTTCTTTTTCTTTTTCACACTTTTTGTTCAAATCAATTTTAAAGGAAACAGACATATCTCTTATTTGAGTTGACAAATCATTCACACTCTTATTCAAAATGTCTATAATTTTATTACTTTGCATTTGATGTGAATCCAATAATTTTTCGTAATGATTTACTAGTTTTTTTGGGTAAGACAAACAGTCATTGCACCAATAGCCGAGATTTTGATTTGTTGACAACAACCTTACATCATATTCCGACAATTTGCCTTCGCAACACAATCGATGGAACTTTTTTTTACAGAACCCGCGACAAGGAATAACGTTCGCGTCGCCGCGACTAAACCTTATTTCACACTTTCCACAAAATTCATCCATCTGAAAGAATGTCTGTCACGAAAAAAGCAGATATTTAACTTTTTCTTATTTGAAAAGTAATTTTGCTTTAATTAAAATCAACAAAATGTAGATTTATTAGATTTTTATTATAAGCACTTTTAAAACACGTTAACTCGCCTTGGCAAACGTGGGGAAGAACCCTCGCTAAGCCGGGCAGTCAGGTTATGATTTTGTTTGTTTTTGTTTACTAGACGGCTGTTTTAATTTTTTTTTTTTTTAGATTCATTTAAAGCTGGTAGCTGCATCCAGTCACCATTGGACATCAACAAACATCAAACAACATACAACATTAACACATGGAATAAAAGCAACAATAACCCAACACCCAACTACCAACCTCATCGGTCTTCCTGTAGGAGTATATTCGTGAGTGTCCTATTTTTATATATATCTATATATTTGTGTTTAATTCAAAGAAAACATAATTTATTGGCCTTCCTTTACCATTACTCATATTTATATTATTATGATGGTAGATGACGGTATATGTATATATATATTATGCTAAGGACATGGTGATATTTGCAAATAAGAATAATTTACTAACCTAATTAGTTAACCTATTATCACAATAATGACTAACCTAATCGTAATTGATATCACAGAAAAAAAAATATACTTAACTACCTATATATGTATATGAATATATGAAATATATGAATAAATAACAAAAATAATCTGTGACATCACTTAACGATACACACCTATATACACTTAATTTGCTTAACCTAGAGTATAACCTAATATCACCATGAAATACTTAACTAGTATATAAATATCACAGAACTTATGAATACTTAAATGAATAGGTAAATAAGGAACTATATACTTAGAACTAGGATGTAAATATCACAAGACTTAGAAATAGGTAAATAAATATATATAAATAGAGAACTATACTTACAACTAGGTTTAATAAATTAACATATAATAGGACATACTTACTTGATATAAATAAAAACTATATACAAATATAACTAAACAGACTTAATCAATTAACATAAATGAGACTAACAAATAAAATAAGTTAACATAGCTAAACCTAACAAATAAAATAAATTAACATAGATATACACATATACACATCGGTCTACCTGCTAGTCTATTAAGCCTCATTGCACCTGAGAATTTGGGAAAGACATTTCATTGCACTACCCTCGTATTGCACATTTTATTTTTTTTATCGTGATTTGGGTGTAATATCACAGATAAGTTGCTTGTTTATGACTAAGTCATATCACAGAAACTTTATATTGGCTTTTAAGCCTAAAAAAATAAAATATCACAGAGGGTGTTCTATCGTGAGGTTGTATCACAGATTGTTATCAGGTACTATCGTAATCGTGATGGGGTATCACCGCAGTTAAATTTTATATCACGGCTTTTGGTTTAAGATCGTGGTCAGGTGTTATCACAAATCGCTCATATACTTTTAACAAGGTTTATCACAGCGGGCAACTAAAATATTTCATAACGTAAACGTTTAATCATCGTAGTCAAGTGTTATCACAGTTCGTTCTTACATTCTAACAAAGTTTATCACAGAATTTACTATTGCTTATTGTTTGAGATCTTTCGCATGGAAAACTCCAATTCTTTTTCCTTTTAAATCTTCCAACTCGTACATGCTCTTGCCAATGGGTTTAACTATCCGACACTTTGTGTACTTTGGACACAATTTGGCGTTTAGGTACTTCGTACTATCGCTAAGTACAAAGTTTCGTCGGTAAACCTCTTGGCCTGGACAATACGCTACCTCGCGTGATCTAACGTTATAAGCTTTTGCACTTTTGACGTTAGCTACTAGTACACTTTCCTTGATTTTATTTATTATGCACTGAAGTTTCTCGTGCCTCGGTAGTATTGCAAATTCCCCGTCTTCTAACACCTTCAACTTGTTTGCCAGCTCATAGCTGCTGCCGTGTGTCATCATATTTGTGCCGAACAAGGCAAAATATGGTGACACACCCGTCGCTGAATGTACAGAGCTTCTAAGTGCCGCCGCGATTTCGTTGAGATGTAAATCCCAATCGCGTTGATCATCTTTTATATAAGATCTTATCGCAGCGAGTAACGTACGATTTACTCTCTCCGACGCGTTTGATTGTGGTGCATAATGGGCTGTTCGAAAATGTCGAATACCAAACTTCTTCAAAAAGTTTTGGAAGTCTTTTCCAACAAACTGCTTTCCATTATCGGAGTGGAGTATTTGTGGAACTCCAAATGTGAGAAAAATCTCGTTTTGCAAATACTTTATAATTACGTTTGAATTCGCTACTTTCAGTGCTTTTAAAAACACAAACTTTGACAAATGGTCAAGGACTACAAATATATGGGCGTTTCCCGCTTTTGACCTTGGGTAAGGTCCCAAAAAATCGACATATAATTTTTGGAAAGGACGATCTGTGACAAAACTGTTACTTATAGGTGGACGCTGAACTTGATTGGACGGTTTACACTGTTTAAAAACGTCACATTTAAACACATAGTGGCGGATTTGAACAGTCATGTTCGGCCAGTAAAAGAATTGTCTAACAAGGTGTAAAGTTTTTGAAATGCCACCGTGCGCCGCACTAGGTGGCTCGTGAGCTTTGGCGATAATATCGTCAGTCAAACCAACTGGTATCCACAGTAACCATGTATGTTCTACCGTACTTTCGTCTCCACCTCGAGGCAAAGATCTTTTGTAGACATAGTTGTCTTCTACCTTGAGATCCGGTAGCTGATCTTGATTTTCTTTTACTGTAGTAATTAATGAGGTGTACTCATCCGATAGAAATTGATCTGATTCAAGATCCAATAAAGGCGCGACTTCTTCCAGCTCTAAACTATCTAAGTGTACCCGAGAAAGTGTGTCTGGCACGACGTTAAGAGTTTCTTTTCGGTGCTCTATGTCGAAAGCGTAGGACTGTAACTCCAGACTCCACCTGGCCAGACGACCGTTGAGGTCCTTCATCGTCATCAGCCATTTAAGGCTGGAATGGTCTGTGATGATGGTGAAGTCCATGCCTTCGACATAGGGCCTGAACTTCTTGACAGCCATGACTGCAGCCATACACTCCTTCTCGGTCACACTATAGTTTCGCTGGCAAGAGTTCAGCTTTTGTGAGAAGTAGGATATGGGGAACTCCTCACCTTCATTTTTCTCTCGGACGCATCACACTGAACATAAAAACGTTTAGTGAAGTCTGGGTGTGTGAGAACCGGAGCTGTGGTCAGCGCTTTCTTCAGTTTTTCGAACGCTTCGATCGCTTCTTGTGACATTTCAAATTTCGCGCTCTTCTTAAGGGTGTCCGTAAGTGGTGCTGTAAGGCTTGAGAAATCTTTTATGAAACGTCTATACCAACCTGCTAGACCGAGCAGCCGACGTACCTGCCTAGGATTCTTCGGAAGAGGAAAGTCAACGACTGCCTCGACTTTCGCCGGGTCAGTCTTTAACTTACCTCCGCCTACTATAAATCCCAAGTACTTCAGTTCTTTGAAGCAGAACTTCGATTTCTTGAGATTTATTGTTAGGTTGGCTTTCCTAAGGCAGTCAGCTACTTGTTCTAGCAAGTCGATATGGGTCTCGAAATCCGGCGCTATGATGAGCAACTCATCAAGATACACGAAGACACGGTCCCTGAGTCGTGCAGGAATAACCTTGTCCATTAAACGGCACAACCTTTGAGCGGCATTACACAGCCCAAAAGGCATGACCTTAAAATGGTACAAGGGTCTTCCCGGAACCGCAAACGCAGTTTTCTCCCTACTTTCCTTCTCCAGCGGTATTTGCCAGAAAGCCTCCTTCAAGTCAACGCTACTTATGAAGTACGTATCAGGTAACCGACTGAGGAGTCCTTCTATATGAGGAAGTGGATTAGCGTCCTTCTTCGTCACCGCGTTGACTCTTCTAGCATCTAGGCAAAACCGGTATTTTACGGCGTTGTTTTCACCTAGCTTCTTGATGAGTGCAACGGGTGAGCACCAAGGACTCTCACTCTCCTCAATCACGCCGAGCTGAAGCATGCGGTCTATTTCCAGATACAGCACGGCTTGTACCGCTGGTGACACCGGGTAGTGACGCTGCTTGACAGGAACTGCCACTCCAGTATCTATCGCGTGCTCCATCAATGACGTTTTTCCGAGACCATGACGTTCATAGTCAAGAAATTTCAACCTTACAGCATCCAATCTCGATGTTTGTTCGGAAAAGCTGATGAGCATTTGATAAATCAGCTGGGCTCTCACACACCGAGATCTCGCTAATGACTCCTGGAGCTATGTGGAAAGCCTTCCAGAAGTCAATTCCTAGGTATAATTCTTGGTCCAGATTTGGTACCAAGTAAAAAGTAATGATTTTTGTTATTCCTTTATAGCTTATTTCTGCTTCAATTCTTCCTTCTATGGCCTGGTTTTTGCCATCTGCTGTTTTAACCGCCGAATTGTGAGGCAAAACAGAGATTTGCAACTCCTCAATCACCTTCGCGCAATTCTTCCCTAGAATACTGATACTTGCGCCGCTATCCAGCAGCCCAAGCATCTCTCGGTTACCGATCCTAACCATCGCGTAAGGTCTCGGATCTGAATTCGAACATATTATTGTGGACACTATTTTCTTCTTAATTTCCTTTCTTAACTTATATCGGGTTCTTGTCTTTAATATTTTATTTGAAACAATATTTGCACTACCAAAAATTCTTTCTCTAGCCTTCTTGTATTCAGCTAATCTCAGGTGCAATGGCCTAATCTCAAAACGCTTCACTGGGTTTTGCTTACTTTCCTGAGGTCTTGAAAGTATATGGGTTATCACGGGTGTTTCTGCTTGGGTTTGTGACTTCTCTATGGGGTTTGTGTCGAACGCGACTCCCCCGGAAAAGTCACGTTCCTGCTCAGGTTTCCCGGGTTACAATTCGGACATTTCGGTGTTATACTATTCTCTCTACCACACTTATAACAAAATATTTTTCTTGTGGCCTCGCAGTCTTGGTAGAAATGGCCCTGTAACCTACAGTTCCAACACTCTACCTGTTTCGGGTCGCTCTTACCCCTATTGGGCTTTGGTCTGGCACCGGTATGCTGAAAAGCTGCCAAGCCTTCCTCACCACAAAACATTGCCTCTTCGTCAAAGCCTATTTCGTGTACCGTGTGCTTATTAATGGGTCTGGGGTGCTTAAATGTTTCGCGCTCCTTCGCGAGGAACGCATACTCAGCCTCCTTGCAGGCCATTCTCAACTGGTCCAGGCTATACACTGCCTGAGGATAAACCATCCTCCCTTTCCTCTCGTTCAGATTCTTTTTTAACATTCTTACCAGCTCTGTTTCCGGAATAGGTGTTCTGAGCTGAGATTTGAGCCTGTTGATTGAAGCAAAGAAATCATCACTCAACTCCCAGGTGCCCTGCCTACGATCCATGATCTCCCGCACGATGTCAAAGTCCGACTTGGAATTGCGGAACTGTCTCATCATCGCACCCTTCAACATCGGCCAATCTGGTCGACCATTGGACCGCTGGTATTGCCAGAACCACTCATAGGCTTCACCTGAGAGGAGAAGATGAATGCTTCGTAAAACCTCGGCCCAGGAACACTCATACTGGCACTGCAGCGTTTCCAGACGGAATACAAAATCCTCCACCGTCAACGCCTCAGGCTTTCCGCTGAAATTTATCCCCCATTTGTCGACTCTTACGGGCATGTTTTTCGATCTTCCGTTTGCTTGTGACCAACTGGGGGGATTTCTTTGGAAATTTTGCTGCTGTTGTTGGTGGTGATAGTACATGACTGGAACGCGCCTTGCTCAGCCCTAAACTCCCTCTCTGGCTCTGAACTGGGACCGAATGGTCTCGCTAGGGGGTCCAGTTGAGAATGGTTGCTTGGAACCGACTGAACATTCGATGCTCCTGCTACTTCCACTGTAGCACTATTGTTGATAAGTCTACCCAAAAATGCTTCAAGCTTGTCATCAAGACTTGTTGATGTCTTCTCTAAGTAGGCTGGCGGACGACCTTTGTGCCGTTTCAACCGCTGAGTTGATTACCTGCATCATTTCGGCTGAAATACGTCCGTCTTCTGCCCGCCCCGAAGTTGCTTGAGCACCCTCCCTACTCGTAGCTGACCCTGGCAAGTTAACATTCACGTTAGCTTGCCTACCTAAACCACTTATCACACTAAATGACGGTCCTTCTAACGAGTCTGCACTATTATTGTGACTAGTCGGTGGTGGAATCGAGAAGTCCACTTGGTTAACGTTCTCGACTGGATTGCTTGCACCAGACTGCTTTGGAGGAGAACGTCCCCCGAATTGTAACATATTTGCACTTTCTTGAAGAGCTCTGCTAGCAGACCTGGTAACTATATTGCTCACTATCTCTATCTCTTTCTTGCTCATACTCTTCTTCCTAAACAGACCGATAAGGACAGCTAATTCTATATTACTAATTTAAGAAAACTATCACTACCTAACAAAATATTCACACTCAAGTGACACTAACTAACACTAAAATCACTAAACCTAAACTAAGAATTAAAAGGAACAATGTTTAAAAAAAAAAAAATATATATAAAAAAAAACAAAAGAAAACCGAAAAATTAAATATGTAAACACTTACCATCACCAACACCAATAATAAATAAACAAATAACAACAGACTAAATATCAAAAGAAAAAATTTTTTTTTTTTTTATTTATATTATATTTTGGTTTAAATGTTTGTATGTTTGTACATTTGTTTCTATATGTATTTGCGGGGGTGGTTAAGGCGATGTTTTTCAGTGGGAGGTGATGTCTTTTCTTTTCTACGTGGAGGTATTTCTGACAGCTCTTCTTTCATTCAACGAACTATATCTCCAACGTGAGGTGAAAACATAAAGATTTAAACGACATTTATACATTACTAGGATAGGATATTGTTGTCATCATCGGCCTCAATATCTTCGTCGCAAATGATCTGGCATGCTCAAAGCTATCCAGATCATGACTTACGAAGTGTTGAAGCTCTTGAAGACAACTTTATAGGGATTGAATTTGAAAGGTGAGTTGCTTCGTCAGCAGGTTGAATTCTTGTCGCAATTCAAGTGGTCCGTCAGTGACCTTCCAATTGAAGACATACTTGAATTCTCCCCGCTAGCGAAGACAACTTGACAACACAACAGTAGGAATATCAACCTAGACACGCACCGTCGCAAATGTTATAGCTTGCTAAAGAGCTATCCATAACATGACATACGGTGTGTGACTGGCTGATGGTGTATGGAAACATAAAAAAACAGGACTGTACGGCTGAACACTGTCAAACGACAGCGTATTTCATCCGTACGTTAGACTACACACATGAACAACAGGTCTGAGCTTCATTTGAAGCTCAGGACAACCAGGACGTTGCACATAAACGTTGGGCGCCATTTGATGCGCAAGGCAAAGGGAGGGGAAAAGGAATGAGGTGTGGAATTAGGATAGTGTAAGGTAGGGTTTAGGATAAGGTAGGATTTAGGAATCGAACATACCAAAGGAAACGGAAAAGGAAAAATCTGAAAAAAGGTAGGAAACAGAAAAAGGAAAGGGACCAAAACAAGTATGGGAAGGGTAGGTATGAACGATAGGAGGGGAAATTCGGGAGGGGAAAGAATGTACAGAGAGGAGACCTGGCACGCTCGCTGAGCACGGCTTAGCTCGCCGGATGTGGGTGGGTCTTGCCTCCTCTGCTGCACCTCGCTCGCAACCAAAAACATAAATCGTGCCTAAAATATAACCACCACAAAAAGAACAAATACGTACAATATACATTTCCTTACAACACATCCTATGCGGTATCTATTTATGACCACTTGTGTCGCCTGCGTCGCCAATTGCCCCGATTCAACCATCGTATGCATCCTACGATCCTACCTGGCCCTCTATAATTGGTATGTCAATGACACCCAGCCGTTGAGGATTTAGCATTTAATTTTTCTTTCCGAAGCAGAAGCCATGCCGGCTATTTAGAAATTATTTTTGTCTTTTATTTTTCATATTTTTTTCTTTCTGCTTTTCTTTCTAGGCGATAAGATTTGGTAAGTTAAAAATTCGTTTGATAAATTTTCGTTTTATTTTATTTTCAGATACGGCGAGTAGACAAAACAAATCCAAAACAAAAAGGTAAACAACAACAGGACAACAGGTAAGTACGATTTTAACATTTATGTACGTACATCTATGGACGCAAAAATTGTTTATTATTTTTTTTTCACCATAGAAATGTTTTCAATCTTTATTTCTTTATTTTGCAGGTAGCCGTAACAAAAACACCGGCGGATACCATACCTGTAGGAGAATCCGTCGTTGGAAGGATACTTTTGCCTGAGCCAACGTGGGGAAGAACCCTCGTTCAGCCGGGCAATTAGGTTAGGTAAAGTAAAGATCAATTTCAATTGAATTATTTTGCTAGCACAGTTGTTTAACTATTTTCTTTTTTCTTGCAGGTACCATGTGATGGGATTTGTCTCTGGTAGCTGCTGTATTGGATAATCGAGACATTATAAAGTAAAAACAATGGTAATTACCTGCGCCTTGGCAAACGTGGGGAAGAACCCTCGCTAAGCCGGGCAGTCAGGTTATGATTTTGTTTGTTTTTGTTTACTAGACGGCTGTTTTTATTTTTTTTTTTTTTTTAGATTCATTTAAAGCTGGTAGCTGCATCCAGTCACCATTGGACATCAACAAACATCAAACAACATACAACATTAACACATGGAATAAAAGCAGCAATAACCCAACACCCAACTACCAACCTCATCGGTCTTCCTGTAGGAGTATATTCGTGAGTGTCCTATTTTTATATATATCTATATATTTGTGTTTAATTCAAAGAAAACATAATTTATTGGCCTTCCTTTACCATTACTCATATTTATATTATTATGATGGTAGATGACGGTATATGTATATATATATTATGCTAAGGACATGGTGATATTTGCAAATAAGAATAATTTACTAACCTAATTAGTTAACCTATTATCACAATAATGACTAACCTAATCGTAATTGATATCACAGAAAAAAAAAATATACTTAACTACCTATATATGTATATGAATATATGAAATATATGAATAAATAACAAAAATAATCTGTGACATCACTTAACGATACACACCTATATACACTTAATTTGCTTAACCTAGAGTATAACCTAATATCACCATGAAATACTTAACTAGTATATAAATATCACAGAACTTATGAATACTTAAATGAATAGGTAAATAAGGAACTATATACTTAGAACTAGGATGTAAATATCACAAGACTTAGAAATAGGTAAATAAATATATATAAATAGAGAACTATACTTACAACTAGGTTTAATAAATTAACATATAATAGGACATACTTACTTGATATAAATAAAAACTATATACAAATATAACTAAACAGACTTAATCAATTAACATAAATGAGACTAACAAATAAAATAAGTTAACATAGCTAAACCTAACAAATAAAATAAATTAACATAGATATACACATATACACATCGGTCTACCTGCTAGTCTATTAAGCCTCATTGCACCTGAGAATTTGGGAAAGACATTTCATTGCACTACCCTCGTATTGCACATTTTATTTTTTTTATCGTGATTTGGGTGTAATATCACAGATAAGTTGCTTGTTTATGACTAAGTCATATCACAGAAACTTTATATTGGCTTTTAAGCCTAAAAAAATAAAATATCACAGAGGGTGTTCTATCGTGAGGTTGTATCACAGATTGTTATCAGGTACTATCGTAATCGTGATGGGGTATCACCGCAGTTAAATTTTATATCACGGCTTTTGGTTTAAGATCGTGGTCAGGTGTTATCACAAATCGCTCATATACTTTTAACAAGGTTTATCACAGCGGGCAACTAAAATATTTCATAACGTAAACGTTTAATCATCGTAGTCAAGTGTTATCACTGTTCGTTCTTACATTCTAACAAAGTTTATCACAGAATTTACTATTGCTTATTGTTTGAGATCTTTCGCATGGAAAACTCCAATTCTTTTTCCTTTTAAATCTTCCAACTCGTACATGCTCTTGCCAATGGGTTTAACTATCCGACACTTTGTGTACTTTGGACACAATTTGGCGTTTAGGTACTTCGTACTATCGCTAAGTACAAAGTTTCGTCGGTAAACCTCTTGGCCTGGACAATACGCTACCTCGCGTGATCTAACGTTATAAGCTTTTTTGCACTTTTGACGTTAGCTACTAGTACACTTTCCTTGATTTTATTTCTTATGCACTGAAGTTTCTCGTGCCTCGGTAGTATTGCGAATTCCCCGTCTTCTAACACCTTCAACTTGTTTGCCAGCTCATAGCTGCTGCCGTGTGTCATCATATTTGTGCCGAACAAGGCAAAATATGGTGACACACCCGTCGCTGAATGTACAGAGCTTCTAAGTGCCGCCGCGATTTCGTTGAGATGTAAATCCCAATCGCGTTGATCATCTTTTATATAAGATCTTATCGCAGCGAGTAACGTACGATTTACTCTCTCCGACGCGTTTGATTGTGGTGCATAATGGGCTGTTCGAAAATGTCGAATACCATACTTCTTCAAAAATTTTTGGAAGTCTTTTCCAACAAACTGCTTTCCATTATCGGAGTGGAGTATTTGTGGAACTCCAAATGTGAGAAAAATCTCGTTTTGCAAATACTTTATAATTACGTTTGAATTCGCTACTTTCAGTGCTTTTAAAAACACAAACTTTGACAAATGGTCAAGGACTACAAATATATGGGCGTTTCCCGCTTTTGACCTTGGGTAAGGTCCCAAAAAATCGACATATAATTTTTGGAAAGGACGATCTGTGACAAAACTGTTACTTATAGGTGGACGCTGAACTTGATTGGACGGTTTACACTGTTTAAAAACGTCACAGTTAAACACATAGTGGCGGATTTGAACAGTCATGTTCGGCCAGTAAAAGAATTGTCTAACAAGGTGTAAAGTTTTTGAAATGCCACCGTGCGCCGCACTAGGTGGCTCGTGAGCTTTGGCGATAATATCGTCAGTCAAACCAACTGGTATCCACAGTAACCATGTATGTTCTACCGTACTTTCGTCTCCACCTCGAGGCAAAGATCTTTTGTAGACATAGTTGTCTTCTACCTTGAGATCCGGTAGCTGATCTTGATTTTCTTTTACTGTAGTAATTAATGAGGTGTACTCATCCGATAGAAATTGATCTGATTCAAGATCCAATAAAGGCGCGACTTCTTCCAGCTCTAAACTATCTAAGTGTACCCGAGAAAGTGTGTCTGGCACGACGTTAAGAGTTTCTTTTCGGTGCTCTATGTCGAAAGCGTAGGACTGTAACTCCAGACTCCACCTGGCCAGACGACCGTTGAGGTCCTTCATCGTCATCAGCCATTTAAGGCTGGAATGGTCTGTGATGATGGTGAAGTCCATGCCTTCGACATAGGGCCTGAACTTCTTGACAGCCATGACTGCAGCCATACACTCCTTCTCGGTCACACTATAGTTTCGCTGGCAAGAGTTCAGCTTTTGTGAGAAGTAGGATATGGGGAACTCCTCACCTTCATTTTTCTTTTGGAATAAGACAGCACCTATACCGGACTCGGACGCATCACACTGAACATAAAAACGTTTAGTGAAGTCTGGGTGTGTGAGAACCGGAGCTGTGGTCAGCGCTTTCTTCAGTTTTTCGAACGCTTCGATCGCTTCTTGTGACATTTCAAATTTCGCGCTCTTCTTAAGGGTGTCCGTAAGTGGTGCTGTAAGGCTTGAGAAATCTTTTATGAAACGTCTATACCAACCTGCTAGACCGAGCAGCCGACGTACCTGCCTAGGATTCTTCGGAAGAGGAAAGTCAACGACTGCCTCGACTTTCGCCGGGTCAGTCTTTAACTTACCTCCGCCTACTATAAATCCCAAGTACTTCAGTTCTTTGAAGCAGAACTTCGATTTCTTGAGATTTATTGTTAGGTTGGCTTTCCTAAGGCAGTCAGCTACTTGTTCTAGTAAGTCGATATGGGTCTCGAAATCCGGCGCTATGATGAGCAACTCATCAAGATACACGAAGACACGGTCCCTGAGTCGTGCAGGAATAACCTTGTCCATTAAACGGCACAACCTTTGAGCGGCATTACACAGCCCAAAAGGCATGACCTTAAAATGGTACAAGGGTCTTCCCGGAACCGCAAACGCAGTTTTCTCCCTACTTTCCTTCTCCAGCGGTATTTGCCAGAAAGCCTCCTTCAAGTCAACGCTACTTATGAAGTACGTATCAGGTAACCGACTGAGGAGTCCTTCTATATGAGGAAGTGGATTAGCGTCCTTCTTCGTCACCGCGTTGACTCTTCTAGCATCTAGGCAAAACCGGTATTTTACGGCGTTGTTTTCACCTAGCTTCTTGATGAGTGCAACGGGTGAGCACCAAGGACTCTCACTCTCCTCAATCACGCCGAGCTGAAGCATGCGGTCTATTTCCAGATACAGCACGGCTTGTACCGCTGGTGACACCGGGTAGTGACGCTGCTTGACAGGAACTGCCTCTCCAGTATCTATCGCGTGCTCCATCAATGACGTTTTTCCGAGACCATGACGTTCATAGTCAAGAAATTTCAACCTTACAGCATCCAATCTCGATGTTTGTTCGGAAAAGCTGATGAGCATTTGATAAATCAGCTGGGCTCTCACACACCGAGATCTCGCTAATGACTCCTGGAGCTATGTGGAAAGCCTTCCAGAAGTCAATTCCTAGGTATAATTCTTGGTCCAGATTTGGTACCAAGTAAAAAGTAATGATTTTTGTTATTCCTTTATAGCTTATTTCTGCTTCAATTCTTCCTTCTATGGCCTGGTTTTTGCCATCTGCTGTTTTAACCGCCGAATTGTGAGGCAAAACAGAGATTTGCAACTCCTCAATCACCTTCGCGCAATTCTTCCCTAGAATACTGATACTTGCGCCGCTATCCAGCAGCCCAAGCATCTCTCGGTTACCGATCCTAACCATCGCGTAAGGTCTCGGATCTGAATTCGAACATATTATTGTGGACACTATTTTCTTCTTAATTTCCTTTCTTAACTTATATCGGGTTCTTGTCTTTAATATTTTATTTGAAACAATATTTGCACTACCAAAAATTCTTTCTCTAGCCTTCTTGTATTCAGCTAATCTCAGGTGCAATGGCCTAATCTCAAAACGCTTCACTGGGTTTTGCTTACTTTCCTGAGGTCTTGAAAGTATATGGGTTATCACGGGTGTTTCTGCTTGGGTTTGTGACTTCTCTATGGGGTTTGTGTCGAACGCGACTCCCCCGGAAAAGTCACGTTCCTGCTCAGGTTTCCCGGGTTACAATTCGGACATTTCGGTGTTATACTATTCTCTCTACCACACTTATAACAAAATATTTTTCTTGTGGCCTCGCAGTCTTGGTAGAAATGGCCCTGTAACCTACAGTTCCAACACTCTACCTGTTTCGGGTCGCTCTTACCCCTATTGGGCTTTGGTCTGGCACCGGTATGCTGAAAAGCTGCCAAGCCTTCCTCACCACAAAACATTGCCTCTTCGTCAAAGCCTATTTCGTGTACCGTGTGCTTATTAATGGGTCTGGGGTGCTTAAATGTTTCGCGCTCCTTCGCGAGGAACGCATACTCAGCCTCCTTGCAGGCCATTCTCAACTGGTCCAGGCTATACACTGCCTGAGGATAAACCATCCTCCCTTTCCTCTCGTTCAGATTCTTTTTTAACATTCTTACCAGCTCTGTTTCCGGAATAGGTGTCCTGAGCTGAGATTTGAGCCTGTTGATTGAAGCAAAGAAATCATCACTCAACTCCCAGGTGCCCTGCCTACGATCCATGATCTCCCGCACGATGTCAAAGTCCGACTTGGAATTGCGGAACTGTCTCATCATCGCACCCTTCAACATCGGCCAATCTGGTCGACCATTGGACCGCTGGTATTGCCAGAACCACTCATAGGCTTCACCTGAGAGGAGAAGATGAATGCTTCGTAAAACCTCGGCCCAGGAACACTCATACTGGCACTGCAGCGTTTCCAGACGGAATACAAAATCCTCCACCGTCAACGCCTCAGGCTTTCCGCTGAAATTTATCCCCCATTTGTCGACTCTTACGGGCATGTTTTTCGATCTTCCGTTTGCTTGTGACCAACTGGGGGGATTTCTTTGGAAATTTTGCTGCTGTTGTTGGTGGTGATAGTACATGACTGGAACGCGCCTTGCTCAGCCCTAAACTCCCTCTCTGGCTCTGAACTGGGACCGAATGGTCTCGCTAGGGGGTCCAGTTGAGAATGGTTGCTTGGAACCGACTGAACATTCAATGCTCCTGCTACTTCCACTGTAGCACTATTGTTGATAAGTCTACCCAAAAATGCTTCAAGCTTGTCATCAAGACTTGTTGATGTCTTCTCTAAGTAGGCTGGCGGACGACCTTTGTGCCGTTTCAACCGCTGAGTTGATGGCCTGCATCATTTCGGCTGAAATACGTCCGTCTTCTGCCCGCCCCGAAGTTGCTTGAGCACCCTCCCTACTCGTAGCTGACCCTGGCAAGTTAACATTCACGTTAGCTTGCCTACCTAAACCACTTATCACACTAAATGACGGTCCTTCTAACGAGTCTGCACTATTATTGTGACTAGTCGGTGGTGGAATCGAGAAGTCCACTTGGTTAACGTTCTCGACTGGATTGCTTGCACCAGACTGCTTTGGAGGAGAACGTCCCCCGAATTGTAACATATTTGCACTTTCTTGAAGAGCTCTGCTAGCAGACCTGGTAACTATATTGCTCACTATCTCTATCTCTTTCTTGCTCATACTCTTCTTCCTAAACAGACCGATAAGGACAGCTAATTCTATATTACTAATTTAAGAAAACTATCACTACCTAACAAAATATTCACACTCAAGTGACACTAACTAACACTAAAATCACTAAACCTAAACTAAGAATTAAAAGGAACAATGTTTTAAAAAAAAAAATATATATAAAAAAAAACAAAAGAAAACCGAAAAATTAAATATGTAAACACTTACCATAACCAACACCAATAATAAATAAACAAATAACAACAGACTAAATATCAAAAGAAAAATTTTTTTTTTTTTTATTTATATTATATTTTGGTTTAAATGTTTAAATGTTTGTATGTTTGTATATTTGTTTCTATATGTATTTGCGGGGGTGGTTAAGGCGATGTTTTTCAGTGGGAGGTGATGTCTTTTCTTTTCTACGTGGAGGTATTTCTGACAGCTCTTCTTTCATTCAACGAACTATATCTCCAACGTGAGGTGAAAACATAAAGATTTAAACGACATTTATACATTACTAGGATAGGATATTGCTGTCATCATCGGCCTCAATATCTTCGTCGCAAATGATCTGGCATGCTCAAAGCTATCCAGATCATGACTTACGAAGTGTTGAAGCTCTTGAAGACAACTTTATAGGGATTGAATTTGAAAGGTGAGTTGCTTCGTCAGCAGGTTGAATTCTTGTCGCAATTCAAGTGGTCCGTCAGTGACCTTCCAATTGAAGACATACTTAAATTCTCCCCGCTAGCGAAGACAACTTGACAACACAACAGTAGGAATATCAACCTAGACACGCACCGTCGCAAATGTTATAGCTTGCTAAAGAGCTATCCATAACATGACATACGGTGTGTGACTGGCTGATGGTGTATGGAAACATAAAAAAACAGGACTGTACGGCTGAACACTGTCAAACGACAGCGTATTTCATCCGTACGTTAGACTACACACATGAACAACAGGTCTGAGCTTCATTTGAAGCTCAGGACAACCAGGACGTTGCACATAAACGTTGGGCGCCATTTGATGCGCAAGGCAAAGGGAGGGGAAAAGGAATGAGGTGTGGAATTAGGATAGTGTAAGGTAGGGTTTAGGATAAGGTAGGATTTAGGAATCGAACATACCAAAGGAAACGGAAAAGGAAAAATCAGAAAAAAGGTAGGAAACAGAAAAAGGAAAGGGACCAAAACAAGTATGGGAAAGGTAGGTATGAACGATAGGAGGGGAAATTCGGGAGGGGAAAGAATGTACAGAGAGGAGACCTGGCACGCTCGCTGAGCACGGCTTAGCTCGCCGGATGTGGGTGGGTCTTGCCTCCTCTGCTGCACCTCGCCTCGCAACCAAAAACATAAATCGTGCCTAAAATATAACCACCACAAAAAGAACAAATACGTACAATATACATTTCCTTACAACACATCCTATGCGGTATCTATTTATGACCACTTGTGTCGCCTGCGTCGCCAATTGCCCCGATTCAACCATCGTATGCATCCTACGATCCTACCTGGCCCTCTATAATTGGTATGTCAATGACACCCAGCCATTGAGGATTTAGCATTTAATTTTTCTTTCCGAAGCAGAAGCCATGCCGGCTATTTAGAAATTATTTTTGTCTTTTATTTTTCATATTTTTTTCTTTCTGCTTTTCTTTCTAGGCGATAAGATTTGGTAAGTTAAAAATTCGTTTGATAAATTTTCGTTTTATTTTATTTTCAGATACGGCGAGTAGACAAAACAAATCCAAAACAAAAAGGTAAACAACAACAGGACAACAGGTAAGTACGATTTTAACATTTATGTACGTACATCTATGGACGCAAAAATTGTTTATTATTTTTTGTTTCACCATAGAAATGTTTTTAATCTTTATTTCTTTATTTTGCAGGTAGCCGTAACAAAAACACCGGCGGATACCATACCTGTAGGAGAATCCGTCGTTGGAAGGATACTTTTGCCTGAGCCAACGTGGGGAAGAACCCTCGTTCAGCCGGGCAATTAGGTTAGGTAAAGTAAAGATCAATTTCAATTGAATTATTTTGCTAGCACAGTTGTTTAACTATTTTCTTTTTTCTTGCAGGTACCATGTGATGGGATTTGTCTCTGGTAGCTGCTGTATTGGATAATCGAGACATTATAAAGTAAAAACAATGGTAATTACCTGCGCCTTGGCAAACGTGGGGAAGAACCCTCGCTAAGCCGGGCAGTCAGGTTATGATTTTGTTTGTTTTTGTTTACTAGACGGCTGTTTTAATTTTTTTTTTTTTTTTAGATTCATTTAAAGCTGGTAGCTGCATCCAGTCACCATTGGACATCAACAAACATCAAACAACATACAACATTAACACATGGAATAAAAGCAGCAATAACCCAACACCCAACTACCAACCTCATCGGTCTTCCTGTAGGAGTATATTCGTGAGTGTCCTATTTTTATATATATCTATATATTTGTGTTTAATTCAAAGAAAACATAATTTATTGGCCTTCCTTTACCATTACTCATATTTATATTATTATGATGGTAGATGACGGTATATGTATATATATATTATGCTAAGGACATGGTGATATTTGCAAATAAGAATAATTTACTAACCTAATTAGTTAACCTATTATCACAATAATGACTAACCTAATCGTAATTGATATCACAGAAAAAAAAATATACTTAACTACCTATACATATATGTATATGAATATATGAAATATATGAATAAATAACAAAAATAATCTGTGACATCACTTAACGATACACACCTATATACACTTAATTTGCTTAACCTAGAGTATAACCTAATATCACCATGAAATACTTAACTAGTATATAAATATCACAGAACTTATGAATACTTAAATGAATAGGTAAATAAGGAACTATATACTTAGAACTAGGATGTAAATATCACAAGACTTAGAAATAGGTAAATAAATATATATAAATAGAGAACTATACTTACAACTAGGTTTAATAAATTAACATATAATAGGACATACTTACTTGATATAAATAAAAACTATATACAAATATAACTAAACAGACTTAATCAATTAACATAAATGAGACTAACAAATAAAATAAGTTAACATAGCTAAACCTAACAAATAAAATAAATTAACATAGATATACACATATACACATCGGTCTACCTGCTAGTCTATTAAGCCTCATTGCACCTGAGAATTTGGGAAAGACATTTCATTGCACTACCCTCGTATTGCACATTTTATTTTTTTTATCGTGATTTGGGTGTAATATCACAGATAAGTTGCTTGTTTATGACTAAGTCATATCACAGAAACTTTATATTGGCTTTTAAGCCTAAAAAAATAAAATATCACAGAGGGTGTTCTATCGTGAGGTTGTATCACAGATTGTTATCAGGTACTATCGTAATCGTGATGGGGTATCACCGCAGTTAAATTTTATATCACGGCTTTTGGTTTAAGATCGTGGTCAGGTGTTATCACAAATCGCTCATATACTTTTAACAAGGTTTATCACAGCGGGCAACTAAAATATTTCATAACGTAAACGTTTAATCATCGTAGTCAAGTGTTATCACAGTTCGTTCTTACATTCTATCAAAGTTTATCACAGAATTTACTATTGCTTATTGTTTGAGATCTTTCGCATGGAAAACTCCAATTCTTTTTCCTTTTAAATCTTCCAACTCGTACATGCTCTTGCCAATGGGTTTAACTATCCGACACTTTGTGTACTTTGGACACAATTTGGCGTTTAGGTACTTCGTACTATCGCTAAGTACAAAGTTTCGTCGGTAAACCTCTTGGCCTGGACAATACGCTACCTCGCGTGATCTAACGTTATAAGCTTTTTTGCACTTTTGACGTTAGCTACTAGTACACTTTCCTTGATTTTATTTCTTATGCACTGAAGTTGCTCGTGCCTCGGTAGTATTGCGAATTCCCCGTCTTCTAACACCTTCAACTTGTTTGCCAGCTCATAGCTGCTGCCGTGTGTCATCATATTTGTGCCGAACAAGGCAAAATATGGTGACACACCCGTCGCTGAATGTACAGAGCTTCTAAGTGCCGCCGCGATTTCGTTGAGATGTAAATCCCAATCGCGTTGATCATCTTTTATATAAGATCTTATCGCAGCGAGTAACGTACGATTTACTCTCTCCGACGCGTTTGATTGTGGTGCATAATGGGCTGTTCGAAAATGTCGAACACCATACTTCTTCAAAAATTTTTGGAAGTCTTTTCCAACAAACTGCTTTCCATTATCGGAGTGGAGTATTTGTGGAACTCCAAATGTGAGAAAAATCTCGTTTTGCAAATACTTTATAATTACGTTTGAATTCGCTACTTTCAGTGCTTTTAAAAACACAAACTTTGACAAATGGTCAAGGACTACAAATATATGGGCGTTTCCCGCTTTTGACCTTGGGTAAGGTCCCAAAAAATCGACATATAATTTTTGGAAAGGACGATCTGTGACAAAACTGTTACTTATAGGTGGACGCTGAACTTGATTGGACGGTTTACACTGTTTAAAAACGTCACAGTTAAACACATAGTGGCGGATTTGAACAGTCATGTTCGGCCAGTAAAAGAATTGTCTAACAAGGTGTAAAGTTTTTGAAATGCCACCGTGCGCCGCACTAGGTGGCTCGTGAGCTTTGGCGATAATATCGTCAGTCAAACCAACTGGTATCCACAGTAACCATGTATGTTCTACCGTACTTTCGTCTCCACCTCGAGGCAAAGATCTTTTGTAGACATAGTTGTCTTCTACCTTGAGATCCGGTAGCTGATCTTGATTTTCTTTTACTGTAGTAATTAATGAGGTGTACTCATCCGATAGAAATTGATCTGATTCAAGATCCAATAAAGGCGCGACTTCTTCCAGCTCTAAACTATCTAAGTGTACCCGAGAAAGTGTGTCTGGCACGACGTTAAGAGTTTCTTTTCGGTGCTCTATGTCGAAAGCGTAGGACTGTAACTCCAGACTCCACCTGGCCAGACGACCGTTGAGGTCCTTCATCGTCATCAGCCATTTAAGGCTGGAATGGTCTGTGATGATGGTGAAGTCCATGCCTTCGACATAGGGCCTGAACTTCTTGACAGCCATGACTGCAGCCATACACTCCTTCTCGGTCACACTATAGTTTCGCTGGCAAGAGTTCAGCTTTTGTGAGAAGTAGGATATGGGGAACTCCTCACCTTCATTTTTCTTTTGGAATAAGACAGCACCTATACCGGACTCGGACGCATCACACTGAACATAAAAACGTTTAGTGAAGTCTGGGTGTGTGAGAACCGGAGCTGTCGTCAGCGCTTTCTTCAGTTTTTCGAACGCTTCGATCGCTTCTTGTGACATTTCAAATTTCGCGCTCTTCTTAAGGGTGTCCGTAAGTGGTGCTGTAAGGCTTGAGAAATCTTTTATGAAACGTCTATACCAACCTGCTAGACCGAGCAGCCGACGTACCTGCCTAGGATTCTTCGGAAGAGGAAAGTCAACGACTGCCTCGACTTTCGCCGGGTCAGTCTTTAACTTACCTCCGCCTACTATAAATCCCAAGTACTTCAGTTCTTTGAAGCAGAACTTCGATTTCTTGAGATTTATTGTTAGGTTGGCTTTCCTAAGGCAGTCAGCTACTTGTTCTAGCAAGTCGATATGGGTCTCGAAATCCGGCGCTATGATGAGCAACTCATCAAGATACACGAAGACACGGTCCCTGAGTCGTGCAGGAATAACCTTGTCCATTAAACGGCACAACCTTTGAACGGCATTACACAGCCCAAAAGGCATGACCTTAAAATGGTACAAGGGTCTTCCCGGAACCGCAAACGCAGTTTTCTCCCTACTTTCCTTCTCCAGCGGTATTTGCCAGAAAGCCTCCTTCAAGTCAACGCTACTTATGAAGTACGTATCAGGTAACCGACTGAGGAGTCCTTCTATATGAGGAAGTGGATTAGCGTCCTTCTTCGTCACCGCGTTGACTCTTCTAGCATCTAGGCAAAACCGGTATTTTACGGCGTTGTTTTCACCTAGCTTCTTGATGAGTGCAACGGGTGAGCACCAAGGACTCTCACTCTCCTCAATCACGCCGAGCTGAAGCATGCGGTCTATTTCCAGATACAGCACGGCTTGTACCGCTGGTGACACCGGGTAGTGACGCTGCTTGACAGGAACTGCCTCTCCAGTATCTATCGCGTGCTCCATCAATGACGTTTTTCCGAGACCATGACGTTCATAGTCAAGAAATTTCAACCTTACAGCATCCAATCTCGATGTTTGTTCGGAAAAGCTGATGAGCATTTGATTAAGACTTAATTATGTCTTATTTGTACAACCGAATCTAAGTAATAAATTGAAATTGAAATTGATAAATCAGCTGGGCTCTCACACACCGAGATCTCGCTAATGACTCCTGGAGCTATGTGGAAAGCCTTCCAAAAGTCAATTCCTAGGTATAATTCTTGGTCCAGATTTGGTACCAAGTAAAAAGTAATGATTTTTGTTATTCCTTTATAGCTTATTTCTGCTTCAATTCTTCCTTCTATGGCCTGGTTTTTGCCATCTGCTGTTTTAACCGCCGAATTGTGAGGCAAAACAGAGATTTGCAACTCCTCAATCACCTTCGCGCAATTCTTCCCTAGAATACTGATACTTGCGCCGCTATCCAGCAGCCCAAGCATCTCTCGGTTACCGATCCTAACCATCGCGTAAGGTCTCGGATCTGAATTCGAACATATTATTGTGGACACTATTTTCTTCTTAATTTCCTTTCTTAACTTATATCGGGTTCTTGTCTTTAATATTTTATTTGAAACAATATTTGCACTACCAAAAATTCTTTCTCTAGCCTTCTTGTATTCAGCTAATCTCAGGTGCAATGGCCTAATCTCAAAACGCTTCACTGGGTTTTGCTTACTTTCCTGAGGTCTTGAAAGTATATGGGTTATCACGGGTGTTTCTGCTTGGGTTTGTGACTTCTCTATGGGGTTTGTGTCGAACGCGACTCCCCCGGAAAAGTCACGTTCCTGCTCAGGTTTCCCGGGTTACAATTCGGACATTTCGGTGTTATACTATTCTCTCTACCACACTTATAACAAAATATTTTTCTTGTGGCCTCGCAGTCTTGGTAGAAATGGCCCTGTAACCTACAGTTCCAACACTCTACCTGTTTCGGGTCGCTCTTACCCCTATTGGGCTTTGGTCTGGCACCGGTATGCTGAAAAGCTGCCAAGCCTTCCTCACCACAAAACATTGCCTCTTCGTCAAAGCCTATTTCGTGTACCGTGTGCTTATTAATGGGTCTGGGGTGCTTAAATGTTTCGCGCTCCTTCGCGAGGAACGCATACTCAGCCTCCTTGCAGGCCATTCTCAACTGGTCCAGGCTATACACTGCCTGAGGATAAACCATCCTCCCTTTCCTCTCGTTCAGATTCTTTTTTAACATTCTTACCAGCTCTGTTTCCGGAATAGGTGTCCTGAGCTGAGATTTGAGCCTGTTGATTGAAGCAAAGAAATCATCACTCAACTCCCAGGTGCCCTGCCTACGATCCATGATCTCCCGCACGATGTCAAAGTCCGACTTGGAATTGCGGAACTGTCTCATCATCGCACCCTTCAACATCGGCCAATCTGGTCGACCATTGGACCGCTGGTATTGCCAGAACCACTCATAGGCTTCACCTGAGAGGAGAAGATGAATGCTTCGTAAAACCTCGGCCCAGGAACACTCATACTGGCACTGCAGCGTTTCCAGACGGAATACAAAATCCTCCACCGTCAACGCCTCAGGCTTTCCGCTGAAATTTATCCCCCATTTGTCGACTCTTACGGGCATGTTTTTCGATCTTCCGTTTGCTTGTGACCAACTGGGGGGATTTCTTTGGAAATTTTGCTGCTGTTGTTGGTGGTGATAGTACATGACTGGAACGCGCCTTGCTCAGCCCTAAACTCCCTCTCTGGCTCTGAACTGGGACCGAATGGTCTCGCTAGGGGGTCCAGTTGAGAATGGTTGCTTGGAACCGACTGAACATTCGATGCTCCTGCTACTTCCACTGTAGCACTATTGTTGATAAGTCTACCCAAAAATGCTTCAAGCTTGTCATCAAGACTTGTTGATGTCTTCTCTAAGTAGGCTGGCGGACGACCTTTGTGCCGTTTCAACCGCTGAGTTGATGGCCTGCATCATTTCGGCTGAAATACGTCCGTCTTCTGCCCGCCCCGAAGTTGCTTGAGCACCCTCCCTACTCGTAGCTGACCCTGGCAAGTTAACATTCACGTTAGCTTGCCTACCTAAACCACTTATCACACTAAATGACGGTCCTTCTAACGAGTCTGCACTATTATTGTGACTAGTCGGTGGTGGAATCGAGAAGTCCACTTGGTTAACGTTCTCGACTGGATTGCTTGCACCAGACTGCTTTGGAGGAGAACGTCCCCCGAATTGTAACATATTTGCACTTTCTTGAAGAGCTCTGCTAGCAGACCTGGTAACTATATTGCTCACTATCTCTATCTCTTTCTTGCTCATACTCTTCTTCCTAAACAGACCGATAAGGACAGCTAATTCTATATTACTAATTTAAGAAAACTATCACTACCTAACAAAATATTCACACTCAAGTGACACTAACTAACACTAAAATCACTAAACCTAAACTAAGAATTAAAAGGAACAATGTTTTAAAAAAAAAAATATATATAAAAAAAAACAAAAGAAAACCGAAAAATTAAATATGTAAACACTTACCATAACCAACACCAATAATAAATAAACAAATAACAACAGACTAAATATCAAAAGAAAAATTTTTTTTTTTTTATTTATATTATATTTTGGTTTAAATGTTTAAATGTTTGTATGTTTGTATATTTGTTTCTATATGTATTTGCGGGGGTGGTTAAGGCGATGTTTTTCAGTGGGAGGTGATGTCTTTTCTTTTCTACGTGGAGGTATTTCTGACAGCTCTTCTTTCATTCAACGAACTATATCTCCAACGTGAGGTGAAAACATAAAGATTTAAACGACATTTATACATTACTAGGATAGGATATTGTTGTCATCATCGGCCTCAATATCTTCGTCGCAAATGATCTGGCATGCTCAAAGCTATCCAGATCATGACTTACGAAGTGTTGAAGCTCTTGAAGACAACTTTATAGGGATTGAATTTGAAAGGTGAGTTGCTTCGTCAGCAGGTTGAATTCTTGTCGCAATTCAAGTGGTCCGTCAGTGACCTTCCAATTGAAGACATACTTGAATTCTCCCCGCTAGCGAAGACAACTTGACAACACAACAGTAGGAATATCAACCTAGACACGCACCGTCGCAAATGTTATAGCTTGCTAAAGAGCTATCCATAACATGACATACGGTGTGTGACTGGCTGATGGTGTATGGAAACATAAAAAAACAAAAACAGGACTGTACGGCTGAACACTGTCAAACGACAGCGTATTTCATCCGTACGTTGGACTACACACATGAACAACAGGTCTGAGCTTCATTTGAAGCTCAGGACAACCAGGACGTTGCACATAAACGTTGGGCGCCATTTGATGCGCAAGGCAAAGGGAGGGGAAAAGGAATGAGGTGTGGAATTAGGATAGTGTAAGGTAGGGTTTAGGATAAGGTAGGATTTAGGAATCGAACATACCAAAGGAAACGGAAAAGGAAAAATCAGAAAAAAGGTAGGAAACAGAAAAAGGAAAGGGACCAAAACAAGTATGGGAAAGGTAGGTATGAACGATAGGAGGGGAAATTCGGGAGGGGAAAGAATGTACAGAGAGGAGACCTGGCACGCTCGCTGAGCACGGCTTAGCTCGCCGGATGTGGGTGGGTCTTGCCTCCTCTGCTGCACCTCGCCTCGCAACCAAAAACATAAATCGTGCCTAAAATATAACCACCACAAAAAGAACAAATACGTACAATATACATTTCCTTACAACACATCCTATGCGGTATCTATTTATGACCACTTGTGTCGCCTGCGTCGCCAATTGCCCCGATTCAACCATCGTATGCATCCTACGATCCTACCTGGCCCTCTATATTTGGTATGTCAATGACACCCAGCCATTGAGGATTTAGCATTTAATTTTTCTTTCCGAAGCAGAAGCCATGCCGGCTATTTAGAAATTATTTTTGTCTTTTATTTTTCATATTTTTTTCTTTCTGCTTTTCTTTCTAGGCGATAAGATTTGGTAAGTTAAAAATTCGTTTGATAAATTTTCGTTTTATTTTATTTTCAGATACGGCGAGTAGACAAAACAAATCCAAAACAAAAAGGTAAACAACAACAGGACAACAGGTAAGTACGATTTTAACATTTATGTACGTACATCTATGGACGCAAAAATTGTTTATTATTTTTTGTTTCACCATAGAAATGTTTTTAATCTTTATTTCTTTATTTTGCAGGTAGCCGTAACAAAAACACCGGCGGATACCATACCTGTAGGAGAATCCGTCGTTGGAAGGATACTTTTGCCTGAGCCAACGTGGGGAAGAACCCTCGTTCAGCCGGGCAATTAGGTTAGGTAAAGTAAAGATCAATTTCAATTGAATTATTTTGCTAGCACAGTTGTTTAACTATTTTCTTTTTTCTTGCAGGTACCATGTGATGGGATTTGTCTCTGGTAGCTGCTGTATTGGATAATCGAGACATTATAAAGTAAAAACAATGGTAATTACCTGCGCCTTGGCAAACGTGGGGAAGAACCCTCGCTAAGCCGGGCAGTCAGGTTATGATTTTGTTTGTTTTTGTTTACTAGACGGCTGTTTTAATTTTTTTTTTTTTAGATTCATTTAAAGCTGGTAGCTGCATCCAGTCACCATTGGACATCAACAAACATCAAACAACATACAACATTAACACATGGAATAAAAGCAGCAATAACCCAACACCCAACTACCAACCTCATCGGTCTTCCTGTAGGAGTATATTCGTGAGTGTCCTATTTTTATATATATCTATATATTTGTGTTTAATTCAAAGAAAACATAATTTATTGGCCTTCCTTTACCATTACTCATATTTATATTATTATGATGGTAGATGACGGTATATGTATATATATATTATGCTAAGGACATGGTGATATTTGCAAATAAGAATAATTTACTAACCTAATTAGTTAACCTATTATCACAATAATGACTAACCTAATCGTAATTGATATCACAGAAAAAAAAATATACTTAACTACCTATATATGTATATGAATATATGATATATATGAATAAATAACAAAAATAATCTGTGACATCACTTAACGATACACACCTATATACACTTAATTTGCTTAACCTAGAGTATAACCTAATATCACCATGAAATACTTAACTAGTATATAAATATCACAGAACTTATGAATACTTAAATGAATAGGTAAATAAGGAACTATATACTTAGAACTAGGATGTAAATATCACAAGACTTAGAAATAGGTAAATAAATATATATAAATAGAGAACTATACTTACAACTAGGTTTAATAAATTAACATATAATAGGACATACTTACTTGATATAAATAAAAACTATATACAAATATAACTAAACAGACTTAATCAATTAACATAAATGAGACTAACAAATAAAATAAGTTAACATAGCTAAACCTAACAAATAAAATAAATTAACATAGATATACACATATACACATCGGTCTACCTGCTAGTCTATTAAGCCTCATTGCACCTGAGAATTTGGGAAAGACATTTCATTGCACTACCCTCGTATTGCACATTTTATTTTTTTTATCGTGATTTGGGTGTAATATCACAGATAAGTTGCTTGTTTATGACTAAGTCATATCACAGAAACTTTATATTGGCTTTTAAGCCTAAAAAAATAAAATATCACAGAGGGTGTTCTATCGTGAGGTTGTATCACAGATTGTTATCAGGTACTATCGTAATCGTGATGGGGTATCACCGCAGTTAAATTTTATATCACGGCTTTTGGTTTAAGATCGTGGTCAGGTGTTATCACAAATCGCTCATATACTTTTAACAAGGTTTATCACAGCGGGCAACTAAAATATTTCATAACGTAAACGTTTAATCATCGTAGTCAAGTGTTATCACAGTTCGTTCTTACATTCTAACAAAGTTTATCACAGAATTTACTATTGCTTATTGTTTGAGATCTTTCGCATGGAAAACTCCAATTCTTTTTCCTTTTAAATCTTCCAACTCGTACATGCTCTTGCCAATGGGTTTAACTATCCGACACTTTGTGTACTTTGGACACAATTTGGCGTTTAGGTACTTCGTACTATCGCTAAGTACAAAGTTTCGTCGGTAAACCTCTTGGCCTGGACAATACGCTACCTCGCGTGATCTAACGTTATAAGCTTTTTTGCACTTTTGACGTTAGCTACTAGTACACTTTCCTTGATTTTATTTCTTATGCACTGAAGTTTCTCGTGCCTCGGTAGTATTGCGAATTCCCCGTCTTCTAACACCTTCAACTTGTTTGCCAGCTCATAGCTGCTGCCGTGTGTCATCATATTTGTGCCGAACAAGGCAAAATATGGTGACACACCCGTCGCTGAATGTACAGAGCTTCTAAGTGCCGCCGCGATTTCGTTGAGATGTAAATCCCAATCGCGTTGATCATCTTTTATATAAGATCTTATCGCAGCGAGTAACGTACGATTTACTCTCTCCGACGCGTTTGATTGTGGTGCATAATGGGCTGTTCGAAAATGTCGAACACCATACTTCTTCAAAAATTTTTGGAAGTCTTTTCCAACAAACTGCTTTCCATTATCGGAGTGGAGTATTTGTGGAACTCCAAATGTGAGAAAAATCTCGTTTTGCAAATACTTTATAATTACGTTTGAATTCGCTACTTTCAGTGCTTTTAAAAACACAAACTTTGACAAATGGTCAAGGACTACAAATATATGGGCGTTTCCCGCTTTTGACCTTGGGTAAGGTCCCAAAAAATCGACATATAATTTTTGGAAAGGACGATCTGTGACAAAACTGTTACTTATAGGTGGACGCTGAACTTGATTGGACGGTTTACACTGTTTAAAAACGTCACAGTTAAACACATAGTGGCGGATTTGAACAGTCATGTTCGGCCAGTAAAAGAATTGTCTAACAAGGTGTAAAGTTTTTGAAATGCCACCGTGCGCCGCACTAGGTGGCTCGTGAGCTTTGGCGATAATATCGTCAGTCAAACCAACTGGTATCCACAGTAACCATGTATGTTCTACCGTACTTTCGTCTCCACCTCGAGGCAAAGATCTTTTGTAGACATAGTTGTCTTCTACCTTGAGATCCGGTAGCTGATCTTGATTTTCTTTTACTGTAGTAATTAATGAGGTGTACTCATCCGATAGAAATTGATCTGATTCAAGATCCAATAAAGGCGCGACTTCTTCCAGCTCTAAACTATCTAAGTGTACCCGAGAAAGTGTGTCTGGCACGACGTTAAGAGTTTCTTTTCGGTGCTCTATGTCGAAAGCGTAGGACTGTAACTCCAGACTCCACCTGGCCAGACGACCGTTGAGGTCCTTCATCGTCATCAGCCATTTAAGGCTGGAATGGTCTGTGATGATGGTGAAGTCCATGCCTTCGACATAGGGCCTGAACTTCTTGACAGCCATGACTGCAGCCATACACTCCTTCTCGGTCACACTATAGTTTCGCTGGCAAGAGTTCAGCTTTTGTGAGAAGTAGGATATGGGGAACTCCTCACCTTCATTTTTCTTTTGGAATAAGACAGCACCTATACCGGACTCGGACGCATCACACTGAACATAAAAACGTTTAGTGAAGTCTGGGTGTGTGAGAACCGGAGCTGTGGTCAGCGCTTTCTTCAGTTTTTCGAACGCTTCGATCGCTTCTTGTGACATTTCAAATTTCGCGCTCTTCTTAAGGGTGTCCGTAAGTGGTGCTGTAAGGCTTGAGAAATCTTTTATGAAACGTCTATACCAACCTGCTAGACCGAGCAGCCGACGTACCTGCCTAGGATTCTTCGGAAGAGGAAAGTCAACGACTGCCTCGACTTTCGCCGGGTCAGTCTTTAACTTACCTCCGCCTACTATAAATCCCAAGTACTTCAGTTCTTTGAAGCAGAACTTCGATTTCTTGAGATTTATTGTTAGGTTGGCTTTCCTAAGGCAGTCAGCTACTTGTTCTAGCAAGTCGATATGGGTCTCGAAATCCGGCGCTATGATGAGCAACTCATCAAGATACACGAAGACACGGTCCCTGAGTCGTGCAGGAATAACCTTGTCCATTAAACGGCACAACCTTTGAGCGGCATTACACAGCCCAATTCGCAATCCTTAATCTCCACTCCCTAGAAAACAGAAGGAATGTCTTTGACATCATATTCATTCACCGACTTCTTACTGGTAACACTGACTGCTCCCCCCTTTTAGATCTTATCTCCTTCAACACTAATCCCCGAAACGTAAGATCTTCCCGATTTTTTTTCCTTCCTGCTCATCGTACATCCTATGGTCTCAACGAACCCCTAACCCGCATGATGAGTAAGATTAACTCTGTTCCTTTTCTTTTCGACCTTAATCTTTCAAGTTCTTGTCTGAAAGTCCTCCTCTTAAACCATTTCTCATCCCTGTAGTTTAATTTAGCTTTAATTAGTTTTAATTAGTTTAAGTTTAGTATGTTTAAGTTATTTTAAGCTTGTATTAAGCTAATAAATGGGGCGGTAGCCCCACCAAAATTAAAATTAAAATTAAAAGGCATGACCTTAAAATGGTACAAGGGTCTTCCCGGAACCGCAAACGCAGTTTTCTCCCTACTTTCCTTCTCCAGCGGTATTTGCCAGAAAGCCTCCTTCAAGTCAACGCTACTTATGAAGTACGTATCAGGTAACCGACTGAGGAGTCCTTCTATATGAGGAAGTGGATTAGCGTCCTTCTTCGTCACCGCGTTGACTCTTCTAGCATCTAGGCAAAACCGGTATTTTACGGCGTTGTTTTCACCTAGCTTCTTGATGAGTGCAACGGGTGAGCACCAAGGACTCTCACTCTCCTCAATCACGCCGAGCTGAAGCATGCGGTCTATTTCCAGATACAGCACGGCTTGTACCGCTGGTGACACCGGGTAGTGACGCTGCTTGACAGGAACTGCCTCTCCAGTATCTATCGCGTGCTCCATCAATGACGTTTTTCCGAGACCATGACGTTCATAGTCAAGAAATTTCAACCTTACAGCATCCAATCTCGATGTTTGTTCGGAAAAGCTGATGAGCATTTGATAAATCAGCTGGGCTCTCACACACCGAGATCTCGCTAATGACTCCTGGAGCTATGTGGAAAGCCTTCCAGAAGTCAATTCCTAGGTATAATTCTTGGTCCAGATTTGGTACCAAGTAAAAAGTAATGATTTTTGTTATTCCTTTACAGCTTATTTCTGCTTCAATTCTTCCTTCTATGGCCTGGTTTTTGCCATCTGCTGTTTTAACCGCCGAATTGTGAGGCAAAACAGAGATTTGCAACTCCTCAATCACCTTCGCGCAATTCTTCCCTAGAATACTGATATTTGCGCCGCTATCCAGCAGCCCAAGCATCTCTCGGTTACCGATCCTAACCATCGCGTAAGGTCTCGGATCTGAATTCGAACATATTATTGTGGACACTATTTTCTTCTTAATTTCCTTTCTTAACTTATATCGGGTTCTTGTCTTTAATATTTTATTTGAAACAATATTTGCACTACCAAAAATTCTTTCTCTAGCCTTCTTGTATTCAGCTAATCTCAGGTGCAATGGCCTAATCTCAAAACGCTTCACTGGGTTTTGCTTACTTTCCTGAGGTCTTGAAAGTATATGGGTTATCACGGGTGTTTCTGCTTGGGTTTGTGACTTCTCTATGGGGTTTGTGTCGAACGCGACTCCCCCGGAAAAGTCACGTTCCTGCTCAGGTTTCCCGGGTTACAATTCGGACATTTCGGTGTTATACTATTCTCTCTACCACACTTATAACAAAATATTTTTCTTGTGGCCTCGCAGTCTTGGTAGAAATGGCCCTGTAACCTACAGTTCCAACACTCTACCTGTTTCGGGTCGCTCTTACCCCTATTGGGCTTTGGTCTGGCACCGGTATGCTGAAAAGCTGCCAAGCCTTCCTCACCACAAAACATTGCCTCTTCGTCAAAGCCTATTTCGTGTACCGTGTGCTTATTAATGGGTCTGGGGTGCTTAAATGTTTCGCGCTCCTTCGCGAGGAACGCATACTCAGCCTCCTTGCAGGCCATTCTCAACTGGTCCAGGCTATACACTGCCTGAGGATAAACCATCCTCCCTTTCCTCTCGTTCAGATTCTTTTTTAACATTCTTACCAGCTCTGTTTCCGGAATAGGTGTTCTGAGCTGAGATTTGAGCCTGTTGATTGAAGCAAAGAAATCATCACTCAACTCCCAGGTGCCCTGCCTACGATCCATGATCTCCCGCACGATGTCAAAGTCCGACTTGGAATTGCGGAACTGTCTCATCATCGCACCCTTCAACATCGGCCAATCTGGTCGACCATTGGACCGCTGGTATTGCCAGAACCACTCATAGGCTTCACCTGAGAGGAGAAGATGAATGCTTCGTAAAACCTCGGCCCAGGAACACTCATACTGGCACTGCAGCGTTTCCAGACGGAATACAAAATCCTCCACCGTCAACGCCTCAGGCTTTCCGCTGAAATGTATCCCCCATTTGTCGACTCTTACGGGCATGTTTTTCGATCTTCCGTTTGCTTGTGACCAACTGGGGGGATTTCTTTGGAAATTTTGCTGCTGTTGTTGGTGGTGATAGTACATGACTGGAACGCGCCTTGCTCAGCCCTAAACTCCCTCTCTGGCTCTGAACTGGGACCGAATGGTCTCGCTAGGGGGTCCAGTTGAGAATGGTTGCTTGGAACCGACTGAACATTCGATGCTCCTGCTACTTCCACTGTAGCACTATTGTTGATAAGTCTACCCAAAAATGCTTCAAGCTTGTCATCAAGACTTGTTGATGTCTTCTCTAAGTAGGCTGGCGGACGACCTTTGTGCCGTTTCAACCGCTGAGTTGATGGCCTGCATCATTTCGGCTGAAATACGTCCGTCTTCTGCCCGCCCCGAAGTTGCTTGAGCACCCTCCCTACTCGTAGCTGACCCTGGCAAGTTAACATTCACGTTAGCTTGCCTACCTAAACCACTTATCACACTAAATGACGGTCCTTCTAACGAGTCTGCACTATTATTGTGACTAGTCGGTGGTGGAATCGAGAAGTCCACTTGGTTAACGTTCTCGACTGGATTGCTTGCACCAGACTGCTTTGGAGGAGAACGTCCCCCGAATTGTAACATATTTGCACTTTCTTGAAGAGCTCTGCTAGCAGACCTGGTAACTATATTGCTCACTATCTCTATCTCTTTCTTGCTCATACTCTTCTTCCTAAACAGACCGATAAGGACAGCTAATTCTATATTACTAATTTAAGAAAACTATCACTACCTAACAAAATATTCACACTCAAGTGACACTAACTAACACTAAAATCACTAAACCTAAACTAAGAATTAAAAGGAACAATGTTTTAAAAAAAAAAATATATATAAAAAAAAACAAAAGAAAACCGAAAAATTAAATATGTAAACACTTACCATAACCAACACCAATAATAAATAAACAAATAACAACAGACTAAATATCAAAAGAAAAATTTTTTTATTTTTTATTTATATTATATTTTGGTTTAAATGTTTAAATGTTTGTATGTTTGTATATTTGTTTCTATATGTATTTGCGGGGGTGGTTAAGGCGATGTTTTTCAGTGGGAGGTGATGTCTTTTCTTTTCTACGTGGAGGTATTTCTGACAGCTCTTCTTTCATTCAACGAACTATATCTCCAACGTGAGGTGAAAACATAAAGATTTAAACGACATTTATACATTACTAGGATAGGATATTGTTGTCATCATCGGCCTCAATATCTTCGTCGCAAATGATCTGGCATGCTCAAAGCTATCCAGATCATGACTTACGAAGTGTTGAAGCTCTTGAAGACAACTTTATAGGGATTGAATTTGAAAGGTGAGTTGCTTCGTCAGCAGGTTGAATTCTTGTCGCAATTCAAGTGGTCCGTCAGTGACCTTCCAATTGAAGACATACTTGAATTCTCCCCGCTAGCGAAGACAACTTGACAACACAACAGTAGGAATATCAACCTAGACACGCACCGTCGCAAATGTTATAGCTTGCTAAAGAGCTATCCATAACATGACATACGGTGTGTGACTGGCTGATGGTGTATGGAAACATAAAAAAACAGGACTGTACGGCTGAACACTGTCAAACGACAGCGTATTTCATCCGTACGTTAGACTACACACATGAACAACAGGTCTGAGCTTCATTTGAAGCTCAGGACAACCAGGACGTTGCACATAAACGTTGGGCGCCATTTGATGCGCAAGGCAAAGGGAGGGGAAAAGGAATGAGGTGTGGAATTAGGATAGTGTAAGGTAGGGTTTAGGATAAGGTAGGATTTAGGAATCGAACATACCAAAGGAAACGGAAAAGGAAAAATCAGAAAAAAGGTAGGAAACAGAAAAAGGAAAGGGACCAAAACAAGTATGGGAAAGGTAGGTATGAACGATAGGAGGGGAAATTCGGGAGGGGAAAGAATGTACAGAGAGGAGACCTGGCACGCTCGCTGAGCACGGCTTAGCTCGCCGGATGTGGGTGGGTCTTGCCTCCTCTGCTGCACCTCGCCTCGCAACCAAAAACATAAATCGTGCCTAAAATATAACCACCACAAAAAGAACAAATACGTACAATATACATTTCCTTACAACACATCCTATGCGGTATCTATTTATGACCACTTGTGTCGCCTGCGTCGCCAATTGCCCCGATTCAACCATCGTATGCATCCTACGATCCTACCTGGCCCTCTATATTTGGTATGTCAATGACACCCAGCCATTGAGGATTTAGCATTTAATTTTTCTTTCCGAAGCAGAAGCCATGCCGGCTATTTAGAAATTATTTTTGTCTTTTATTTTTCATATTTTTTTCTTTCTGCTTTTCTTTCTAGGCGATAAGATTTGGTAAGTTAAAAATTCGTTTGATAAATTTTCGTTTTATTTTATTTTCAGATACGGCGAGTAGACAAAACAAATCCAAAACAAAAAGGTAAACAACAACAGGACAACAGGTAAGTACGATTTTAACATTTATGTACGTACATCTATGGACGCAAAAATTGTTTATTATTTTTTGTTTCACCATAGAAATGTTTTTAATCTTTATTTCTTTATTTTGCAGGTAGCCGTAACATCTTGTTTCATTATCTAACAATAGTAACCTATCAAAACATGAAATACGAGTGCGATATGTTAAGTATCATACAGTATGAAAAATTGTTTTCAGAGCAAAAGTATTAAGTAGTCATCATTTATGTATCCTGTAATTCAATGTATATATGTATGTACATCAACATATAACTTCCATTCAAACACATTCCTTACTACCAACCCTTAAGATATTCCCTACTCCTACGCACAGAGTCTTAAAATTGTTCATCATGTAGGTACTAGGAATAATTAAAACTAAACACTCACCCCTTATGTTTGTAGGCATCTTCTAGAGGTACTAAGCGATAACAGATCGGATAGTTAAAGATGAATATCGTAAGATTAAGATGCGGGTAGTTATAGGAATACGCAAACTCAAAGTCTCGATCATCTGAAAGAAAAGGAAAGAGTTGTAGATAAGAAAAAAGAATATGATGTTTGATACGATTTGATTTGAGTACACCAGCCGAATGTAGAAATCGCTTAAGTAGCATGCCCGGCTTGAGTACGTGGGTTCTTCCCCACCTGTGCTTATATAGTCGTGTCCACAGAATAAGGAATATACAGAAGGTCATCTCCCACCATCTCCACCCGCAAAACCCTCAAATTTTGAAAAAATGAACTTGAGTGAACATGAAATAGTTCATTTAAAAAGTTCATTGAAAAAAAATAGTTTGACAGCTGACAGACAGCAAAAAGTAAATAAATCTAGGGAGGACATAGGACATCACAAAAACCAAAAGGCAAGTCTTTTTAATTTATCATTAGATGCTTATAATAATTAATGAATGTGAATCAGGGGTAATTGGAAAATAACTTAGAGCGCACACACAAGCCTAATGCTGGGTTTACATGCATCTGCAACTGCAGAAGTGCAGAAAAGTAAAGCGAGACGGAAGAAGAGAACATGTTCATCTGCACCCATAATTTTTCATCTGCAACCATAACTAAGGAAGTGCAGATGGTGCGTTCCCTCTCTATCAGCCAAGTATGAATTTTACATCTTGTGTCTTCTCCGATTTTCATCTGCACTTGCAGATGCATGTAAATCCACCATTACGCTTTGAAGATGACCTCGCTGATCGTATCCAGCCACCACCAGAATTCCCTGTGGCCCTGCTCATCTTCTTTCGGCCAACTACTACTGCAACCGTGATCCCAGGCGGGAGGTTACCCCTCCAGTTGATGTCGTTAAACAAGACTTAACTGCTAGTGAATCTGGAACCAAAGCAGCAAAGTTACCAACACCAGGGAAAGTATACTTATGGGATTGAGAAGAATTGAGCTAATAAAATAATGTGTGATGGTTACGAGCTACTGAATTAAAACTGTTTGCTGTGAAGTGGTTTAATTTCTTGGCTGTCGTTTGGTGTGATGATACGTTGTTCGAGGAGCAGTCTCAACGCCTTCGATTTTATCTTCTATATGTTTGTTCTCTATCTGATCGTTGTTATTAATTCAGAAGTTGTGAAGGACACCACAAACCGTAAGGTTGACAGCTAAATTGATATTCGATTCATTTACTGATCCATTTGATTTCTTAGACATTAGAATGTTACTAATCAAAATTTGAGCTGTTGAAGAAGCCACGGATTACCTCAACGAAGTCTTCAGTTGTTTTATGATCCTGATACCTGATCATTGTCTTCCGAATCAAAAGAGATACTGGAATCATCTTAAAGCATGGAAAAGAAAGATACATCGCTGTCGCTACTAATGCTAGAGTCATCATCACTTGAAAAGAGGAACTGGAACACACAATTATATAATTTTGTTTTAATTTAAATAATACAGCTAATTCTATGCTTGGATTTATGTTAATGTTGATAAAAAAATTATCATTTATTTATTGCCACAAATTGATGCCTTTCACCGCTGTTGGTTTAAGTCCTCTAAGTAAAGTTGATGCTTCCCACAACCCGACGACTTCACCCGTCGCATCAGTCGTCTTATTTTCCACATGTGTATTACTATCGTATGCGAGCGATAAACTTGAAAGATCTAAAAAAATTATCAGATCCTTACAGCACTTTACTTCTGCGTAGGTAGTCCTTGGAAAGAATATATACTAAATTTTTAAAAACCCGTTTGCTGCTAGGAGGCAGATCACACAAGTCTGTAGAGAATATTAGTTCCCATACCATTGCACCGTTATCATGAACACATTGGTCGGTGGCAGGTTTGTCGAGAATGCATCATAAAGACATTCGGACGTTAACAATGGGCTAAAAGTATAATGCAAAATATGTACTACGATTCATAACTAGTAAACAAATATATTGAAATTTTACATCAACGCCTGGTTTAGCACTGCAGCGTTTAGTTTATGTTGTTCATAATAAATTATGAGTGCAGCAAAATCAAGAAGGATGGAAAAATATTATTAATTTTTGCAACGCAATAGGTATTTGGTTATTTATTTATCTGCCAAATGTCTTTTTTTGACCTCACCCCAGTTTTTGTTTTCGAGTGTTGAGGCTAAGGCCATGTGTGCACTGTTAAATTTAGGAAGTGTCTGCATAAGTATGCAATTTTTGTTAATTTTTGCATTTTGTAAGTGAAATATTGGGAAAATTTTAAAACAAAGTTTATATCTGATACTTAAATGAGTTTTTCTACATTCTAGACTTTAAGGAAGCTAAAAAATACCGACTTTTTTGAAAGAAAATAAAAAACGTTAAATTTTCGGAATTGATCTCACCTCAAGCGTCTTTTTCCACTGACCTCATTTTCCGGCCTGGGGGCTTCCGCTAGTTTTAGCTTGTAGTCAAAATAAACTTTTTGGATGAGGATGACCTTCTGTATATTCCTTATTCTGTGGTCGTGTCCACAGAATTTGGCTTGTACAGGTACACACCAAATCCTGTGTTTTGTTACGACCACTGTAAGTCCAACCAGATGCACAGCACCCTTAAAGCCAAAACACAATAGAGCGTCGCAGCGCGTCGACCTCACGTAGGCTTCACGATACATGAGAAATCCTCAAAGCGCTCTACTGTCATTCAGGGTGCTTTCAAAAATGCATAGTTGCGTTAGTCTGACCAATGCATAACTTTCATAAATGCAAATGACAAATGTAATAGTTTCATTAAAGCAAAACGCAAATATTTGCAGCGCAAATGTGCAAATGCTTTAATTCGTTTGCTTTTCGGTTTTCATCTTCAGAGAAAGAGACAGACAGTACAAAACACAACTATTTTTTTTTCTTTATTCAAGTCAAATGTCAGATATCAAGAAGACTATTAATTACCGTGGAAAAAATACAAAACAAAGTAAAAGTACAAAAAAATGGATGAAAACTCTTCAGGCTCCAAGTGAGATATTAACAAAAAAGTACTGAATTAAATAAATAAACTGTTTTTTTGGATGGAAAAAGAAAGAAAAGTATTTTATGGAACTGTGTACACAGAAAAGTCTTTCAATTCTTTGACAGATGACGCAAATCCGAAAAAGTGTTCATGAATGCATTGTAAAATGCATGCGCAAATATTTTTAATGACGTTAGTCTGATTGCAAATGATCGCATGTAAACAGAGCAACCGTGCAATAATGAAAGCACCCTCATTCGTCTAAGCCAGAGATAAGAAATTAATTAGATGGCAAACCTTTTCTTCTCTTGCCCCGAAACAACCATTTGTTTACATTGTTGTTTTTGTAATCACATCCTCTGTCTGTGAATACGTGGAAGCTGTACTCAAAGTGGTAGTAGTGAGATTTGCTGTACTCAAAGTGGTAGTAGTGAGATTTTGTGTAAAGTAAAGGTGGAGTGGAAGCTGTACTCAAAGAAGTAGAGGTGATTTTCGGTAAATCAGCTTGTAGGCAGTTTCAATGTGTGTGTGAAGTTTGCCATCTAATTAATTTCTTTTCTCTGGTCTAAGCTTGTGCAAAATTAAGAAAATATATCGATTGAAATATCGAACGACCATCGTTGTTATCAGTAACTATCGATAACAAAAATCGATTTTTTTTCTTTTGTATTAAGTACGTGGAAAACTAAATCGATTGCTAATTTGTTAATTACTTCTGATAAAGAGATAAAGAGAGGAGCTTAGTGAAATGTGTGGTGTAATCAATTGAGCTTAGTATAATGTCCGTAGTTGTATTTCCATACTGTGTTGTCGCATGCAATCTAGTTTGTGATAACATTTGCTATTTAAAATGAAAACCTTGTCGATTTTTCAACATAATCGACTTCATATTCATACAAATATCAAAAATGTTATCGCAATATACTGTATGAAATTATCTCATAAGTTATTGGTCGAGCATCTTAACAAAAAGAAAATGATTTAAGTGCTTCAATATCGCCCATATTGACTGACTTTATATTCACCCATGCGGTTATGCATCAAAAATTAATCGAAATCTACGGCATGATAAATATAACATATATATATATCGATTTTTAAGAACATCTTTTCAGAATTATAGTTGTTTAAGTGATTAAACATCACCTACGTTGAACAATCTGGCAAAAGTCAAGTTTAATACAGGTTTAACAACGAGATTTGAAATACTATCTATTTACTAGTTACATCGATAAAGTCCTCCATTCCCTCACAAGGCATGGTTGTGAGAAATGCGCTAGGCCCAGGGGCTCCTCGCTCTGTTGCGCCACCCTATTTATTTATTTATTTATCGATAAAGTTCTGCTAAAACATACTAAAATTCAGCTTAAGCATACTTCATGCACAAATAGGAAGTACAATTTGATTGATTTGTTAGCCACAAAAATCTGTAATCAACTTTATACTCACTCATATATCGAAAGTTCATCGAAATCCTCGATATGAAAAATATTATATAATGGTGGATTTACATGCATCTGCAAGTGCAGATGAAAATCGGAAAAAGACACAAGATGTAAAATTCATACTTGTCTGATAGAGAGGGAACGAACTTCCTAATTATGGTTGCAGATGAAAAATTATGGTTGCAGATGAACATGTTCATCTGCAACCATAATTTTTCATCTGCAACCATAATTTTATACGTTCAGGTGTTTTCTTTTGAAAGAAAAAAAGTTTTTTGTTCCGGGCACAGGTTGCCTGAACTACAGTGACGACACAAGAAACGTCAAATTTCATTTTGTTTATTCTTATTTCTTATTTGGATTTCAAAAAAGGCGGTAAGTGAATTCTTTTCTAAACTTTTTGATTATAAATTCTTCTTTTACATAAGGGTAAATTGCTAGAAGAAATAGTGAAGAATACGCTGGTGATAGTGGTGATGAAATTGAATACTATGAAGAGCCAAATTTGGAGATCTAGATTGTTTTGTTGAAGTTATACTTGATGAGGCCTAGTGTGGTTAGTTGCGAGTCGCTGTAATGGAAAATGGAGACATTAAAAATGAACTTTGTGCAGTCGCGAAAGAATCAAACACAACGAGTTGAAAAACAAATTTACGGAGTTGACCGATCACTCTAATAATGGAATCATACGTTCAATCAACTAACTAGCAACAAGCTGTAGTCGATGCCAACTTCTTGTATGTGAACTTGTGTCTTTTTCAATCCTTAAACTAATTGGTTGCTTTGTCCTAGGTTCAGAGATATCAGCATCCCATTGGATAACACAGACTTTGTGGAGTATAACTTAAATATGAAGCAACTTATGTCGTCAATGGTTTGTATGGTTTTATTGGTTGTTTTCTGGACCTAGCATTTTTTTTTTTACTATTGCAGCCAAAAAGGGAATTTGGTGGAACATTAGTGCCAGTATATTTTGTCAGCAATCGACAAGATGCAGTACAATCGTGGATCATGAAACCATACTCAGAAGTGGTTACACCAGAAGAGGAATCTTTCAACGATTATCTTAGTGAAGTAAGTCTGGTGGCGGAGCACGCTTTTATAAGATGAAAGGGCAGGTTTAAGATCTTACGTGAACCTATTGCCGTGGAGGTCGGTGCTTTGACTCGGGTAGTAGGGACTTGTTATATTTTGCACAACTTGCTAGAGAAAAAAGGAATATTTTATAATGAAAGGTGGGGTTGCGAATTAACTACTAAAGAATTGATTTATACTGGGCCTTCGGTTCTGTACTCTTCCACCAACCACGAAGGAGAACGATTGAGAGATCATTTGAAAAACTTATGAGTGTGCTTATACCTCAATAAACTTTTGCTTTATACCAAAACCAAATGTTATTTTATTTTTTTATTTTTACATAGAGATCCCCAACAGAAAACCAAAATCAAATGACACAATGGTGACGTTGCAATGTGATCGATAAGAGAAAAGAGGAGAGGTGACCTTAAAACTTCTGGAACAATTAAATGCAACGACAACATCAATTTTCAATTGGTTGATTTTTTTTTTTGGCGCGCATATCAAGTGGTTGACTACCCTAATAATAATAATGTTATAAATTACAGTGCGAGCATTTTAAGGAAAGTAGGAGACACCGATTCACATTGCTTTTGAATATTGGTGAATCGTAATAAGGGGAAAACCATTCTGGCAAAGCATTCCACATTCGGGTGGTGTGCCGATGCTTTATGAAGTCAACATGCAGCAGTAAAGTGGAAGTGTTTTGTTTTATAAATAAAAACCATTTTGCACTTTATTACTAGACAAAAGAATCTCAAAAGTTCAGTAAAGTCATAAGGCTTCCACCAATGTGCTAGATTTTTTACTTTAGTAACAAAATTGTTTTCTTTCCACATCTTGCTGTGTCCAAATTTAACATTCCGCCGATAATTTCCTGAAAAAAAGAAAAATTTACTGTAAACAAAAAATACGTTATAATTGATTTCCTTTACCTGTGCAAAGTTCAATGGAAATTTTTCCTGGTCTTCAATTACATGGGCAAAGCCAGAATCCATTCCGAAATTTACCCAAAAGTACGGTAAACCCTTCGGTATACTTCGTCTGGGGCTCTTCTCTTTTAGAGAGACCAATTGTTTATTTGTCGACCACTCGTACTCACTCTCTTGAATTGCTTTTTTGAATTAGAACGGCGCTATTTCCATGCTGTTTGCCGGAACGCAATGTATCGCCATGTGTGGTCGTTTTTGGAGGTATTGGGCGGTTTCGAAAAACACTACGTCCTGTTTGTGGGCAGTAAACATTTTTGTCAAATCCTTTCTGTAGTTAGAGATCTCTTCCAATGTGTCTTCATCCAGTTCTGTGGAACACGCAACATGCTGCATTGGCACAATGAGACAGTGGTTAGTCTGAAGACCTTCATGCCAGGGTAGTGCTAGATATACTTTCTTTCCCATAGAAACCATGAGTGCTTTTTGCATTTTAGGAGAGTCAAAGCATTTATCACAATTGTCTAACATTTTTGTGAGTTTTTCGTGTTCGTTGATTGCCCTCTGTTTCTCTTTCTCGTGCTAGTGGTTTTAATCCATATTGTTTGATAGGATCCTCCGATGTTAAAACAACAGCTGCAGCTCCATCGCAGATTCCCTAAAATTGACTAAAATTCTTGTTTAATTTTTAATAGTGTGTAACGTTAAAATATCTTACCGAAGCAGTTCCAGCAGTGACAGCGCCGTTCTATTTAAACAGTGACGGTAGCTTGGCAAGGCCTTCAATTGTTGTTGCTGGCCTTGAAGTACATATAATTTTGTTTTGTTTATTATTCAATAATGTTTGTCTTTGTTTGTTTAATTAGAACTGACCTTGGATGTTCATCGACTGCAAAGTCGACTTCCTTTCCCTTTATTTTGAAAGAGAAAATTCTGATTTGAAGACTTCGGCGCCTTGAGCTTTGTCCCAATTCACATGTGACCTTAAGCGAATTCATCAATACATTCTCTGGTAATTTTGTATTTGTCAGCTAAGTTCTCAGCTGTTAGAGCCATTGGCAATTTGCAGTAGGTGTCGGTGAGACAGACCAACCCAGAGTCCGTTATCGAAATCGTATTTGTTACGGAGTCCGGTCCAAAACGAATGTTTTTTACCACAAATGCGGCTTGGGACATATTAGCTACTCCAGAACCACAGATTTGGTTAGCTCCAAGAGCCGGCTTTCAATTGGCACTTCTCAGTTGAGGGCAGTGTGACGTGGAAGAAAAATACCATCTGAAGATGAATTCTACATAAAATAAACTCTTTGTTATTAAAGGGAAACGAATCGTAAAAAAAAACTTACGGAAAGAACGTTGCCAACGACGGACGGTGGTATCTCTCCCTTCAGTCCAGCTGAATCAAGTTCAGCTGTGGCTGCAGCTGTTTGCAATTCCGTGTGGTGGACATTCTTTAAGATCTACCGCATGTTCCAAAAGCTGTACGCTTAGCGCTGACAATAAAGACTCCTGAAATAAATATAAAATTCGAGTTTTAGATCTGCATCCTAGAAATGAAAATATATATACCTATTGCTATCAAAACAGCTCACTTTGATGATGATCACATTATTGCCGGGTACGAGCTATCACTACGAGGGTACTTGTGATGCTTTCTTTTTAGGCATTCCTAGTCTGCAAATGTTAGAAATTTAAGTAAAGTGATGACAAGGAATTATGCTAAGTCATTTTGGCAGTCTACTTCAGCCATATCAAAAGATAAAGCCCAACTTGTTATAAGAAAAACTTCACTTGTTATTGAACACACTTTTGCCGGAGGACTTTGGTCATAGATGGTTCTTCAAGAGAGTTATCACATGTAAGTTCATAACATATATACTCGTTTGAATGTCTTCAAAGATAATGTTGCATGAATAATTTTAGTTTTATATGTTGTTTGAATATTCTGTTTTCTTCTATTTTGATGCAATACCAATAAGTAAAAAAAAAATATAACTAAAAAATAGACTGTAAAAGAAATATCACAAAGTGTGTCTTTAAAGAAAATCTATAAATAAAACAGTACAATATATATGTCTGCGGGAATGTATTTTTAATTACCTTTGGTGGCTGCAGACATTTTAATTATTGTTCACTGACAAAAATTAAATAACTTAAGAAAATTAGATTCGGTTAAGCAAATCTACTGCAAGCACATAAGACAAACCTCAAAAACGTATGACTTTGAGAACTGTCAGCAAGCTTCAACCGATTATAGCAACTTCGAAAGGAGATATCGGTTCTCTCTTTCTGTCGTTCATGCACGTAATCTATATCCGTCCTGCTTTACTTTTCCGCACTTCCGCAGTTGCAGATGCATGTAAATCCACCATAAAGTATAAGTCGATTTTTCAAAACATTATGGCAAATTCATAGTAGTTAAAATGCTTCAACAACACCTACATTGAATAATCCAACAAAAATTAAATTTTATACAACTGTAACAACGAGAACTTAAATATTTGTTTAGTATTTACATCGATAAATTTCAGCTGAAACACATTTCAACATCGATACCAACATATCGATAATTTGTTTCGTAAATCGATGTTTTGCTTACATCGATTTTATTACTCTTCCCTATTGTAAAACTGAAAAGGAGAGATAAGTCAGAAAGCAAGCAAAAGTTCAACATAGCTGAACTTTTTTTGAACGTTGGTCGCTTTGTTACGTTTGCTTACGTATGTCAAACGACGCGTTTGAGGACAAAGCGTGATTGTGTGAGACTCTACAGATTTCCTATGGTTGAACTTTTGATTTTTCTGTCAAATGAGGTCGACGCGCCGCTGACGCGTGATTGTGTGTTGGCTTTTAAGGTGATTGCGGCTTCCTGGTTGCTGAAGATGGCACTTATAAGAAGAAAAAAAGGAAATGAAACGATTAGGTAGGCTGAAAGAAATCAGGGAAGAGGGAAACACATGAAAAATCAAACCAAAGAGCAAGGTTGCATTTAGCATTGACGGAATTAGGTTTTTTGGCTAAAAACGAAAATAACTTTTGAAAATGTAAAAAGTGTTGTGTTTTGTCGGACACATCCAGAAAAATGATTTGCGAGTTGTGGCCGCTGGAGTTGACAGAACACAGCTGATGGTTATTTTCATTGTATATGAAAACTATAGTAATATTACTGAACCCCTTTTTCTAGGGTCATTATTGATCACTAGGGCGCGCTGCGTCGGTTGGGGAAATACGATAACTCCAAAGAGGCAGCTGCTATGCACATGGTGGAATGTATAATTTTCGGCGGAGCATTCGTATGGAAGAAAAGCATACACCTATTGTAATGCGAACCCAAAATTTAATACCAATTTCCTAATCGAAAACGTTCAACCGAAAACACAAGCGGCAACACTAGTGTAAGAGTAGAAATATACCAGGAGGAAATGATTGACATGGGTGGAGAGTGGAGACTATGTGGAAATTACTGGGAAGTTCTAGATGTAATGTAGTGTAATTCGATATAAATAGGCCGCCGAGGCAACCAGATGTCAGTTTTGATTATAGAGTGATAATGTTAAGACTTAAGAGTGAGTTAATAGGTGTGGAGACTACGACGTCGACTAATAAAAAGACTGAACGAAAATGTTTATTTTTAGTAAAACTTTATTGTCAAAAGTATGGTTGTTAAATTTTATAAGTGTGTTACAAAATTGGTGTTGCTTCCTCGTGGTTACTCGTTGCCTTCTCTTTTAATAATGCGCTTCTTTCTTGTGTGACGTCTTCTTCTTCTTCTTCTTTCGTTGCCCCTATGTTCCTGTCATTCTTCATTCTGATAGGCCTGTTCGTTTGTTTATTTCTTGTAGTATTGTTCGTTTGTTTGTTTGGTGAGTGTCGTCAGTTGTCGTCATCGACATTCCACCCCTCGTGAAAACTTACAGGGTTTCACTAAACTTTAAAGCGGCTAGCTTGATGGCAGGTCGGCGAAGTATCCCTCTGGCAGTACGAACTTTCGCCGTACGTACTTGTCCATCTGGTGCGGCAAATGTCTCGATGATAATTCCTTTCTGCCATTGACTTCTTGGCTGCGTATTATCACATACGATTACAAGTTGACCCTTCTGTAATGGTGGCACTTCCTGATTCCATTTCGAACGTGTCAATAAACGCGGCAAATATTCAACGATCCATCTTTTCCAAAGTCTGTCCTTGAGGTTCTGTGCGATTCTCCATTGCTTTCGTTGACAAACTCGTTCCTCATTAGCACTTGGCGTTTGTGTTGAATTAAGGCAGCCCAGCAGGAAATGGTTTGGAGTAAGTGGTTCCTCCTCATCTGCAGTCAGCGGTAGGTCTGTCAATGGTCGACTGTTTATGATATTTTCGGCCTCTATCAAGACCGTTCGAAATGTTTCCAACCTCGGCGCCTCTTCTATTAGAGTCCTAGCCAATAAGCGTTTTACACATTGAAAGAGGCGTTCCCAACACCCTCCTGCAGTTGGGTTCGCTGGGCAGTTGAACTTCCACTCGATGTTGTCTTTCGAAACGCTCTGCTGAATACGATCCAGGTCAAAAAATCGGTCCTCTTTTAATAGCCTCTTTTGGGCTCCAATAAAGTTGGTGCCATTATCACTCCGAATTTTTACGGGCGTCCCACGACGATTAACAAAGTTTCTCAGACATAGCAGAAAGGCATCTGTAGACAAATCCTCTGAGACTTCCAAATGCACGGCGCGCGTTGTAAGGCATGTGAACAGTGCGACCCAACGCTTCTCTCTCCTCTTTCCGATGGCAACTAAAAAAGGTCCACAATAGTCTACACCAGTATAACTAAATGGACGTACGTATGGAGTAACACGTTCCGGGGGCAGTTGACCCATCAATGGCTCAGCTGGCTCGGCTTTGTAGATGGTACACAGGGCACCCTTCCTCTTTCCTGACTTTAACTCGGCACGGGCTTGTGGTAACCAAAACTTCTGTCGCATCTCGTTTATTGTTAATGAATCATTCTGGTGATGAAACTTCCGGTGAAAATGATGTACTATAAGTCGTGATACTAGATGGTTTCGAGGGATTATAATTGGACGGCGTGTAGAAAGGGGAAGGCAATATGCCGCGTCTAGTCTTCCCTTCACTCTCAATAATCCATCCTCGTCCAGGAAAGGGGTAAGTTTGTAGATGTCACTTGATGTTTTCACTTTTCCTGTAGCCCGTAAGTCAGCTATCTCATTTGCAAAGACATCTTCCTGGATTTGACGACAAATGAATTTCTCCGCGCTGCTTAGCTCAGCAGCAGTAAGCTCATCCCTTTGCCAGTATGTCTGTTCTTTCTTCTGAGCGTTCTTGGTAAATCGAATGGTCCATGCGACGACTCGCAGCAGTCTTAAATAAAACGGAAATTTAGCATAATCGAATAAAGGCTCACCTGTGTTTGTCAACAGCATGACTCGAGCTGGTAACTCTTCTGCAACGCAACATTCAGACTCCAAGTTGTGAACTTCCTTGGGCCAAGCTTCTTCAGACTTAAATAAAAATTCCGGCCCTAAGATCCATCTCGATATCGGTTCAAATTTTGGAGGAAAACAGGCCCGTGTGGCTTCATCAGCAGCGTTTAGTTTGGTTGGCAACCATCGCCACTGGGACGGCTCTGAGGTGGTAAGAATTTCTGATACTCTACAGGCGACAAATGGTTTATAACCTCTGGTTGTTGATCGGATCCAGAGGATAGTTGTTTTTGAATCACTCCAGAATACTATGCGATCTATCTTTATCTCATGGCAGTTTTCAATCGATGTGGCGAGGCGACTTCCAAGTACTGCCGCTTGGAGCTCAAGGCGGGGAATCGTCATACCTTTTTTTGGAGCACATCGTGTTTTAGCAGAGACGAAGGCTATATGAGTTTGATTTCCACCTTTGATTCGAAAATAGCCGACAGCTGCATATGCAGAAGAACTTGCATCGACAAATATGTGCAGTTGAATCTCGACAGATGTTAACAGTAAGGGCGAGTAGCATCGATTGATTGCAAATTTCTTCACATTCTGGAACTCTTTCCACCAGGCACTCCATTGTAGGTATAGCCGATTTGGCAAACTATCGTCCCAACCAATTTCTTGTTTCCATGTTGACTGTAGTAGCAGCTTGGCAAACACCATGAAGTTTGCCAAAAGTCCAAAAGGGTCGTATATAGCCATTATTATCCCTAGCATTTCTCTTTTCGTTGGTGGTCGTTCCATCTCTAGAACCTCTCTTGAAATTTTGCTGAATTTGAATTGAAATTCAAATGTGTCTTTACTCGTATCCCAGAACATACCTAATATCTTGTCCGTGCTACCCTGTCGCTCCATGTTAACCTTTTCTTCTAGTGCTGACTTGGTTGCATTCAACTTGGTTTGAAGCCTTTTACAATTTGAGACAAAATTGCGTAACCGAAAACTAGCAGCATTGTTAATGTTAACTGCTTCCAGAACCACTTGCTCCGCTTCCGTTTCAGACCCAAAACTCACCACTAGATCATCGACATAGGTGTTTTCGATAACGACCTTTGCTCCTCTCGGCATTGTGGAGGAATGTTTGATAGCGTTTAAATTCTTTACGTATTCCGCGCAGCAGGGAGAACTTATCGCACCAAATATCATGGAAGTCATTGAATATATCTGAATGGCCTTTCTGGGATCGCCTTCCCTCCACAAAAACCGTTGTGAGTTCTGGTCAGCTGCTATAATTCGTACCTGAGAAAACATCTCTTGAATGTCCCCTGCAACAGCCACGGTACCTTGGCGAAACTTGTGAATAATTGCTATTAGAGGCTGAGCATGTTCTGGTCCCTTCAAAAGATTTGAGTTAAGTGAACTGTTTGATATCTTGGCAGCGGCATCAAAAACTATTCGCATCCTTTTTGGCTTATTAGGGTTGACTACCCCGAAATGCGGGAGATACCAAGTAGTTGGGCCTTCAATACAAGCTTCTTCTGGCGAGAGGGGTTTGGCATATCCCTTAGAAATGTATTTATCTATTTCAGCTTTGTAGGTGACGGCATATGCGTCATTTCTGTACATCTTGGCTTCCACATTTAAAAGACGCTGTTTCGCCATGGTGAAACTCGAGGGAGTCGGTAGCGTGACGTCATCTGTTCTCCACAATAGACCGGTCTCATAACGTTGTCCAACCTCCTTAGTGGTGTCACCCAGGATTTTTCTTGCTCGAATATCATCATCGGATTCGGAAACTACGCTGACACTTCTTACACCAAAGCTTTCAATCGAAAAGTATTCTTCAACCAATTTCTCGATTCCTTGTAAAGTTCTGGCTTGAGAAATTTGAAGGACTTTCGGCCGGAAACCATCTTCAGTTGAATTAAGTGGTCCAAAGGCAACCCAACCTAATCTTGTTCTAGCGGCAACGGGTCTTTGTGGACTCTCCTCTCTAACATCCCTATGCACTCCCAAGAAACAATTGTCAAGTCCAATAAGAAGCGATGGCCTCGCATCTTCGTAGTCTGCGATTGAGATATTCCTCATGTGATCATAGCTTTGTTTCCGGAACGTTTGAGTCGGTAAGTTTAGGTTCTCCACTGTTCGCACGTCTCTTAAAGAATAGCTTTCAGCGCCTTCGTACTGTCCCTTGACGTCCATTGAAATCTTCTTGGATAATTGCGTCGTTGTTTTGTCGTTGTACCATTGAAGAGTGAGTGGAGCCCTGTGTCCCTTCAGTCCTAATTTGGTGGCAACCTTTTCCTCCAACAAAGTAATTGATGACCCGTCATCAAACATCGCATATATACTGATACTACCAAGTGGTCCTGACAATACCACCGGTAATATCTTGAACAGCTGATTACAAGGTGGATTCTGACGGCAGTTCAAAACCTGCTGATGATTCTCACGTATTGTTGGTCTAGGCTCTTGATGTAGACTCTCATGATGATATCGAGTACACCCATTGACTCTACAACACTTCCTACGAAGACAATTGATTAAGTTGTGTCCTTTCTGTAAACAAGAGAAACACACACGATGCTCTTTGACTTGGACCCACTTATCGTTAACATCCAAAGCATTGAAGTTTTGACATTCGCTTAAATCATGTTGCTGACCACACTGAGGACAAACCTTTTTCTTCTGTTCAGGCTCAGCACTATGAAGAACTCGATGCGATGGTTCATACAATGACGATTGGCGGGCATTGGATACATTGCCATGTGGACGGGCATGTGTTGTGCATAGGCTGGCTGTTGGGTTGTTACTGACCTTACTAGGAATCAAACTCACCACCCTGGCAAGACTCTTTATCCAAATTGCGAAGGTTTCCAGAGTTGGGAACGGCAGGATTGTCGCAGCATATTTTGCCCATTCGTACTGTTTTGAAGGCGGCAATTTGTTAACAAGTTCACGCAGTAATATTGGATTTCCCAACTGATGTTCACACTTAGCTGCCTTAAAGAATGTAACCATGTTACAAACCCGATTTGACAGAGACAGGACTTTGTCCAGGTTGTTCTCGCTTATTGGTGTAAATTGTTGAACTTTGGACAGCTGTGCATCCACCAACAGGTCTGATCGCCCAAAGTTAAACTGAAGTTCTTCGATGATATCAGGTAAGTTGTCTGCGTGTATGAGCATGGACGAAACTGATTCCTTTGCAGCTCCTTTTAGTGCCTTTTGCAAGCGCATGACGTTTTGACGATTGTTGTATCCAAATTCAATGGTTGTCTCCTGATAATTGGCAAAAAACAGCGGCGAATCCTCAGGATCACCACTAAACTGAGGCAAAGGATATAGATTGGCGGCGGCATCGTCGACGAATGTCGTTACGCGCCTGGCAATAGAAGCAGTTTGCGAGGGCGTGACGGGAAATTGAGACGGCCTCACTGACAATTGTGAGGGCTTATTGTTGTAAATGAGTGATGCTTGTTCGGCATGAGGTGATGTTGACGACTGTTGAACGGGTAGCGACGACGATATAGGCAATTGTGACGACATAGGCAATTGCGACGACATAGGTAATTGCGACGACATAGGCAATTGTGACGACATAGGCAGTTGTGACGACATAGGCAGTTGTGACGACATAGGCAGTTGTGACGACATAGACAGTTGTGACGACATAGGTAATTGCGACGAAATAGGCAATTGTGACGACGTAGGCAGTTGTGACGACATAGGCAGTTGTGACGACATAGGTAATTGCGACGAAATAGGCAATTGTGACGACGTAGGCAGTTGTGACGACATAGACAGTTGTGACGACATAGGCAGTTGTGACGACATAGGCAGTTGTGACGACATAGACAGTTGTGACGACATAGGCAGTTGTGACGACATATACAGTTGTGACGACATAGGTAATTGCGACGACATAGGCAATTGTGACGACTTATTGTGGCTTATGATTGCCGAATGTTCGGCAAAAGAGGCAGCAGCTGACAGCTGTTGAGATGTTGACGGAAGTGTAGACGATGACGGCGACAAAAAGGTGAAATCAGAAGACTTTATTGGCAGCTGCGTAGAGATATCACTGCCTACGATTGCTTGAGAAGCAGCAGAGGTAGACGTTGATTGCGGGAGTGTTGCTTGCGTTCTCGGGGAATCGACGAGAGTTTGCAGTAGATTCATTTCCCCTTTAACGCTTAACGATTCCTTGCGCAACTCTTCCACTGACTCACGCAGTAGCTGCATACCTGCCAAAAGAGATGTAAGCTGTGCGTTAGGAATATATACCTGATTCTCGCATTTAGTAGTCTCCAACTCATCCTCTGAGGTGTCGTTGGAACTTTGAGCCATCTTTAACTCATCCTCTGAGGTGTCGTTGGAACTTTGAGCCATCTTTTTATTGCCGCTTCTTAAAAGCATACAAAGGTATGTAACAAAATGGCGTTTATTTTCGTCTTTTAATTTTCGACGACACTGTTTTTCATAAAACAGTCCACGAAAGCAACAATTTTGTAAACTGTGGAGACTACGACGTCGACTAATAAAAAGACTGAACGAAAATGTTTATTTTTAGTAAAACTTTATTGTCAAAAGTATGGTTGTTAAATTTTATAAGTGTGTTACAAAATTGGTGTTGCTTCCTCGTGGTTACTCGTTGCCTTCTCTTTTAATAATGCGCTTCTTTCTTGTGTGACGTCTTCTTCTTCTTCTTCTTTCGTTGCCCCTATGTTCCTGTCATTCTTCATTCTGATAGGCCTGTTCGTTTGTTTATTTCTTGTAGTATTGTTCGTTTGTTTGTTTGGTGAGTGTCGTCAGTTGTCGTCATCGACAATAGGTTTGTTCGTTGAAGCCCTAGGGTCGCCATGGGGTCGCCACAAAGCGTTTTTTGAGAAACCTAAATTCGCACTGAATGTCAAATTGAGTGTTTTTTGAGCCATAGGTTTGCCACAGGTTTTCCCCAAACTCGCCCTAGCTTTTTGCTGTGGCGATTTGAGGGCTGTCAAATGGCATGTGTTTTTATTTAAATGACAGGGATGTGTGGCGATTTGTGGCTTAGCGTTTTTTGAGGATTGGAAAACCCAGTTTTTTTTGACAACTCATGGGGTTGTCAAGAAAACTTGGGTCAACCCTGGGGAAAGTTCAACGAACAGACCTAATGTGATTATTGGTAGAGTTGAAATCGAATAAAGTAGATACTGAATAAAAGTGGTAGAATTAAATTGAAAGGTGAAGTTTTATTTTTGCGAACTAAGCGCACGTTACATTGGTGTCAGAAGTGTAAATATAACTTATTTGAAAAAAAGAACGAGTTTGACTATTAAAGTGTAAAAAAAAAAAAAATAATAAGGGTATTCATGCTTCGGCGTAAGATCACGTTTTGTGTAAATTATGTAACTTTACGCGAGACTTTGCATGAGCACCCCTTTAAGCTACTTTGTGTAAGTGGTGTAAGAAAACAGCTGTTCGTTAAACGTCAAATTTATCAATTGCTTAAAATGAAATAAAAAGAAAAGGTTGAAATTTTACTTAAAAAGCGATTTGAATAATAAAGTTTGATACCCGTGGAAAAACATTTTTGGCTTCTGTTGGGATTAGAATCACAAACCTCCCGCGTAACAGGCAAACATGCGTCACGGGCACTACTAGGAGTTATCACAATGCACTACAAGAAACAACAGATTACCCACAGTTCGAAAAAAAACATTCGATCGACTTTATTTAATTTAATTTAATTAATTTATTGGAATGTGTTTCCATGTGCCTATTCAATTGATTTCTAGTTTTGAATGCTCTGGGACACTTTGGACACACAAGTTGACGTTCGTTATGTGATCTTATGTGATTTTGTAAGTCACTATTGTTTGAGTGTAGTTTCGAACAAACCGAGCATATGAATTCTGTATGGCCTTTGATGTGATCGAAAATTCTGGTTTTATTTAAAAATCTCTCCTGGCACACAGGACATTCTGTCTGTCAAGTAGTGATCCTTCATATCTGTACAGAAGCGATATTTCTGAAAGAATAGAAAGTCATTAATTGGAAAAGCCTAGGTTTCAAAAATAACGAACCTTATCACAGTTGGGAAATTTGCAAATGTATGCAGAGTTCTTGGCTTTCAAAACTTCTTCACTTACTGGGACAAGGAGGGATGGCAAGACATTATTAGATTCTTCATTTGCTTCTTCTTCTTCTTGAACTTAAATCGGTTTCTATTGTAAAATTCTGAAAGAAGAAATAATTTTTAAAATTTTTGAATACCTCCATTAGAAGAAACACTTACTTGTTCACAAAAAGTGCAAGAAGCATTGAAGTCTTCTACTATTGCTAACTCTGAAGCATTCAATACCTCATCAACTGAATCTTTAGTATGAACGATCTCTAGGTTTTTTAAGAGCTTTTCCGGAATGCGCATTGTTTTGTTGTGGTGCTTTAAGATGTCGGCCCTTGTGAATCTCTTGCCACAAGTTTTACAGTTTAAATTGTCGGGGTGGCATGTTGGTGTGTGGTTATGCAGCCCACTGCGAAAATTAAAAGTTTTTGAACATTCCTTGCATTTGAATATCTTCCTTTTGTGTCTGCTTTCGTGCTTGTCACGTTGTTCGGGGCTTTCAAAAGTCTGTAAAAAAATCAAATATTACCTAAACCAAATATTAAAATTCTTCTTACCAATTTGCATGAATTGCATTTAAAGCTGAGAGCCGTTGAAGGTTTCGGGCTGGGATTTTCCGCAATAAATGAAATTTTAAAGCCTTCAACTTTGTTTCTCAGTCTCTTCCTGACTCCAGCGATGAGGTGACCGAAGCCGACGGCGGCGTTTCAGTATTTTGTTTTCTCCATTCTGGAATTAAATAATTATTTTATGCTTTATTCAAAATTGTTTTTAATTACTTACTCCGCTCATTTCCATATTTATTTGTAATACTTTTTTTATTTTTTGTTTGATGAAAATTACCTACTTCAACTTGACTGAATCGTTTCTTTCGAAATGTCAAAAAAGACTTTTGTGTAGCTTTACACGTTTTACCATCTCATTTCCGCATTGAATTCGTTGCGTAGTTTTACCAAATTTGTGTAAAATATTTTCCATACAAAATTTGACAGTTCTTTTACCATCTGGTAAACTTACACAGACTACACGGTTTACGCGGGTTTTACGCTGATGCATGAATACCCCTAATAATTATATATAGTGAAAATGGGTAAGTTGCATAGTATAAAGAATATATAGTAGCACCATGGCGGGGAAAGCGATGGTGTCGCCGCCTGCGGTCTCCCTTAAAGGTTTTATCGGTTCAAAAAATTTTGCTGTGGTTGTTCACTTAGCCATGTGGATGGTATTTTTTTGGATGCTTTAATGGTTGTGGATGGTATTTTCATCAATTAATAATAAATGTGTTTAAATGATTTTCAAACAATGTCATGACACGCCAAATGCAAAACAACAAACTTCTTATCATTTAGAATCAAAAAGCACATCACTCGCACATCACTCTTTAATATTGCTAACACCATTGACATATTATATATGGACTGCTAGTTGGCTCCTTAAAAGTGAAGCCAGCGATAAGCGACAGTGCTGCATCAGGGTTCAACTGGTTGTCGAATCTAGAACTAAACTAACGAATGTATGTCTCTTTCTTTAATTAGTTAAAAAGAGAAAAATATAAGTTGGTCTTGTAGATGGCACCTAATTCTTGGGAACAAATTGTAATGTTGCCGTAAATGGCCGTAAATGGTGCACCAAGAAGGCTAGTGTCGCTTGGCTTCGAAATCTTTGCCAGTCTTATATGAAGATTACACTCAACTAGCAGTCCATATATAATATGTCAATGGCTAACACATTTGCGAAGCAAAGCTGCCCTAACAAAAAACAATAATATATGACGTATTGACAGCATGTTGGCAGGGTTCTACGATAAACTTGTTCCGATTGAGAAGGTAGTACGTTTAATGGGAACTACAGGTGGTGATACCAGCGCTTTCCCCGCCATGGTGCTACTATAGTCTCCTTATACAATGGTAAGTTATTAGAAGAGCTCAACTGCATTGAGTTGGGTAAGCGAAATCTTTCAAGAGCGGGATCGAAAAATGAGCTCGTCCCGCGCTTGCGCAACTGTTTGGAACAGCAAGGGGAAGACATAAACACTTTTATTTTTGAAACAGAAGTGGAGGAAGAAGAAGTTAATAAAAGTGTAGATTTGTCTAGTATGATGAAACTTTTGTTAGAACAGCGAAACGAGCAAAAGAAGGAACAGCAGAATATTCTCGAACGACTCGAAGCACAACGAAACGAGCAAAAGAAGCTGATTAAAGAGCAACGAAACGAGCAAAAGAAAAAACAGCAGAATATTCTCGAACTACTGGAAGCACAACGAAACGAACAAAAGAAAGAACAACAGAATATTCTCGAAAAACTTGAGGCGCAACAGAATGTTTTGGAAGGTTAGAAAAACAGTCTAGAAAGCAAATTGGGCAATATTGAGAAAAATGTATTATAATGAACACCCAACATTTATACCAATTTCCTAATCGAAAACGTTTAACCGAAAACACAACTGGCAACACTATAATGGAATGGTATAAATGACAGGCATTGCTTGTAAGCCAGTGTGTGTGAGTGTAGAGATGCTTGACAGCAAATGTGGAAACCATGGGGAAGAAACTGGAACGCTCTAGATGAGTGTTGTTCTATATAAATAGGCCGCTGACGCAACGAGCAGTCAGTTTTGATTATAGAGTGATAAAGTTAAGAGTGAATTGTTGTATACAAGTGATAGTGCAAAAGTCGAGTTGAGATCGAATTAAGTATAGATACTGAATAAAAGTGATAGAAATAAATTGAAAGGTGTAGTTTTATTTTGCGAACTAAGCGCACGTTACAGTATGTTCCCTTGAAGAACGCGTTGAAGGTATGGAAAAAGAACTTTCTGTTGTAGGGAATCGTTTCGAAATCGTAGAAAGCCGATGTGATAAACAGTTCTCTGTTCTGACCAAGGAATTGGACCAGATCCGGAAAATCAAAATTCGAGAATCTGCTGGAGAGTTTGCAAAGAAAAAGTGATGAAACGGCCAACATTTGATGGACAGTTGTTATGGATGGCGGTATTGGCTGTATGGGAAAAGAAAAAGATGCATTGAAGTACTGCACACAAAATGTAAACAAACTTACCTTGGAAATTGTTCACCCTGCGTGACCGAATTTTCCTTTTGCAAAGGTTCCACCGCCTAAATATCATGCCTGCAATATAAAAAAGAAAAGAATAGTGAAACAAAAGGCATTAAATAAAGAAAAAACACGAATAGAATAAAAATAAAATAACCAGCTACCAACCATAGTTTCTAGTTTCAAGAAGTAAACAAGTGTCACTTTTCTCACATAGACACATAGGTATGCTATGAAAAGACGTTCGCGCAATGTGGAACTTGTCTTTGTAACCACCGCCAGAGGTAGTTGCTGTCGCCTCGAAAGGAAATGAAATGACAGTAGGTTAGGAATTTTTGTCAGATGCTTATTGATTTTATATTATGTATTTATTTGTTATATTTATGTATTTAGTATTTATTTATGTATATTTATGGTAAGTGTTATGTATTTGAGTTATTTATTTATATGTTATGTGTAAGTGTATCGTTAGGTATTTCTGACATGTGCGCATTTATTTAGGTATTGTATGTTGTAGGTAGTTTATGTCAAGTTAAGTATTTTATGTATTTATGTAAGTATTTATTATTGTAGTGTAAGTTTATATGCGTACATTATGTATTGTTTTGTAATTATTTTAAATAAAAATAAAAATAAGAAAAGGAACGCAACCACATCATTCCCACTAGCAATGTCACGGCATTGTGAGTCAGCACAATGGCATCGTAGTGGATGCTGTGGATGTGGATGGTAAAACAAACCGTTCGACTTTGAACATGAACAAAAAGTCATCTCAAGTCTATGAAAGTGGTTTAATTTTCCTTTTATTTGCAATTCGTTTTTTTTTTATTCTTTAATGTAAGTTTAGTTTTTGATATTTAATGTATAGATGTGGTGTAGATTAAGTAATTTAAAATATCTTAGTAGATAGTGCCTGAAAAGTAAAGGAGGAAATCGAAATCACGCAGTGAACACCTACATAGGTACATACATATATATATATACCTAAGTTTAGGGTATTTGATGCAACAATCAAAAATTGTTTCTGTTACGGGAATGAAGTCTATGGGTGCAATGAACTACAGGATATAGAAACTATACAAAGATATTTTTTTAAACGTATCTTCCGTCTCCCACCGAACTATGCGATTCACGTTGAGTCTGGACTGCCTCCCATTTTTTTGAGAAATTTAAAAGCTAATGCAGATTATATTCTCAAAGTCATGCAAAGGTCAAACGACAATTTACAGAAAAGGATTATGTTGGTCTGTTTAAGATGTCGGTATACACCTTTTAAGGACTGGTATGAGCTGGCTTCGGCACACAACTGCCCTCTTGTCCTCTCTGTGGAAAACTTTAATTCATGGAGGCCTGCTCTTTATGATTGCATTGCTTGCGTTGATGAGCATATGTTCCTGTCATTTCTTGATCGGGCGAGGGACTCTGTATCGAGAACAATATATAGTAAACTAAACCACAGTTTGAGGGAAGCCAACTACTTCCGAAGAGAATTCTCAGTAACGGAGATGAGTCTGATATTTAAAGCTCGCACGGAGATGCTGAGGATCAATTATAGGCCACACAGAACTGACCTAAACCCGAACTGCACGTTATGCAACTTGAATGAACCCGAAAACATTTTCCACCTCTTGGCCTTATGCCCAATGTTGCAAGAAATCCGAAGACTTCATTTCAATAAGAGTTTCCTCTCGTTAGAGGAATGCTTAAGAGTTCTGAATGGAGAGAGTGATTGGAAGTTACTTATACGGTTTCTTTCACAGGCGGTTCAATATAGAAATATGTACGTTGATCAGCCTTAGTACAACTTAAAGATTAAATATCTTACAATTTTGTTTTAGCCAAACTAAAAGCCCGTTTTTTACAACTGTTATTGCACGTCTTTAAACTGCTCCCTTTTGTTTTGTTATAGGTAAACTAAGAGGCCTATGAAAGATATTTTAACAACTTTTTATTGCATACTTCTGCATTTTATTTTAAATTCCATTAATTTAAACCATTGTTTTGTTTTAGCTAAACTAAAAGCCCTATTCTTAAACTCACTTGTAATTAATAACAATTGTACTTTTTCTGTATTTTAATGCACTGTACATTAAATTTTATTTTTTTTTTGTTTTAGCTAAACTAAAAGCCTTTTTTGAAGATATCTAAAACGCATTTATATTTAATATACTTTTTTTGTTATTTGATGCATTAGGTATGTCTAGATTGTTACTGACTTAAGCCTTTGTTTTGTTTTAGCTAAACTGAAAGCCCTTTTTTTCAAACTATGTATAATTACTTAAATTTATAATTTTTCTTTTCTCTCAAAATGTTAAGAGTAGAAATGTTACCGGCAGACGGCTTATAAGCCATGCTTGTAAATCTTTTAATTTGATCTCAAATTGTACAACAATGAAGAAGAAAAAATAAAGATTTTTTAATAAAAAAAAAAAAAAAAATAAAAAAAAAAAAAAAAAAACATACAGTACCTCACACTCAAAGTGGGACACCTAAGAAATAAAATCTTCAATAAACTTCTTTACGAAAAAAAATGCAGAGTTGCTCACTTTTTTAAATAATTTTTATTTTTATTGCTTAATATTGACCTCAAATTATTATAAAATAAAAAAAAAATTTCAAAAAACAACCCCGATTTGTTTAAAAAAAAAAGATGAAAATGATCTGTCTAGTATTTTTTTTTTAATGCAGGTCACACTCAAAGTGGGACACCTGCTGTTTTCTAAGAAAACTAACTGTAATTGCCACGTTATTTATATTATTTAGCTGCAGTTTTTGTAGAGTTTTCATTGTGATAGCATTAAAAAAAAAAAATCGAAATGTCAAGGCAAACAACCTTTGAAGAAAGGCAAATTGTGATTTTCAATTACCAAAAAGGAAAATCCGTTCGCAAAATAAGTAAAGTTGTTAAAAAAGTAAATCTATGGTGTTTAGTGTAATAAAACGGTTTCGGGAAGGTCGAATAGAAAATAAACCAGAAAGTGTTGAAAGCAAAACAGAAAATTTGCGATAGAAATGTTCGGTTTCTTTTAAGAAAAATAAGAAGTTATTCTTTGCTGTCCGCAATTGGCCTTTAAAAAATGTTAAAGGACACTTAAAATGTTGACTTAAGGGCAGAAAGAGTTCGGCGGTTTGTTAGGAGAAACGAATTGAGCGGCTGAGTTGCGTCCAAAAAACCGTTAGTATAAGAAAAGAATCGTCGTTTAAGAATGCAATTGGCCGAAGAAATATCAGAAAAGAATAGTCGTTTAAGAATGCAAATCGCCGAAGAAAATGTGACAAAGGATATGAATTTCTGGTCAAAGGTAAGTCGCATTTTGTTCTCCAACTTCAATCATAATTCGGTCAATTCATTAAAAGTCCATTTTACGGACGAAACCAAAACTAATCTTTTTGATTCTGATGTCACATGCTCTTTGGCGAATTGCATTCTTAAACGACGATTCTTTTCTTATACTAACGGTTTTTTGGACGCAACTCAGCCGCTCAATTCGTTTCTCCTAACAAACCGCCAAACTCTTTCTGCCCTTAAGTCAACATTTTAAGTGTCCTTTAACATTTTTTAAAGGCCAATTGCGGACAGCATAGAATAACTTCTTATTTTTCTTAAAAGAAACCGAACATTTCTATCGCAATTTTTTTGTTTTGCTTTCAACACTTTCTGGTTTATTTTCTATTCGACCTTCCCGAAACCGTTTTATTACACTAAACACCATAGATTTACTTTTTTAACAACTTTACTTATTTTGCGAACGGATTTTCCTTTTTGGTAATTGAAAATCACAATTTGCCTTTCTTCAAAGGTTGTTTGCCTTGACATTTCGATTTTTTTTTTTTAATGCTATCACAATGAAAACTCTACAAAAACTGCAGCTAAATAATATAGATAACGTGGCAATTACAGTTAGTTTTCTTAGAAAACAGCAGGTGTCCCACTTTGAGTGTGACCTGCATTAAAAAAAAAATACTAGACAGATCATTTTCATCTTTTTTTTTTAAACAAATCGGGGTTGTTTTTTGAAATTTTTTTTTTATTTTATAATAATTTGAGGTCAATATTAAGCAATAAAAATAAAAATTATTTAAAAAAGTGAGCAACTCTGCATTTTTTTTCGTAAAGAAGTTTATTGAATATTTTATTTCTTAGGTGTCCCACTTTGAGTGTGAGGTACTGTACATATATATATATAATGTGCACAAGCATTAATTGCATCTACCACGGGTGAGTTCAAATTTCAATTTTCTTAGTGCAATACTTAAGATGGTTTTTGTTAGTTCTGGGGGTCAGACCGAGTAAGTTAATATCGGCAAAATAAAAGTGACTTCATACATAGAGGAAAAGAGCCCATGCGAGGGAGGAAAAAAAATTTTTCAATTGCTGGATGTGAGCCTGTGGGTTCCCAGGCTATCAAGTAAACCTACACAAGATCCCAGAGCCGTGGGTACAAAAATTTGTTTATTTTGTAATATATTTCGTGTTTGTAAAATCAAATCTAATTCGTGCAAAGAAAAAAGGAAATACATGTATGTTGTCATAAGACAACAACAACAACAACGATATTGAGGCCAAAAACCATAAACAAAGTGCAAGTGCGCAAGAGGCCGAGTGCAAGGGCAAAGCCAGGTCCGGCCTGAGGTGGCAAGCGCCTGCAGGGCCCCAACATATAATTTTGTTCCCGTGTTCGCTGAATTTAGTGTTAAGTGTTCGGCGTGATTTTTTTTTGTTATTTATTTATTTATTTATTTTCTTTTATTTATTTTTAACATTTATTTTACATTTTTTTTTACATTTTTTAATTTTTTCTATACCATTTTGTTCGCTCTTTTTAACCTTTTTTTTTTATTTTTGTTCTGAGCTCGTGATGGCGTGCTAAGCACGATTTCAGGGGGATGAGGAGGTTGGCGATGCATCGTTGGTAATTGGTTTCACCTGGCAGCAGTGATCGCGTTCGGGGAATTTGATACCATGGCCGACCGAATTCCATGGTTGGGTGGGCTACAGGCCTCACTGCGATTCCACCATGCAGTGCCTGAAGTGTGGTAAGGTTTTTGTGGTGGTGGTTTTTTTGGCACGATATATGTTTTTGTAATGTGGTTTCCGTCTGGCGAAGGGGCAAGATCCCCCCCTAATCCGGCGAGCTGAGCCGCGCATCGCAAGCGTGCCAGGTCCCTTCGTCACGACACTTCCTTTTCCCTTCCTTTTCCGATTTCCGTTTCCTTCCCTTTCTTTTCACTTTTCCCTTATCCTCTTATTTTTCCTCTTCCCGCTTTCTTGGTTTTAGTTGTTTTACCTCTCCCATCCTAATGTCATCCTCCTGTCAAATTTCCTTCTTTTCTTTTCCCTTTCCTTTCCTTTCCCATGTTCCTTTCCTACCTTATCTTTTTGTCCTCTACCTATCCCAATCCCTTCCTTCATCCAAACTACCTTTCCCAATCCTCCTACCCCTCCATATTACAAATGGCGCCCAGACGTGTTGTCCAAAGTGTTTGTCATAACCTTAGTCGATTTTCCAAGCGGCATCAGAGTTGGTCGTATGTCATGATAAAGATAGCTTTTCAGCATGCTTTTTCATTTGCGACGACACATTCTGCTGTCACTTGGAGAATCATTCCTCCCTGGGTAAGTTATAGCTACCACAGCTTTGGATTTTAGAACCAAGTAAGTCTTCAAGTGGAAAGTCCTAAGACATACCACTTGAATCGCGACTTGGATTCGGATTCCAGAGCAGTGGTGACTGACTTATCTAATCCTATCCTTCCTAAATTGTGTTGTTATAGCTTCTGCAGTTCCAAGGTTCAGATTCTAGTATGTCTTCTGGTGGAAAGTCTCTGACATACCGCCAGAATAGCGACTTGAATCAAGACCATGGAACAGCAGTAGCTAACCTACCCTATATCCTATTCTATATCAAACGTTGATGGTGTTTGGTTCAAAAACTTCGTAAGTCTTGGAAAGGGAAGCCTTTGCATGCCTGACCAATCGCGACGAGGACTTTTGAACTGAACAACATCAACAATAATCCTTTGTTAAAGTTTTTTATGTTGTTAATTTTGTTATTGTCTTTCTATGTCTTACCACACTTCAGAGGAGAGATAACTACGTTGAAAATAAGATGCTGCTGTCTTGATCTTCACCTCAACGTTGAAGCCAGCCATGATGCATCCAAATCCGCCTTCCACATCCCCCGGATCAAATTGAAAAATAAAAACAAACAAATTAAAACAAATACAAAAACAAATTTACACAAATTAATATCTTTTTTCGTTTAGTCCATTTTTCATTTCGTTTTGAGATTTTAGTGTAGTCATTTTTTCGTTAGGATTTTAAGTTAGTATTTTTGTCGTAATTTTTTTCACTCTATATTTTTTTTTGTTGTTTAGGATTTAGTTCAGCATTTGCGTTTTTAGTCTTTGGTCTTCTCTGTTCTTCGTTTTGGTGTTTTTTTTTTTAAATAGTGTTTTTTTGTTGTGAGTCATGAATTCTGAAAAAGATAAACAACAAGAAATTGATTTTACAATGAGTACGAGGAATACTAAGCGAGGTTTTGGGGGCAGGTCTCCAGTCAACAACCCTCAGCCTTCGGGCAAGGAGGATGAAGCAAGTAATGCTGGAGTGGGTGCCGACCAAGGCCGAACGAGCGGGACCATCTCTGAGGAGTTGCGGTCCGCAATCGACGTGGCAGTGGGAAACGCTTGTCAGGCCCATGTAAGTTCTCTCGGGGAGAAACTGACGGAGTCTCTCACAGAGTTGATGAGAGTCAGTCTCTCGGAATTCCGTAAGGGCTTAAGTGGACCTGACTACTTAGTACCACCGCCTGTAGATAAGCAAGTTCCTCCAGGTCGAGCCGCATGCTGGCTATGGCAACGGTCATTCTCAGCTGGATCAGTCTGCGAGGCCGTTTGTTCCGTTGAGAGAAACAAACCAAACAGGAAATTTTAGGGGTTGTAATGGAGCGTACCAAGCTCACTTTCACCCGGAGCAGAACCGGTTTCGACGAAGTCCCCACGGTCACTCGAATTACCCATCAAACCCGCAAGGTGTCCCCGTCAGGGTTGACAAGTGGGGTTTGAAATTCGATGGAGATTCCAACAAGCTGACCGTGGAGGAGTACGTCTTCCGGGTAGAGACCCTGCAAAGTCAGTACGACTGTGCCTGGGCTGAGATTTTTTTTCAGGTGCCGCCTATGAATGGTACTGGTATTTCTGTCGGTCCATTTTTCGTCCCGACTGGCCCACTTTGCACGACGCCCTTAAGAGGCAGTTTCAAGGCGTGCGGTCGGATTTCGACGTGGTTCGGGACATTATGGACCGCAGGCAAGGCGACTGGGAGCCGGTTGATGAGTTTTTCGCTGTCATCAACCGGATGAGATCTCAGCTCAGGATGCAGATTACTGAAGGTGAGCTGGTGCGCATCCTAAAGAAAAATCTCAACCAACATTTAGGCAGACTTGTCTACCCGCAAGCCATCTTCACAATGGACCAGCTGAGAATGGCATGTAAGGATGCCGAGTACACCTTTCCAGTGACGAGAGATGGTCCCCGTCAAGAAAGACAGGCAATAAAACCAATGGTTTACGAACTGGAGACTGAGCCGGAGGAGCAGTTACACCCCAAAGACCAATTGGCAGCGTTCCAGCACATGGGAGCCCGACCAAAATCTAGTCGGATGCAAAATGATACCTCCAATTTGAAGTGCTGGAACTGCGAGCAGCCAGGTCACCTGTACCAGAATTGCACGGCCGCAAGAACCTTGTTCTGCTATAGGTGCGGTGAGGCTGGGGTAATCACTCCAAAATGCCCCAGGTGCAATCCGGAAAACCGGTACAGGAACGTGAAGTCTTCGGGGGAGTCACGTTCCACCCAAGCCCCGCAGTAATACATAAAGAAAAAGAGATAAACAAGATACAAATTTTAAAAAGAGAAGAAACTAAACCAAAAGAAATGAAGAGATACGAAATTAGACCTCTTCATTTCAGGTTAAGGGATTATTATATAGCTAGGGATAGGATATTTAACCAAAAGAGTAGCGCAGTTTCAAAAAGAATCCTGAAAACGAGAGAAAGGTTCAAACTAAGAAAAAGTATAAGGAAGAGCATTTTGTCGACGGTGGTCGATGTGTCTTCCGACCCAAGGCCTTACGCTAGAGTCACTATAGGCAATAAAAACCTGCTAGGTTTGCTCGATAGTGGCGCTAGCGTAAGCATTTTAGGCAAAAATTTTAAGAATTTGTTGGAGGAACTCAAGGTTCCCATGATTCCTCATCAATCTGGCGTAAGGACAGCTGACGGCAAGTTGCAGTCAATAGTCGGCAAAATTAAGGTAGAAGTGCTATACAAAGGACGAAAAGCACCAATCGAGTTTTATTTGGTCCCTAACCTGGATCAGGAGTTGTACCTGGGTGTAGATTTTTGGAAGGCTTTCCAAATCGCACCGGGTGTAGTGAGTACAATTTCGATCATGGAAGAGCAAGCCGACCTGCTAAACGCTCATCAGTTGTCTCTTGAGCAACAGTCTAGGTTGGAAGCTGTCAGGAAGAAGTTCCTTGACTATGACCGTCACGGCTTAGGTAAGACGTCTTTGATGGAGCACGTCATAGATACCGGAGATGCGGTACCTGTCAAGCAGCGTCACTACCCTGTTTCCCCAGCGGTGCAAGCCATATTGTACCAGGAGTTGGACAGAATGCTAGAGCTCGGCGTTATTGAGGAGAGCGAGAGCCCTTGGTGTTCACCTGTTGCCCTTATTAAGAAGATAGGCGAAAACAACACCGTAAAATACCGGTTTTGCCTTTTTTTTTGCTCGTAAGGTCAACTCGGTTACAAAAAAAGATGCTAACCCTCTTCCCCATATCGAAGGGCTCCTCAGTCGTCTACCAGACACCTACTTTATAAGTAGCGTGGATCTGAAGGAGGCATTCTGGCAGATACCGCTGGAGGAACAGAGTAGGGAGAAAACTGCGTTTGCGGTACCGGGGAGACCTTTGTACCAGTTTAAGGTTATGCCCTTTGGGTTGTGTAATGCCGCTCAAAGGTTATGCCGTCTAATGGACAAAGTGATCCCTGCACGACTCAGAGATCGAGTTTTCGTCTATCTAGACGATTTGCTTATCATCGCGCCTGACTTTGAGACGCATATCAGTCTGCTAGAACAGGTAGCTGATTGCTTGAGAAAAGCCAACCTAACGATTAACCTGAAAAAGTCAAAGTTCTGCTTTAAAGAGCTGAAATATTTGGGTTATATCGTAGTTAAAGACTGACCCGGCCAAGGTCGAGGCAGTCGTTGACTTTCCACCTCCCAAAAACCAAAGACAGGTTCGTCGGCAACTTCGTCTAGCAGGATGGTATAGACGGTTTATCAAGGACTTCTCTACCCTGACGGCTCCGTTGACCGATACGCTGAAAAAGAAAAACACCAAGTTCGAGATGACTGATGAAGCAATTGCAGCGTTCGAACAACTGAAAACGGCACTAACATCAGCCCCTGTTCTCACGCACCTGGATTTCAAGAAGCGCTTCTACATCCAGTGTGACGCTTCGGATTCAGGTATTGGTGCAGTGCTTTTCCAAAGGAAAACCGACGATGAAGAGAGTCCAGTGTCTTACTTCTCCCAGAAGCTCAACTCGTGTCAACGAAACTACAGTGTGACCGAGAAAGAGTGCATGGCAGCAGTAATGGCGATCAAGCGTTTCAGGCCCTATGTTGACGGTATGGATTTTACGGTCATCACCGACCACTCAAGCCTTAAGTGGCTAATGAGTATGAAAGACCTGAACGGTCGTCTGGCCCGGTGGAGTCTTGATCTCCAATCCTATACCTTCGACATAGAGCACAGAAAGGGAGCGCTAAATGTCGTGCCGGATACTCTTTCTCGGGCACACTTAGAGAGTATTGAGCTGGAAGAAGTAGCGCCCATAATTGACCTGGACTCGGAAGAGTTCAAGTCGGAAGAGTACGTCAATCTCATAAGAACCGTAAAAGAAAACCACGAGCAGTTGCCTGACTTAAAGGTAGATGGGGACTTCGTTAACAAGAAGTGTGTCGATCAGCTATCCACCGTAGCCACACGCATCGCGCTTAGTGCCCGAATAATTCGCGACCTGTGCCACCTTCTACCACCCAAAAAATCAAAATTAAAAAAAAAAAAAAAAAATCCATCTAAAACAACCAACAATATTTACATAATTACAAATCTTCCCAGCCGCGCCGCGAGAAAACAAAATAAAAGAGTGCAATTATAATCAGTGCTGTGAAGTGTTAAAAAAAAAAAAGGAAAAAAAAAGCCCATGTTCTATACAATAGCCCAAAAACTAAGTGCGTTACCTGTCCATCGTCTCCTCCCCCACATCACTCTCGCAGTCCCAGTGACTGCACACATTTCTTTGATTTGATAATCTCTTATCTTATCTGGGCAGTGTGTGCAGTCAATGAGACTGTGCGTTTGTTAGGCGGATAGTCAATCAACGGTGTTGATCCCGTTGGTGAATTAAAATCAAGTTGCTAGCTGGGCATAACACCGCTAGTAATTTGATTTTGTTTTCTAATAGGATATACACTTGTTGATTTGACTTAGTTAGCGTCTACGGTTGATATTTTGTTTTATGTGTTTTTGTGAATCGTAATGTCGGGTAAATTTCGGGTCGATTTTAGCAACATTAGGGGGTTGCGATCGAATTTCTTTGCTGTGTACGCTCACACTGCAAAATGCAGGCCAGGTGTTTTGGCACTAAGTGAAACACAGGTGGGTGTTGGTTCTGATCCCTCAGAATTCAACCTGCCTGGATATAGCTTAGTGCCACTATTCTTTTCCTCCCATGGCCTCGCCGTTTATGTACGGAATGATATTGCTTACCAGCTTCTACCACAATACGGCCTTTGTTCCAATACGAACTTTAATTTCATGTGGTTAAAATTCACCGTCCGTAAGCATATCATTCATTATTGTTTTATTTATAGAAGCCCCAATTTAGATAGCAATTCAACCTCTAACGAGTTTGATGCGCTGTCTGAGTCCATAATAAGAATTATCTCCCTTTATCCTCACACTGAAATCGCAATTGCGGGCGATTTCAATGTACACAATTCTGGTTGGCTTCGACATTCTGGCCAGACAACACCCGAAGGAAAATATGTTGAGATCTTTGCTGAGTTTAACGAATTAACTCAACTTGTTGATGAGCCCACTCGGGTTCCAGATATTGAAGGCCATGCGGCCAACACTCTTGACTTATTTCTTACTTCTCATCCCGAAAAATACAGGGTTGTAGTATCATCTCCTTTAGGCAAATCGGACCATTGCGTCATATCGGTAGATTTTTCGCTTTCCGTCACGGTTAAAAAAGATAAAGTCCCCAAAAGAACTGTGTGGCAATATGAGAAAGCCAATTGGGACGGCCTGAATAATTTCTTTCGAAATTTTAATTGGTCTTTGTGCTTTCTCGATGGAAACGTTGACGCATCAGCTGATATGATATCTAACGTAATTCTTAACGGCATGAGAAATTTTGTTCCTCACAGAACAAAAAGTATCATCCCCAAAGAGAATTCGTGGTTTGATTCAAGCTGTAAAGAGGCGATTAGGGATCGAGAAAGTAGTTTTCGAAAATTTAAAGGCAACCCTACAGTAGAAAATCGAAATTTGTTCAAACGGGCCAGAAATATCTGTAATGCTCAAATACAAAAGGCTAAGTTTTTACATGACCAAAAAGTAAGGCAAAAAATACTATTGTGTCCAAAAGGAAGTAAAAACTTTTGGTCTTTTGTGAAGAACATTAAGAACTCGACCACGTCATCGGTCCCAACGCTCGTCTTCAATGACTCTCCGTATGTCAGCTCCATCGACAAAGCCAATTTGCTGGCAGCTCAATTTGCTGCCAATTCGACACTTCCTTATAGCATAATGGCTCCACCTGAGCTCGAGTCTGCAAATTCTTTGATGCAGCAGATATTTTTTCGAACTCGCTTGGTTGCGAGAGTCCTTAAAGATCTCAACATACATAAATCCGCTGGTCCAGATGGTATCCCCGCCGTTATTCTGAAGAGGTGTTCTTCTACGCTGGCAAAACCACTGCGTAAACTTTTCCATCTTTCCTATTCTGCTGGGATTTTTCCGAGCAGATGGAAAACTGCATTTGTCCAGCCCGTCCCTAAAAAAGGCGAATCTTCCTCCCCTTACAATTACCGTCCAATTGCACTAACGTCCCTTCTTTCCAAGGTCATGGAAACGTTGATAAACCGTCAACTTATGAAATATCTTGAAGAACGAAAGCTTCTTAATGACCGTCAGTACGGCTTTCGTAGCAAACGGTCCACTGGTGATTTGATGGCTTATCTCACCGAAAAGTGGAACCAATCTTTACATTGTTTTGGAGAAAGTAAGATTATTGCGCTTGATATTTCTAAAGCATTTGATAGAGTTTGGCATCAGGCTCTTTTATCGAAAATGCGTGCTTTTGGTATCGATGAGTCTCTTCTTCGTTGGATTAGAAATTACCTTTCCGACCGTTCAATACAAGTTGTGTTGGATGGCTTCAAGTCTGATACCCACTTAATAAATGCTGGTGTGCCCCAGGGCTCTGTTTTGTCTCCGACTCTCTTCCTCATTTTCATTAATGATCTCTTGTCTGAAACTTCTAATCCGCTTAACTGTTTTGCTGGCGACTCGACCCTCAGCTTTTCATATTCGTTTCCAAATTCACGTCCCTGCTCTTCGGATGTGGAACTGGAACGGTTGCTTATGATAAGCTCATTGAATTCTGACCTTGACAGCATTGTTGCATGGGGTATTATGAACCGAGTAGAATTCAATGCTTCGAAAACTCAATGCTGACTCTTGTCGTTGAAGCTTAACATTCCCCCATTGCCATTATCCATGAATGGTACCTGCATCGAAGAAACCGAAAAGCTGTCAGTACTTGGTATGTGTGTAAACGATGATCTTCGTTGGAATGACCACATATTTGAAGTCGCCAAAAACGCTGCTAAATGCTTAGGTTTCTTGAGACGATGCAGGAAGTTCTTCACCCCTTCTGATCTGGCTACAATTTATAAGGCCTTCATCCGCCCAAAACTGGAGTATAACTCTCATATCTGGTCAGGTGCTTCTCAAACATCTTTGCGCCTACTTGATAGGGTACAAAATAGAGCGTTAAGATTGATAGGTGATAGTTCAATCGTAGAATCGATTGATTCTCTTGGACATCGTCGAAACGTCACCTGTCTCTCTCTCTTTTATCGCTTTTTCCACAAACAGTGCTCTAGTGAAATAGCCAGCTGCATTCCTCCCTTGAAACAATTTAGCCGCAACACCCGCCTCGCTAGGAATGCTCATCAGTTCTGCCTTGAGCCCAACTTCGGGCGTACAGTCAAGTATAGAGATTCTTATTTTAGTCGCACCACCCGAATGTGGAATGCTTTACCTGGCTCTGTGTTTCCCCTGCATTACGATTTACAAAGATTCAAAAGCAACGTGCATCGGTGTCTCCTTTCAAATCCTCTCCTATTTTCCTAAATGCTCGCACTGTGTTTAATAACATTATAAGGGTAGTCATAACCCCTTGATGTGCGCGTTAATTATAAAAAAAAAAAAAAAAAAAAAAAAAAAAAAAGTGGTTGCCTCCAAGTGGTGAAGAGTGGCTGGAGGAACACACTTGGCGACTCTGGATTCCTTCCGGTCTCACAGACGAAATCATCGCCAAGTCCCATGAACCACCGAAGTCTGGTCATGGTGGCATTGCAAAAACGCTCCATAGAGTACGGCAGTATTTTTATTGGCCAAACATGACCGTACAGATTAAAAATTTTGTTAATAACTGTGCAATATGCAAGCAATGCAAGCTTACAAACCAAGTCCAACGTCCCCCTATGTCTACCAATTTTTGTACTGATCGTCCGTTTCAAAAACTATATGTTGATTTTCTTGGTCCTTACCCGAGATCAAAAATCGGTAATTGTTATATATTTGTTGTCCTTGACCATTTCTCAAAGTTTATGTTTTTCAAGCCACTAAAAGCCGCAAATTCACAAGCCATAGTGAATTATTTAAAAAATGAAATTTTCAATACTTTCGGAGTACCACAAATAATTCACTCCGATAATGGAAAGCAGTTTCTGTCGAAGCAATTCCAGAACTTGCTTCAGAAGTTTGGCATCCGCCACTTTAAGACTGCGAATTACGCGCCGCAATCCAACGCCTCGGAGAGGGTTAATCGCACATTGCTTGCCGCTTTAAGATCATATCTTAAAGACGATCAACGCGAATGGGATATTCACCTCCACGAGATCGCGTCAGCATTGCGGAGTTCAGTGCACTCATCTACTGGTGTGTCACCATATTTTGCCTTGTTTGGTACAAACATGATGACACACGCCAGTAGTTACGGGTTGGCTGAACAACTAGATGCGGTGGAGGACGGTGAGCTGATGACCCTTCCGAGGTACGACAGACTGCGAATTATAAGGCAAAAGGTAAAAGAATCCATTTTGGATTCCCAAGAGAAAAGTGCAGTAAAATACAACGTTAGATCTAGAGAAATAAAATATCAACCTGGACAAGAAGTGTTCAAAAGAAATTTCATTTTGAGTGACACTTCAAAATATTTAAGTGCAAAGTTATGTCCAAAATATGTTAAATGTCGTATTGTAAAGCCTGTGGGAAAAAATATGTATGAGGTCGAAAACCTTAACGGTAAAATATTAGGCGTTTATCACGCAAAAGACCTAAAGCAATAAACATTTGTGATATCTGTGTGTATTTCCATTTCATGTAACTTTACATCAAACACCTGTGATATCTCTGTTTATTTATATATATTTTTTTTGTCCCACTATACATAGAATTAGCTTAAGTTAAATCAATACGTGCAATAATTACCCCTGTGATATCATTTTTAAGATTTGTTTTATTTTTCGTAATACATAGCCACGAGCTCTAGCCGAAATGGCAAAATGCAATAGACACTGTGATACTTAGAATTTTAAGATGTCCCGCTCTACGCGACTGTTTGTCCACTTAGTACCTGATATTATGTTTTTTTTTTTAAACAGGTCAAAGACCTTCGGTTAAGTGCAATAAACAAATCTGTGATATCTACACTCATTCTCATATATATAACGTACCTGATTTATGTTTTCTTTAGTTAGCCTCAAAGGCAAAATTGTTTTCACTGTGATATATATGTCACTATTGTCCTTTATGTATGAATTCAATACACTGCACTCCTCTACCTATTCCACGAAAACCATGATTTGCCCGACTGCAACTAGCTTTGTCTTACACCGCAACGAAAACAATTTTTCTTAAACATTGAATGCAATAAGAAACTTAAGAAACACCCAAGAATGCAAAACAAACTTTTTCTTAACGAATACTGCCTACTCGTTATTCCCTCCCTTAGCTATGGTAATCCATAACTCCGTCAATCTCACCACTGCACTATTATTATAAGATTAAGTATATGTTAAGTATTGTTTCTTATTTGTTATTTATTTTCATAGATTTATTTATTTATATATTTATTTACATAGTACAGTTATTTATTTATATTTATTTATACCCGTAGGTTAGTTATTTTTAAGTATGTGATAGCTCTAAGCCTTATATTATGTGATACTAGTTGATAAGTACGTGTTTCGTAACTTGTCAACAGATCTATGTTATTTATTTTTTTTTGGTAGTTTATTTATATGTTATTTTTCTGTTAGTACGTTTTTTTTTAATAAAATAAGTATGTTTTAGGTATATGTTACGTATTTATTATTTATTAGCTCTTATTTATTAAATACAAAAGCATAAAAATTTTACTAGGTCGACCGGAAAAAAAAAAAGAAACAACAACTTACATACATACGTACATATGTACATTCCATTTGGTGTACGTTGTATATCTCTCGCAGGTTGAAGCAGTCCTAGGCCCGGCTATGTTTTGTGGGTTCTTCCCCACGTTATCCAACCATCCTGCCACCGACGGAGTCTACTACGAGGTAGTCTCCTACGCCGGTGTTGTGTTATGGATGGCGGTATTGGCTGTATGGGAAAAGAAAAAGATGCATTGAAGAACTGCACACAAAATGTAAACAAACTTACCTTGGAAATTGTTCACCATGCGTGACCGAATTTTCCTTTTGCAAAGGTTCCACCGCCTAAATATGTGGAACTTGTCTTTGTAACCACCGCCAGAGGTAGTTGCTGTCGCCTCGAAAGGAAATGAAATGACAGTAGGTTAGGAATTTTTGTCAGATGCTTATTGATTTTATATTATGTATTTATTTGTTATATTTATGTATTTAGTACTTATTTATGTATATTTATGGTAAGTGTTATGTATTTGAGTTATTTATTTATATGTTATGTGTAAGTGTATCGTTAGGTATTTCTGACATGTGCGCATTTATTTAGGTATTGTATGTTGTAGGTAGTTTATGTCAAGTTAAGTATTTTATGTATTTATGTAAGTATTTATTATTGTAGTGTAAGTTTATATGCGTACATTATGTATTGTTTTGTAATTATTTTAAATAAAAATAAAAATAAGAAAAGGAACGCAACCACATCATTCCCACTAGCAATGTCACGGCATTGTGAGTCAGCACAATGGCATCGTAGTGGATGCTGTGGATGTGGATGGTAAAACAAACCGTTCGACTTTGAACATGAACAAAAAGTCATCTCAAGTCTATGAAAGTGGTTTAATTTTCCTTTTATTTGCAATTCGTTTTTTTTTATTCTTTAATGTAAGTTTAGTTTTTGATATTTAATGTATAGATGTGGTGTAGATTAAGTAATTTAAAATATCTTAGTAGATAGTGCCTGAAAAGTAAAGGAGGAAATCGAAATCACGCAGTGAACACCTACATAGGTACATACATATATATATATAATGTGCACAAGCATTAATTGCATCTACCACGGGTGAGTTCAAATTTCAATTTTCTTAGTGCAATACTTAAGATGGTTTTTGCTAGTTCTGGGGGTCAGACCGAGTAAGTTAATATCGGCAAAATAAAAGTGACTTCATACATAGAGGAAAAGAGCCCATGCGAGGGAGGAAAAAATTTTTTTCAATTGCTGGATGTGAGCCTGTGGGTTCCCAGGCTATCAAGTAAACCTACACAAGATCCCAGAGCCGTGGGTACAAAAATTTGTTTATTTTGTAATATATTTCGTGTTTGTAAAATCAAATCTAATTCGTGCAAAGAAAAAAGGAAATACATGTATGTTGTCATAAGACAACAACAACAACAACGATATTGAGGCCAAAAACCATAAACAAAGTGCAAGTGCGCAAGAGGCCGAGTGCAAGGGCAAAGCCAGGTCCGGCCTGAGGTGGCAAGCGCCTGCAGGGCCCCAACATATAATTTTGTTCCCGTGTTCGCTGAATTTAGTGTTAAGTGTTCGGCGTGATTTTTTTTTGTTATTTATTTATTTATTTATTTTCTTTTATTTATTTTTAACATTTATTTTACATTTTTTTTTACATTTTTTAATTTTTTCTATACCATTTTGTTCGCTCTTTTTAACCTTTTGTTTTTTGTTGATATTTCCTTTTCTTGGTGTGTGTCGAATTTGTGTTTTTTTTTTGTTTTCTTTCGTTGTGGACCGACAATCGTCTCCTTATCGGATCTTAGGCTACCTCGAAAAATTGTACCAGGGCATGTTGAGTCCATTTTATCCGCTACAGGGAGCTCCTTTTAGTCAGGATTGAAAGTAGGTGGGTGTAAGCAATCCCCTCGTAGCCAAGGTGATAAAGGGATCGGTTGCGAGTCAGAAAAAGAGAGACCTAGAAAAAAAAGACAAAAAAAGGGTTAGTCAAAAAACGACAGCAAAAACACAAGAATACAAAAACAATTAAACTACAAAAAGAGAAATACAAAAACACAAGAGAAATTAAGACAAAATTATAAAAATACTAAAAATTAGAAAAATACTTAAAATTATAAAAATACATACAAAAAAAAACATAACCTAAAAATACAAAAAAAAACATAAAAACATAAAAATACAAAAAAAAAACTTAAAAACATAGAAAAACATAAAAACATAAAGTAGGATTAAGGTTAGTGTTAGGATTTTTGTTATTTATTCTTTTTCTTTCTTGTTATTTATTATCTTTCTGTTAATTTATTATTTTCTGGTTTTGTTTAAAGTTCAGTTTCATTTTAGTTTTATTTGAGTTGTTTTGGTTCATTTTGTTTAAATTTCATTTTCTGTTTGTTAGTTTTTTTTCTTAAATAAAATGTGCATCACGCCGATAGGTTGAAGCAGAGGTTTTATTTTTGTTCTGAGCTCGTGATGGCGTGCTAAGCACGATTTCAGGGGGATGAGGAGGTTGGCGATGCATCGTTGGTAATTGGTTTCACCTGGCAGCAGTGATCGCGTTCGGGGAATTCGATATCATGACCGACCGAATTCCATGGTTGGGTGGGCTACAGGCCTCACTGCGATTCCACCATGCAGTGCCTGAAGTGTGGTAAGGTTTTTGTGGTGGTGGTTTTTTTGGCACGATATATGTTTTTGTAATGTGGTTTCCGTCTGGCGAAGGGGCAATATCCCCCCCTAATCCGGCGAGCTGAGCCGCGCATCGCAAGCGTGCCAGGTCCCTTCGTCACGACACTTCCTTTTCCCTTCCTTTTCCGATTTCCGTTTCCTTCCCTTTCTTTTCACTTTTCCCTTATCCTCTTATTTTTCCTCTTCCCGCTTTCTTGTTTTTAGTTGTTTTACCTCTCCCATCCTAATGTCATCCTACGTCAAATTTCCTTCTTTTCTTTTCCCTTTCCTTTCCTTTCCCATGTTCCTTTCCTACCTTATCTTTTTGTCCTCTACCTATCCCAATCCCTTCCTTCCTCCAACCTACCTTTCCCAAACTTCCTATACCCCTCCATATTACACAGTCTTCTTGGCCAGTTTACAAGAGACAATTTGAGGCAGCCGCGACAATAAATGGCTGGGATGACGAAGACAAGTACATTGCACTGACTCTTGCTCTTAGAGGACCAGCAGCTGAATTACTTTAAACAGTTCCAGCTGGTAAGAGCGGTGATTTCAGTTCTCTCGTGGCAGCTATAGATAAATGCTTTGGAGACAGCCACTTGAAAGAAGTCTTCCGAGTCCAACTCAATAACAGAGTCCAGAAAAGGGGTGAAAGTCTACAGCAGCTCCAAGCAGACGTCGAAAGACTGGTTCACCTGGCATACCCGGATGCTGGAGAAGAAATCATCAACCAGCTTGCTGTTGAGTCCTTCGTTCGTGCCATTTCGGATATAAATCTTTAGAGGTCTGTGCGAACTGCTAGAACACGTACTCTTTCTGAAACTTTAGCATTCGCATTGACAATTGAAGCAGCAGAACAAGCTTCTCATGGTGTACATCGACTCAGAGAAGCCATAGTCGAAGAGTGCTCGTGCCAAAGAGCTGAAATACAAAAGAACCAGCGGAGCGGACTAGCAAGATGTTGGAACTGCAACGAGACCGGGCACTTACAGCGTCAATGCCGACTACCACCAAGTAAAGCCGCTTGTCAACATTGTGGAAGCAAGAGATCCAACCCAGACCAAGGTAAAAACAACACTAACTTCGAGAGGCGGAGGCTGGTTTCTTGTGTCGACAGCCCCACAACCACCATCCAGGTCTCTCAGACCGAACGAGACAACAAAAGTCTGACTGTGGAGACTACTATTAACGGGAACAAGCATGTGGCTACTATTGACACCAGTGCCACAGCATCCATAGTACGTCGAGACCTGGTAAAGATGACATTGGCTTCATAACACCTATAGCTACCGTCTAAGAACCGCAACGGGAGAAGCAGCAAGAGTATATGGAGAAGTGTGTCTGAAGATCCGATTGGCCGATGTAGTGTTTACTCATCAATTCCTGGTGGCAGATAAATGTGACGACTGCATCATTGGAATCGACTTTATGAAACAGCACGGAGATATTTTGGATATCGGTAATCAAGTTTTGAAATACCAAAATAAAGAAATTCTAATGACCTATTCGAATGAAAATACGTCAAAACTGAGGACTGTCATCACGGAAGATCTGACTCTGCCTCCTTCTTCTGAAGTGTTCGTTTGGACAAAACTGGAAGGTTAGTTTGGAAGCCTTCGATATCTCATGGTGGAACCAAGCCCACAGTGTTCCTCCCAAAGTTTTATCATTGGGAAAACACTGGTAGCACCGAAAAACAAAATGATTCCCGTACGATTACTAAATACCAGACCGTACTATGTAAGTTTGAAGAAAGGAGAAGTCGTTGAACGTTGCGAATCGGTTGCAGCAATTACGAAAATCATAGATGAAGCCCCGAAAATTCCAAAAGTCCTTGGGCGTCACCAGTGGTGCTAGTGAAAAAGAAATACGCAAGCACTCGTTTTTGTGTGGACTACCGAAGGCTGAACGATGTGACTAAGAAGAACAGCTATCCCCTGCGGAGAATCTGTGATACTCTGGATGCCATGGAGGGAGCCCAGTGGTTCTCGACGTTGGACTTGAAGACTGGATATAGGCAAGTTGACATCCACCCTGATGATCGGGAAAAGACGGCGTGTTCTACAGGTAATGACCTCTGGCAGTTCAAAGTTATGCCGTTTGGGCTATGCAATGCTCCGGTAACATTCGAGCGTTTGATGGAGTGCGTTCTTCAAGGACTGACGTCGAAAGCTTGCCTGGTCTACTTGGACGATGTCATTGTTTACGGGAAAACATTCGACCAACATTGCAAGAACCTAAAAGCCGTGTTTCAGAGACTGCGAGAGGCTGACCTTAAACTGAATCCGGAAAAATGTGCACTCTTCAAAACCGAAGTTAAGTATTTGGAACACATCATCTCTTCCCAAGGAGTGAAGACTGATCCTGAAAGTTGGCCAACACCACAGGACAAACAGCAACTCCGAAGCTTTCTTGGTCTTTCCACATATTACCGACGTTTTGTTAAGAACTGTGCTGGAGTTGCAAAGAGTTTGCATCAGCTCACCGACAAAGGGAAGCAGTTTAAATGGTCAGGTGAGTGTGAGAAATCTTTCGAGGAACTCAAATACTGCATCCAGTGCTGGCACATCCAACACCTGGCAAAACATTCTTCATCGACGCAAATGCAAGCATCGTTATAATCGGGGCGGTACTATCCCAAGTGCATGATGGCGAGGAGAATGTGGTGGCATATTACAGCAAGGTCATGTCGAAGCCCAAAAGAAACTACTGTGTGACCAGAAGGGAACTGCTAGCTCTTATATTGGCAACAAAGCACTTCCATAAGTACATCTATGGACAGAAATTCCTTCTGCGGACAGACCATGGTGCTCTGAACTGGCTGTTGAACTTCAAAAATCCAGAAAGTCAAATCGCAAGGTGGATAGAAAGACTGCTGACTTATGATTACCAGATTCAACACCGCAGAGGAAAGCTGCACTCAAACGCCGACGCATTATCCCGAAGACCTTGCAAAGTGGATTGCAAGCATTGTAGGTGGCAAGAAGACAGAAAATATTACCACTCGGTGACTAAGAGCTGACCAAATAAGCGGATGGAGCAATGAGGAAGTGAGGACTGCTCAACAGGAGGATCCAGATATCGAACCCATTCTAGCATGGAAAGAAAATGAAGAGAAACCTGAATGGGGAGACATTTCGGACAGGAGTCCAGTTCTCAAAGCCTATTGGGCACAGTGGGACTCACTATATGTGCACGAAGGTGTCCTCATGCGAAGATGGGAGTCCACTGACGGTAAATCATAATGTGATGCAGCTGATCGTACCGCAATCGAAAGTCAGTGAAGTTCTTCGGGAAATGCACGATGGACTTTCTGGAAACCACCTGGGAGTTAACAAAACACTGGAGAAGGTGCGACATCGGGTCTACTGGTTACATGCTAGAGATGACGTGGAGAAGTGGTGCCGAACATGTGACAAGTGTGCTGCAACCAAAGGACCTGGTAGGAAGATTCAAGGTAAGATGCATCAGTACAACGTTGGATCGCCTTTTGAGAGGATTGCAGTAGATGTGGCTGGGCCTTTTCCAGAGACCAACGCTGGAAACAAGTACATTCTGGTTGTAATGGACTATTTTAGCAAATGGCCTGAGGCGTATGCCATCCCAAATCAAGAAGCCAAAACGGTGGTCGACCAGATTGTGTTTAACTGTGTAAGTAGGTTTGGCGTACCTATGGAACTCCATTCCGACCAAGGGAGGAACTTCGAGTCAAACATCTTCCAGGGAGTGTGCGGACTACTTGGCATCAAGAAGACCAGAACCACACCGCTTCATCCACAATCTGATGGGATGGTTGAAAGATTCAACCGGACCTTGAAAGAACACCTCACCAAGGTCGTAGGCGACTACCAAAGAGACTGGGATAGGCACGTACCGCTATTCCTGATGGCCTATAGAAGTGCAGTACATAGCTCGACAGGACAAAACCATCCGACATCCTGTTCGGGAAAACCATGCGACTGCCCAGCGAACTTAAATTTGGGTGCCCCACAGAGGAGCCACAGGACACGAACGAGTATGTGGGCGACATCAAGGAGAGAATCGCTGACATCCATAAAAGAACAAGGGAACGGATGAAAACCTACAGCGACTGGATTAAGACACGGTACGACACAAGCGACAACGGCAGGAGATCGTGAGTGGCTTTATAATCCTCATCGTCAAAAGGGATTGTCACCGAAACTCCAGCAAAACTGGGAAGGTCCTTATACTGTTGTCACGAGGATTGACGACGTGGTTCACCGCATCCAAAGAGGACTAAGAGGCAAGTTAAAAGTAGTTCATTGTGACCGGCTGCATCGATATAGTGGCGAGGCTGCAGATGGAATTATTCGGGACGAACAATCTTGAGGAGAAGGCAGTGTAATGTACACCCAACATTTATACCAATTTCCTAATCGAAAACGTTCAACCGAAAACAAAAGTGGCAACACTAGTGTAAGTGTAGAAATATACCAGGAGGGAAATGTTTGACAGCAAAAATAGTGGAGGTTGGAGACCATGTAGAAATTACTGGGAAGTTCTATATGTAATGTCATTAGATATAAATAGGCCGCTGAGGCAACAGTTTTGATTATAGAGTGATAATGTTAAGAGTTAAGAGTGAGCTAATGTGATTATTGGTAGAGTTGAAATCGAATAAAGTTCAGTATCTAATAAAAGTGGTAGAATTAAATTGAAAGGTATAGCTTTATTTTTGCGAACTAAGCGCACGTTACACTATGTTTAAATTTAAACGAATGTAGAAACCAGAACCGGTTGGTACACAACGATAGCATACAATGGACAAGTAGACACATATTTTCAGATTGAACTATGTATGTACAATAAGCAAGTAGCAAAGTACCTGTGGCGTTGCAGTTTGCAGGTTGCAGCGTTTTAGGTTTCAATTAATTTCTTTATAAATAGAAAATAGTACAAAAGTGTAAAAATTGAAAAATTGAGATTTGCTTTCATTCTCTTTGCCTATAGCATGACAAAATGATTTAGATTGAATATAAAAATTAATATGGGTGATATATCACAGATAAATTGCTTAAATTTTCATTTGAAAAGCCTTCGATATCTCTTGGTGGAACCAAGCCCACAGTGTTCCTCAAAAAGTTTTATCATTGGGAAAGCACTGGTAGCACCGAAAAACAAAATGGTCCCCGTACGATTACTAAACACCAGACCGTACTATGTAAGTTTGAAGAAAGGAGAAGTCGTTGAACGTTGCGAATCGGTTGCAGCAATTACGAAGATCATAGATGAAGCCCCGAAAATTCCAAAAGTCCTTGGGCGTCACCAGTGGTGCTAGTGAGAAAGAAAGACGGAAGCACTCGTTTTTGTGTGGACTACCGAAGGCTGAACGATGTGACTAAGAAGAACAGCTATCCCCTGCGGAGAATCAGTGATACTCTGGATGCCATGGAGGGAGCCCAGTGGTTCTCGACGTTGGACTTGAAGATTGGATATTGGCAAGTTGACATCCACCCTGATGATCGGGAAAAGACGGCGTTTTCTACAGGTAATGAGCTCTGGCAGTTCAAAGTTATGCCGTTTGGGCTATGCAACGCTCCGGTAACATTCGAGCGTTTGATGGAGTGCGTTCTTCAAGGACTGACGTCGAAAGCTTGCCTGGTCTACTTGGACGATGTCATTGTTTACGGGAAAACATTCGACCAACATTGCAAGAACCAAAAAGCCGTGTTTCAGAGACTGCGAGAGGCTGACCTGAAACTGAATCCGGAAAAATGTGCACTCTTCAAAACCGAAGTTAAGTATTTGGAACACATCATCTCTTCCCAAGGAGTGAAGACTGATCCTGAAAGTTGGCCAACACCACAGGACAAACATCAACTCCGAAGCTTTCTTGGTCTTTCAACATATTACCGACGTTTTGTTAAGAACTGTGCTGGAGTTGCAAAGAGTTTGCATCAGCTCACCGACAAAGGGAAGCAGTTTAAATGGTCAGGTGAGTGTGAAAAATCTTTCGAGGAACTCAAATACTGCCTCCAGTGCTGGCACATCCAACACCTGGCAAAACATTCGTCATCGACGCAAATGCAAGCATCGTTATAATCGGGGCGGTACTATCCCAAGTGCATGATGGCGAGGAGAATGTGGTGGCATATTACAGCAAGGTCCTCCCGAAACCCGAAAAAAACTGCTGTGTGACCAGAAGGGAACTGCTAGCTTTTATCTTGGCAACAAAGCACTTCCATAAGTACATCTGTGGACAGAAATTCCTTCTGCGGACAGACCATGGCGCTCTGAACTGGCTGTTGAACTTCAAAAATCCAGAAGGTCAAATCGCAAGGTGGATAGAAAGACTGCAGACTTATGATTACCAGATTCAACACCGCAGAGGAAAGCTGCACTCAAACGCCGACGCATTATCCCGAAGACCTTGCAAAGTGGATTGCAAGCATTGTAGGTGGCAAGAAGACAGAAAATATTACCACTCGGTGACTAAGAGCTGACCAAATAAGCGGATGGAGCAATGAGGAAGTGAGGACTGCTCAACAGGAGGATCCAGATATCGAACCCATTCTCGCATGGAAAGAAAATGAAGAGAAACCTGAATGGGGAGACATTTCTGACAGGAGTCCAGTTCTCAAAGCCTATTGGGCACAGTGGGACTCACTATATGTGCACGAAGGTGTCCTCATGCGAAGATGGGAGTCCACTGACGGTAAATCATATGTGATGCAGCTGATCGTACCGCAATCGAAAGTCAGTGAAGTTCTTCGGGAGATGCACGACGGACCTTCTGGAGGCCACCTGGGAGTTAACAAAACACTGGAGAAGGTGCGACATCGGGTCTACTGGTTACATGCTAGAGATGAAGCATTCTAGAGATGAGGTGGAGAAGTGGTGCCGAACATGTGACAAGTGTGCTGCAACCAAAGGACCTGGTAGGAAGATTCAAGGTAAGATGCATAAGTACAACGTTGGATCGGCTTTTGAGAGGATTGCAGTAGATGTGGCTGGGCCTTTTCCAGAGACCAACGCTGGAAACAAGTACATTCTGGTTGCAATGGACTATTTTAGCAAGTGGCCTGAGGCGTATGCCATCCCAAATCAAGAAGCCAAAACGGTGGTCGACCAGATTGTGTTTAACTGGGTGAGTAGGTTTGGCGTGCCTATGGAACTGCATTCCGACCAAGGGAGGAACTTTGAGTCAAACATCTTCCAAGGAGTGTGCAGACTACTTGCCATTAAGAAGACGAGAACCACACCGCTTCATCCACAATCTGATGGGATGGTTGAAAGATTCAACCGGACCTTGAAAGAACACCTCACCAAGGTCGTAGGCGACTACCAAAGAGACTGGGATAGGCACGTACCGCTATTCCTGATGGCCTTTAGAAGTGCGGTACAGAGCTCGACAGGACAAACACCATCTGACATCCTGTTCGGGAAAACCATGCGGCTGCCCAGCGAACTTAAATTTGGGTGCCCCACAGAGGAGCCACAGGACACGAACGAGTATGTGGGCGACCTCAAGGAGAGAATCGCTGACATCCATAAAAGAACAAGGGAACGGATGAAAACCTACAGCGACCGGATTAAGACACGGTACGACACAAACGACAACGACAGGATTCCAAGCAGGAGATCGTGTGTGGCTTTATAATCCTCATCGTCAAAAGGGATTGTCACCGAAACTTCAGCAAAACTGGGAAGGTCCTTATACTGTTGTCACGAGGATTGACGACGTGGTTCACCGCATCCAAAGAGGACTAAGAGGCAAGTTAAAAGTAGTTCATTGTGACCGGCTGCATCGATATAGTGGCGAGGCTGCAGATGGAATTATTCGGGACGAACAATCTTGAGGAGGGAGCAGTGTAATGTACACCCAACATTTATACCAATTTCCTAATCGAAAACGTTCAACCGAAAACAAAAGTGGCAACACTAGTGAAAGTGTAGAAATATACCAGGAGGGAAATGTTTGACAGCAAAAATAGTGGATGTTGGAGACCATGTAGAAATTACTGGGAAGTTCTAGATGTAATGTCATTAGATATAAATAGGCCGCTGAGGCAACAGTTTTGATTATAGAGTGATAATGTTAAGAGTTAAGAGTGAGCTAATGTGATTATTGGTAGAGTTGAAATCGAATAAAGTTCAGTATCTAATAAAAGTGGTAGAATTAAATTGAAAGGTATAGCTTTATTTTTGCGAACTAAGCGCACGTTACACTATGTTTAAATTTAAACGAATGTAGAAACCAGAACCGGTTGGTACACAACGATAGCATACAATGGACAAGTAGACACATATTTTCAGATTGAACTATGTATGTACAATAAGCAAGTAGTAAAGTACCTGTGGCATTGCAGTTTGCAGGTTGCAGCGTTGTAGGTTTCAATTAATTTTTTATAAATAGAAAATAGTACAAAAGTGTAAAAAATGAAAAATTGAGATTTGCTTTCATTCTCTTTGCCTATAGCATGACAAAATGATTTAGATTGAATATAAAAATTAATATGGGTGATTGATATAAGGGGGTATAAAGGAGGTAGGAAAGGAGAGGATGGGAATTTGGATGGGATTTGGTAAAGGAAACGGAAGGTAGGAAAAGGATATGGAAAGTAGGATGAGGATAAGGTAGGGAAACAGAACCAACACAGTAAACAGGAAGGTAGGTATGTAGGAAAGGAAAGTGAAATGAAGGGAAGGAAGGATGTGAAGGGAAAGGATGCTACTGCTCGGAGGCCTGGCACGCTCGCGAGGCACGGCTTAGCTCGCCGGATATGGGGGGGGTCTTGCCTCCTCGCAGAGCTGAACCTTACATCAAAAACATAAATCGTGCCAACAAAAAATTTACCACCACCACAAAAAGAATTTCCCCTCACTCTAGGCACTATCGCTGTTGCGTAGTGCGGCCTTTTCCCACCCCACCTGGGATCCCGTCGGCCAACGATGGTGGGATCCCCCTTACGCAAATAGGCTGTCAGGCACCACTCACCATAGCCACGTCGTCACACTCTCACCCCCCTGAAATTTCAAAATTACGCCTCCATTAGGCTTAGCTCAGGCCCATTAAAAATCGTTCATACTTCGCAAATAGGCGTGATGCACAATATATCGTTTATTCGAAACTTCACTCTACATCAAAACATAAGAAAATAACAAAAATAACAACAAAAAGGTAATAATAGAACAAATTTATCGGAAAAAAAAACGACTTTACTATAATCTTAAATTTCAACGAAAATTGTAGTTTTTGGTTTAATGAAATCTTTTTCCGTGACTTATAAGGGGATTCGATGGTTCACGACCAGGTTATTTGTCCTTGACCTGGGTGCTCAAGGGCATACTCTTTTGCTAGCCCGCTCTACTCTACTCCTACCTAATTAGAGCTCTAAGAAGGGGGTCCAATCGGACTACACAAAACTCAACCACAGGTTGAGGAACCACCAAACCTGTCCTCGCTCCCCTTTTCGACCCACCAAAAGAAATTTGGAATTTTTTTCCAACCATAAAAAAAAATGAACAAAAGAACTCAATATTAACCAAAGAAAACTTAAAACTAAAAAAAATGAAACTACAAAAAGAATACAAAAATAAATAATCAAAAATAAAAAAAAATCACGCCTAATTATAACACAAAAAAAAATTTAATCGGCTGCTTCTCGCTGGCGGTCCGCCAGACACTTTAAACTTCTAGGGCTCCGCCCCTGGTATTTCTTTTGCCGCAACTTTTAGTATGCTCATTGACACTTTTAAACCAATATCGAATCAATATAGTCCACGGTTGCAGAGTGGCTTTTTACTTAGTAATTTGTTGCACAGTACTTCAAATATGTGTGCATATATGTATAGATGTATTCATATTCATACCGGTATTCAAAATTTTCACGACGCTTAATTAAAAATTTTCACAGGTTACTTGTAGGGGTCCGGAGATTCCCACGGACCCAGGTGTTATTAGATGATGGATCTGAATTATGCACTTTTTCAGCCACTTCTATGTCGTTCCGATATGTATCTTTATCTCCTCTGCCGCGTTTTGCCAGGTGCTTCTCCTCTGCCTCCAACGAATTTCCCTACAACTGGACAAGATGATACACAAATTAACATAACATACTACACTGAATTAAACCACACATCTACGGCACAGATTGAACGCAATTTCAGACACTTACCCGTGGATACTATATTACACAATTTTGGTGTCTATGCTAATGCAACTATGTGTGTTGTCCACTGAGTTATTTTTTTTTGTGTGATTTTTATTTTGCTGCTACAAAAAAAAACACATTATTAAATCTACTCAACACGACAAAAAAACTACAGACTCTACGCACTTTACTTCAAATCGGTTAGTCAAACGCGACACACACTCTTTAAAGTTCAACTTTGAATAGTTTTGTGGTCTTCACAAATTTTCGTCGGACCCAACAAACGGACTCATTGCTGTTACACAGTTTGACCTATGCAACTTTTGGTTGTAACCGTTCGCCCAGTTACTTGGTCATCGACCCTGCCCTTGACATTGAAAACAACTTTAAATTTAAACATTCAACGACACTTAACACATACACAAACCATTCCATATCTCACAACCGATGTCTTTCCAACGCTCCACCTTATCCGGTTTCCCTATGACAGCTGTGGAATACAATCCACAGACTGACATTTGCAAAATTTTGATTCAGAATAAAATTGCCGGATAGCGTGGTACATCAAGCATGGCAGAAACAACCAAAAAAACCCCAAAAAATACTGAAAATCATGAGCTTGGCTGTACAAAAACACGCTCAGACCTTCACCAAAAAAAAAAAGAATCAATCAAACATTCACACACTCAACGCTCTACGATACAAAAACAGGCAATCAAACAAACAAAAGCAACCATCCATTCACTCACTCTTCCCAGGTAAGTACCTAACCTTAATTTTCCATTTGTTTTGTCCGAGGGTGGTTGGTGCAAACCGCCTTCTACTCTGTCACCTTAAGCGACGGAGCGAAGGAAAACTTGCCGCAACCAACCCCCGTGGCCAGTGGTACTGCTGCACCTCCCTTGATTCTCAGCTCACAGCTGATCAAGGAGAGGTCAACAACCCTGGTCGCGTAACTCAGCCATTTATTAAAGGCACTTACTTTTTAGGTATCCCTACCTGCCCACAAATCAGTCGACACAACAGCAACCAAAACCTATGGCATCAACCACTTCAACATACCTCAGAACCACAACACACCTCATCCATACAACATTCATTCTGAAGGAACCTCAAATCAACATCCATTTGCAGACACCACCATGAAGACATAGTACAAGGACATCAAACTACGAGACATAAGACCAAATCAGAAACAAAACAAACTCGGTAAGCATTCGGTTTATACTTTCGTTTCCTGTTTATTTTCAACGAAAACTTTTAATTTCTTTGCAGGTGTCCGCAACATGATATATCACAGATAAATTGCTTAAATTTTCATTTGAAAAACGTGAGCAAACTGATTTTTGTAGTAGAAAAATTTAAGCCAACCATCACGTCTTTAGTTGTAACATTTATCCATTGTGAGGGATGTGTTATAATAGACTTTTGGACTGGACTGAAAACTCAGCAGTTTTTGCTCTATTGGTATGGTTGCAAAATTGTAAGTAGAAAAGTGAACTTGATATATTTTCTATATTCAATGGTGAGTACCTTCGATAAGCCACTTGTCGCAGTGGATGAATGAAATTTTAGTACGCCGGCGGATATGTAAATGGCTTTCTGGCACCGATACTGAAATTTATAATACCATTGAGTTTGTATACATAGAGGAACCATGCTAACTTGCGTTAAGACGTCGGTAGATGTTACCAAGTAAACAAAATCGACATTTGAAATTGTTAGTGGAATGCTCTCTAAAGAAATTTGACTTAAAAAAAGGCAGCAGAAAAGGGAAACAGGGAAAACGTCACGGGTATGGAGAAATGCACAAGCAAACTGTTGCTTGGAAATTTGAAATTTCGATTTATTTACGCAAGCTAGCATGGTTCCTCTATGTATATAGATTCTGCTTACAATGATAATGGTACATTAACATATGAAAAGAAATAAAGTCTGTAAGTAGATAGCGTACGTGAGGTTTTTCACAGGGTATTTCATGAAAAGAAAAATATTAATAAAAAACAAATAATATTATTTTAAAGAGAGAACTTTGCACATAAACAAACTAAATACATAAAGAATAATGGTACTAACTAACTAATGTATTTCTTTCCACACCACCAGGAAGTAAAATACAGGATGCGTCTTTTTTAACGAGGCTTCCCCCGTAGGCCCTATCCCTAGTGGAAGGTTGTTGGTGGCAGCAAACGAGAGAGGGGGGGAAAGGTGTTCCCACTAAGGCACCTCTTCTTTCATCCAGACGGCAGCGGAGGAATTCCCTCGGTGGCGTCTACAGTTCCAGTCAGGTTGAACTACTTAGTGAACACCGTATAGGGCTACTACAACATATTTGGAGCTCAGGCCTATAAGGAACGGTTTATCCGGCTCCCCATCTTTGGAGTTATACAAGGATCTGGCCCTCCAGGTTGGGGGTTGTGCTGTCGGGGTGGCATCCCGGCCACGTAAAGCAGTTGTTAGTTGCGAAGCACCAACAGGCCTCGGATACGGACGGATTTACTGATGACGAACCTAGCAAACGAAAAACGGTCAACGAACTTTGGATCTGTACGTTGAATGCTAGGTCCCTTAATAGACCACGTGCAGCCAAAACAATTAGCGGAAGCCCTCAACTGCAACAAAGCAGATATTACCGCTATTCAAGAAATGCGATGGGATGGACCAGGTAGACGCAAATTAAAAGACTGCGACATCTACTACGGCGATTGCTACCGAGAACAAAAGCAGCGACTGTTTGGATGTGGATTTGTTGTTGGAACTAGACTCAGGCAAAAAGTCTTGAGTTTCAACTATGTGAACAAGCGCATAGCAATGTTGTGATCCGAGAACCACAACTATTCCCAACCTCCTTCATTCAGAACCAACTTCATTCATAAAAACACCAACAGGGCATAATTTTCATTTTCGTTCTTAATGTGGAACAGCACTTCACGTATGCACGTCACTATGACTCAAGCCATATGCTCGCCATATGCGCGCCTCTATTGCAACGAAAACAGATGAGTAAACAACTGCAATGCAATAGAGTATGTCAAGTGCAATGTGTAATACGAAACCTATAAACTGCGATCGATGAAGACACACCCAGAAGTACTTGAGTGGGTCACCATACGATCGGCATAAAGGTTTAAGCGTGTTCTACATAATGACCAATGAAGTAACCATGGTGTGTGGCCTAGTTCGGATGAACTGAATGAGGTAACATGGTTCTGACGATGGTAAACGGCTAGCTAAGTAATAGTAATGAATAAAAACCAATAAATAGAGAAGCGAATGGGAAGAAGGGCAGAGTTGAAATTTGAGTTTATATAGTAAAGGTTGCAGCCAAATGCATTGAGACAGCGGGCCTTCTACTACATTCAAATATATTCAAATAAAAAGAATTTAAACAAAGTATTTTCTTTTGTTTCGACTCTCCGTCACCTGCTCTTCCTTTTGAAGCACGGCAGAACGTAACATTGGTGGCAGCGGTGGGATTAGTCAATTTATCCCAGGATAGTTATTATCCCTACCAAAACACAAGAAGTCTATTTTTTTTTTACTCTTGAGGCGTACTGGGGCTAAACACCAGTAAGTTTTTTTTTGTGTGTACAGTTATTGGTGTGGTGAAAAACACCATTAAGTGATTTTTGTGTTGTGAAAATAAAAAGCCCTATAAACATAAGACCTGGCGAATTCCCAAGCGGACGCCGGAGGCAAAAATTAGGCAGTGAAAAGACCAGGCCGTAATTGACAACTATAGGGCGTGAAGCCTGCCTGGCAAGTGAAAATCAGCAGAGCAACTATATCAACACCAACATCAGCAGAAAAATCAACTTCAAACATCAACAACTTTAACAGCAACTACAACAACCCTCAAAACAAGTAAATTCTTTTTATTATTTACTATTTTTATTAAAATCGAAAAGATTTAAGTATAGTATATTAAAGCGAAATCAATTTTTGTTATCTATTGACCTAATTAAAGTGTTCAATTCAATTGAATTTTTTTAAATAACAGCACAAGTGATTATTAAGGCTATTTTTCTTGTCTTCTACCCGAACCCCAAATTAAACTCTTTGTTTTCTCTCGTCTCTCGATACACTTCACGACTTCACAATTACTACCCGCAATCAAAAACTTAAAGTTAGTTTATTCGAGGTTTTGCCTTTTCATTATTTAGTCTCTGACATTTCGGAAATGACAGAATATAAAATGAATTTTAAAGATATCATTAATATTGTCCCCACTTTCGATGGAAAGTCGGAAAATCTAGGGAAGTTTTTAGCGTGTGGTGATATTTTGTTCAAGTCAGTGAAACCTGACGAGCACAAACTTTTCCTCAGCATAGTAAAAACCAGGCTTGAGGGACCAGCTTTCGAATTAATACAATTCAAGACTGTGGAAAGATGGGAAGATCTTTGTTCAGTCTTGAAAATAGAATATTCATCGGTAAAGTCAAGGTCCTCAGCTCAAAATGAGTTGATTTCAGCTCGACAACGAGCAAAAGAAACAGTTAAAGAGTTTGGCGAACGTATAGGTCAACTCTTAAATGCTTTAAATTCGGCAACATATGTCAGCTCAACGGAGGAGGCAGTTAGAAATTTTCTTTTCAAAGAAAACGACAAACTGGCTCTACAAACTTTCGAGGATGGCATCCGAAATCAAAATCTCAGGTTTATGGTTCAGGCTCATGGAGAAACGGATTTAAAGAAATCCATTCTCTATGCTGAGGAGCATTTGAACCGACTAGAACGCGTTGGCCCTTCTACAAGTTCTGCAAACATTTCCCCCTCGATACGTCCAACGTGTCAATTTTGTAACAAGGTGGGTCACACAAGCGCACACTGTTATACTAATCCCAACAGGACATCACAAAACACAAACCAACACACAAATATAAAAAGGGAAATACAACGGCTCACTTGTGGGTACTGTAAAAAACCCAACCATCGAGAAGCAGATTGCAGGTTAAAGCAGTCTCAACTCGGTTCGACCAAACCTAACCCATTTAGGGACAATTCGCATAACAAAAACAATCAAAATTTCTCTAACATCCGGCGATACAACGCTAAACAAGGGCATAGGAACTGGAATCCTGGTGAGGAGTTTTATCCTCAAAATTCGGGAAACGGCTACGCTCGGGAGGAAGAGATGGGTCATCCGTCCCGACTAAATCTGAATACCGACCCGCAACAATAAAATCTAGTTTCTTGACTGTTTCCTTTTGTCCAGAGTTCCATGAGCCGGTAATACGAATCCAGTTCGAGCCGTCTAACAAAAGATACTCTACTTTTTTAATAGATACCGGAGCAGATATTAGTTTGTATAAGGACAAATTCGGAACAAATTCTAGCCCAGGAAAAAGACTTACTATATCTTCAATTTCTGGTGATTCTGTTTTCACTCTAGGGGAAATAACTGGTTCTTTTATTATTAATTCCAAATACAATCTTTCACTTACACATCCCTTCCATCTACTCACTCCAAATATAAACTTGCCGTACGATGGTATTTTAGGAAACGATTTTCTTTCCAAATACAGGTGTAAAGTTAACTATAAAGAAAATGTTTTAGAGGTATACGACATTCAAATCGAAAACCCTGTTATCAGAGAAAGCATCCGAAAAGCTACCCCTCACGAGGTGGTGCCTACGGGCTGTGATTTGGAAGCAAAAGGTGATGAAAAGGCTGAGGAGAATAACTTTATTCTTAAATCCAATAAAGCCACCATCAACCGAAATTCCGATAAGCTTAAATTGAATGCAAGCTCCGACAACAAAGAATTAGATTTGAATGAATCACCGATCAAAGTAGAAAACGATTCAATACATAAGACTACATTAAACAGTGATGTAGCAGCTATAAATAAAAATAAGACTTTAGAAAACAACAGCCAAAAGAGCAAGGAAACTAAAGCAGCAATACATAAGACTACATTAAACAGTGGTGTAGCAGCTATAAATAAAAATAAGACTTTAGAAAACAACAGCCAAAAGAGCAAGGAAACTAAAGCAGCAATACATAAGACTACATTAAACAGTGGTGTAGCAGCTACAAATAAAAATAAGACCTTAGAAAACAACAGCCAAAAGAGCAAAGAAACTAAAGCATCTACTGATTCGTTATCAGCAATACTTAAGACTACATCAGAAATAAACCCTTTCAAAACAGATTTATGTTTTATCCTCCCACCTAGGAGTCAACAAATGATCGAAATTCCCTTCAAAAATGCTAACAAAAAGTCTGTAGATATTGTGATCAAAAAGAAACAGATTTGTCCAGGAGTATATGTTGGCGAATCCATAGTAAGGCCTATAAGCAATAAAATCAGAGTTCTAACTATGAATGCTTTAGAAACAGAGAAAATACTCTATACAAATAATCTTAATTTAAATTTTGATAGTTTAGATCAGTACGAGCAGTACAATATGAAAAATTTTAGTAGCAAAGTAGAAAAACGAATGGAAAAACTAGAGTCCATGTTGATATTAGACCATTGCAACGCTGAAGAAAAGGATTCTATCCTTAAGATTTGTAGAGAGTACAACGAATTGTTCTATCTAGAGGGTGATCACCTCACCAACACCGATTCCATGACTCATAAAATCGGTACTGATGAGAGTAAACCCGCACTTTACGTAAAACCTTATCGACTCCCTGAAAGCCAAAAAGCAGAAATCCATAAACAAGTACAAGAGATGTTAGACGACGACATCGTACGACCAAGTTCGAGTCCCTGGAACTCACCCCTGCTACTCGTTCCCAAAAAACCGGGAAACGATGGAAGCAAACGTTGGAGAGTAGTTGTAGATTTCAGGAAACTAAATGACTTAACCGTCGGCGATGCATACCCACTACCAAATATCAGTGACATATTTGATCAATTGGGTAGAGCTAAATATTTCAGCACCTTGGATTTGGCTAAAGGATTCCATCAAATCTTAATGGATGATAAAGATCGATGCAAGACCGCATTCAGCACTCCTTTTGGCCATTATGAATATAATCGAATGCCATTCGGTTTAAAAAACGCTCCTGCAACCTTCCAACGCCTAATGAACACTGTTCTCACTGGCTTACAAGGTTTTGATTGTTTCGTTTATATGGACGATATAGTTCTATACGGATACGACCTTAAAGATCATAACTCCAAATTATTAAAAGTTCTCAACCAACTAAGCATCCACAATCTGAAATTACAACCAGAGAAATGTAATTTTCTAAAACACGAACTCATGTATCTAGGTCATCTTATTTCGGAAGATGGACTTAAACCAGACCCCGAAAAGATCAAAGCTGTTAAAACGTACCCTACACCTAAAAATGCTAAAGGTATAAAATCTTTTCTAGGCTTCGTTGGCTATTATAGGAAATTTATAGAAAATTTTTCTACGATTGCAAAACCTCTTACAAAGTTACTAAAGAAAAACTGTGTTTTCAAATGGGATGCCTTCTGCGATGAAGCTTTTAGAGATCTAAAAAATAAATTAATAAATCCCCCAGTCTTAGCTTACCCCAATTTCAAAGAAGAATTTATTGTGACCACAGATGCAAGCGATGTCGGAATTGGAGCTGTTTTGTCACAAGGTCTTATTGGAAAAGACAAACCCATATCCTTCGCAAGCAGAACGTTGAATGACTCCGAAGTCAGGTATAACACGACCGAAAAAGAACTACTTGCAATTGTCTATGGCATACAACAATTTCGTCCCTACCTTTATGGCAAGCCCTTCACTATTTGTACGGATCATCAACCTTTGCAATGGTTATTTTCTCGTACCGATCCTATGTCCAGACTAGCAAGATGGAAAATTTTACTATCCGAATATGAATATACCATTAAGCATAAACCAGGGAAAATCAACTTAAATGCTGATGCTTTAAGTCGATATATAGGAGAAAATAATATATTGGTTGTAACACGAGGGCAAAAGCAAAAACAGATCGAAGATAATATTCAAGCAAATGCGACTGTTGCTCCTAAAAGAAAGCCAACCTCTAAGGAAAAGAAGAACGACCATGCCATAGAACATTAGCCGAATATCTACGACACTATGTGAACCAAGATCCTTTGTCATGGGATACATGGATCCCCTATTCTATGTTTGTATACAATACAACACCACACAGTAGTACTGGATTTTCACCCTATGAACTCCTATACGGATTCCCCGCTAATATTCCAAGCGTTCTGTCACAAAAACCCAAGATTTCTTATAACTATGATAACTACGTTAACGAACTTAAGGCTAGATTACAACACGGATATGAGACAGCAAACTCAATCCTCAAAGAAAAAAAGGAAAAATCAAAGACTCTTTACGACAAGAATGCTAGACCAAAAATATTTAACGTAGGAGATAAAGTCCTAATAAAAAATCAAACCAGACAGAATAAGCTTTCGACTCTGTGGGACGGACCATACGAAGTCATAAGAATCCATTCGGATGAAAATACTGTAGTAAGAGTAGGTAAGAAATCAAAATTAATTCACAACAACAATTTACAACCTTTTAACGAATAACTACACACAACTAAACACATACAAAACGTTTTACACGCACAAAAAAAAAAAAAAAAAAACCATACACTCACTGGAAACTGCCTCCTAAAATCAAAAGATATCACTATACGGTCTAAAAACGAAAAATCTTCCTTTGTTTATAATTCCTTCATCCCCGCTTTAAATATTTCCGAAATTAAGAACAACTATCCGAAAAACGAAGCAAAACCAGAGGTTACATTCATTAAATATTCTAGTCAAAACGAACTAAAACTTCTATCAAAAAGTTTACAATTGCAAAAGACTAAAGAATTAACACCCTTTTTAACAATAGACAAGCATGACGTACACCACTATACTGTCATATATATAATCTTCACAATTCTCTTAATATCACTTTGCTATAGACGATACAATACGTATAAAGTCAAACAAGAGAAAACAAATAGTTTGGGAAAAGGTAATGTTGTCCAGATGAACAAGAAAGAAAACGAAGTACCAATTTTTGTGCTAAGCAATTAAAAAACAATATAGTATGTCATTATACCATTATTAACCATAAGTCACTATTAATTAATACGATATAAAATTATGTAAAAAAAAAAAAAACAAAAAAAAAAATCATTACTATTTAATACTATATAAAATTATGAAAAAAAAAAAAAATTTCTTTTTTTCAAAGATGTTTGTACACATATAATACATATATAATACCTGTAAGACATGTAAATCTATTAAGAAAATTTTTACAACTTATAATCTAATAAAAAGCTAAATCTGTTTAGAAAATGTACTACTATAAATCATAAAACAGTAAAGAACAATAAAATAAACAAATAATAAAATTTTTTACTGATTTACTAAATAAACGAATTAGTAACACTAATAATAATTTGAAAACAAAATTTGAAACAAAAAATTCACTGATTTATTAAATATATCTATGTATTACCAACATATACCAAATTATTATCTACATATTATATAACCTAGTAATAAAAACAAAAGTTTTTTGTAAAACTCTGACTTCTTCGCATTTGCTTCAACTCTATACGTTTTTGCGAAAATTCCTAACCTTTTTATTGGCTACGAATTTTCTTTTTTCAAGAGGGGGAGGATGTTGTGATCCGAGAACCACAACTATTCCCAACCTCCTTCATTCAGAACCAACTTCATTCATAAAAACACCAACAGGGCATAATTTTCATTTTCGTTCTTAATGTGGAACAGCACTTCACGTATGCACGTCACTATGACTCAAGCCATATGCTCGCCATATGCGCGCCTCTATTGCAACGAAAACAGATGAGTAAACAACTGCAATGCAATAGAGTATGTCAAGTGCAATGTGTAATACGAAACCTATAAACTGCGATCGATGAAGACACACCCAGAAGTACTTGAGTGGGTCACCATACGATCGGCATAAAGGTTTAAGCGTGTTCTACATAATGACCAATGAAGTAACCATGGTGTGTGGCCTAGTTCGGATGAACTGAATGAGGTAACATGGTTCTGACGATGGTAAACGGCTAGCTAAGTAATAGTAATGAATAAAAACCAATAAATAGAGAAGCGAATGGGAAGAAGGGCAGAGTTGAAATTTGAGTTTATATAGTAAAGGTTGCAGCCAAATGCATTGAGACAGCGGGCCTTCTACTACATTCAAATATATTCAAATAAAAAGAATTTAAACAAAGTATTTTCTTTTGTTTCGACTCTCCGTCACCTGCTCTTCCTTTTGAAGCACGGCAGAACGTAACAGCAACAATCCGCATCAAGGCTAAATTCGTCAACATAAGCCTCATTTGCGCACACGCCCCCTCAGAGGAAAAGGATGAAGACACCAAAGACGTATTCTACGAGCTCCTGGAAAAATATATGAGCAGCGCCCTGGCTATGACATTAAGATTGTTCTAGGAAGAGAGGATATCTTTGGTGGAATAATCGGAAGATACAGCCTGCACGACAACACCTCCGATAACGGATTCAGGCTGATCGATTTCGCTGCAGGGCGAGATGTTCTGGTAGCTAGTACGCGGTTCCAGCACCTCAATATCCACAAAGGGACATGGAAATCTCCTGATCAATCAACCGTCAACCAGATTGACCATATTGCGGTCGACGCACGACACTTCTCCAGTATAGAGGATGGCCGAACATTCCGAGGGGCCAACATTTACACGGACCACTACCTTGTTGTAGCCAAGGTACGACTGTGGATATCCCGATCCAAGCCAACACAAGGAAATACTGTGAGACAATTCGACGTTGGACGACTACAGTCGCAAGAGATCGCCAAGTCCTTTTCCGGTCGAGTCTCTTACAACTTCTTAAGGAGTTCTATGCCGCCAGCATCAAGTATAGAGAACCAGTGGCAGCACTGCCAATCAGCCATCAGAGATACCGCCTCTGAAGTGCTGGGTTTCACACGGCATCCACAACGAAACCCCTGGTTTGACGACGAATGCTGGCAAGCACATGCAGCTAAACAGGAAGCATACAAAGCTGCGCTGCACAAAAAGACTAGAACTGCTTATGAGCTCTACAAGCAGAAGAGGAGAGACGAACACCGGCTTCTCAGACGGAAAAAGAGAGAGCATGAGAAGCGCGCGATCGAGGAGATAGAAGGGTGCCACAGCAGGAATGAGGTTCGGAAGTTTTACCAGAAGGTAAAAACAACAGTCTCGGGCTACAAGCCCCGAGCCGAAGCCTGCAAAGACGATCAAGGGAACATTGTGGTGGAACCGCAGTCAATGCTGAGGATATGGAAAGACCACTTGTCCAAGCTCTATAACGGCGATGGTGAGCCCAATTCCGCTGTTAGAGAGATAGATCAGGCATCACTGGTTTCTTGTGTGTTGGTTTGTTGCACCTTTTTTTTCTATTCTTCCCTTCCAAGGGGGGTCGTAAATTTTCAATAATATTTGATATAAAACAACAGATAAGCTAAATTTTATGATGATTTCGGAACTTGAAAACCGCGAATAAAACAATGAAATTATTTAAGAAAGTTTGCACGACGTGCACCGGTTGGGTATAAGAAGCGAATGATAATGTAATGGCTTATGCTTATGGCTGAATGAAGGGTTAATAGAAAAAAAATAATGTGCAACACACAGCATATAGAGATGCTGTCAGCCACGGCTACTCAGCTGGGTGTTGGGTATGTTCGTTGATGATAATGTGAAGTTTTATAGGTAGGTTGGATTAATTAAAAGGGTTTGGATATCAAATAATAGGCAAGTATGTTATTAATAAAAAGCAGTGTTGTTCAATAATAAGGGTGGGCGCCAGGAAATTTTATGGTGAAATCTCCAAACCAAGAATCAAGGCTGAAATGTTGAAAACCTAATTAAAATACAAAGTTTAAATTCCCAAGGGGATTTAAAGCTATTTATTGTGTTGTCTGCGTTGGGAAAACCGTACAAAAGTTGGATTAAAAACCCAAATCTTTTCGACAAAATAGGTATTACAAAATGGATGATTAAAAGAAGTAAATGGATGACGTTATATAATGTAAATGTAAGTTATGCACAATGGATCTGGAGGACCGCTATGTGACTTTGCAAGGGTAAGTAACGAAGATTGGAACGGTAATGGAAATTTCCCGAAGATTCTCAAGATGAGAAGAATTTATAAGGGTTCTATACCAGATATTTTTCTGGGCAAATAAAAGAAAGGAAAGGGGCCACACGGTTATAAATTTTCTCAAAAATCACAAGTTTAAAAAACTAACGCACTCAAAAAAATACACTCTACTTATCTTTTGGACAAGATGTCCGCCGGCTATTCTCCTCTGTTATTTTTCCTCACAAATTACGTCCTGCTGGCGTCGTTTCTTTTGCTTCTTCTTTTTTTTCAACTCCTGTCTTCCTGCTTTCCTCGTCTCACTATTTTCTTCAATTTTCCTCAAAATTTTCTATTTTCTTTCTCCGCTAAAAAAACTTAAACTTGATCTTTGTTCTAAAAACTTCAAAATTCTCTTTGCTCAAAAAAACCACTTTTCAGCTTGATAGCTAACCAAGAAGTGTCTCCCACTTCAAGTCTAGCTCCCTGTCTGGACCCAACACCTCACTCATACACACACAAATCCGATCTCTCAACCAATCACGTTTCGTGTGATTCAGTTCCACGACATCAACCACCAATGGGGTTCTGCCATCGCTGTCGAATACCCAACGAAAGTGCTCGTACTCACTCTCTCAATTCAGCGAGTTCGACAAGTTGTTGGTGTCGTCCAAAACTTGACGATCCCATGGGTGAGTCCAGACCCCAATTACCCAATGTCAAAACCTTTCGAGAAAATTGAAAGTTATTGAACAAGAATCAAGTTTCATCTGGGCATTCTCCCAGTTAATCTAAATCGCGCAAATAGTGAATCGAGGAAGGCACAGTTTCCAAAATACTCTATTTTTAATGTACAATTTTCCGAGAAGAATCATAGCCGGAAGAAATCTTTTATATTCGCGAACCCTAACTTACGCCGGTGGACCCTTTTGCAGATTTGGGGGAGAGAAGGGAAAACTATTAACGTTCCAACCTTTGACACTCAATTAAATATTTAAGGTGGGCTTAAGCCTTGATTATATCATGTAAAAATGTGTTATGTTTGTGATGTGTACTTCATGTGATGATATTGTATCTTGTGTGATGTTGTATATTATGTACATGCTGTATATTGTGTGATGTTGTGTATAGTGTACATGGTGTCTTCTATTATATGTGATGTTTGTGTACATGTGTGTATCTCATTTTGTGTTTGGAAATGGCAATTCTCCCTAGCTATCTACCAGGTTTGTATCTTGGCTCAACAAACCATTCAGCTCATCCGCTGATAAGGTGTACCTGCTTTTGTTATTTGTTCAAAGCAATGTTCCTTTCACATTGCTAAGAACAAACAACGGAAAAATGGTGGGTCGAAGAAATGATGAGGAGGGTTTCGGGACTAAAAGAAGGGAATAGAAACACAAATCAGATCTTAAGGGAAGATCTTTGTTGCGGTGAAATATTACCGTAACAAACTCCCCCCTTACCTACCAAGAGTTGAAATTGGCTTTACGAAAGAAAAGCCGAAGTAAAAGGATCAGATAAGGTTAGACAACACCAACACAAGGAAACTCTAAAAGACAACACAACCATATCTCAATCGCTCTAGGCGAGAGTAAATGCACATCACAGAGCGTTTCGGCTCTCAGTTCCTCTTAGCGAGCCTATCCTCGGCTACGCGACTAATCTTGGGAATCATCAGGCTCATCGTGGTACGGTTTTAAGTCCTTCACATTCCATGTACCTTTTTCTGCACCGTTTTCGTCCATTAAGACATAAGTCCATGGCGAAACTCTTTTCTTGATTTTGAATGGCCCCACATACTTTGGGGCCAGCTTAGCGGCGTAATAGTTTGCGGCGTCGGACAACGTAAAATTTCTTCTCCAAACTAATTCGTTCGGGAAGTACTTCACGTCCCTTCTTCGAAGATTGTAAGTTTTGGCGGACTTCTTGCTAGCCGCTTCTAATTTTCTACCTATTTCTTCCCTAAGCTTTCTAAACCTATTCTCTATTTCGCCCATGTCCCTTTGTCCCCCGGTATCATTATTGGTATTGGTAACAGACTCGTCGGGAGGTGTGGCGCTCGCGAGCCCTGACCCGGAGGTAACCATCGTCCTCCCGAATACAGCATAATAAGGTGATAATCCCAAGACTTCACGTTGGGAAGTGCGGATACTACACGCGACTTTCGCCAACTGAGAGTCCCAAACGCGGTGGTTGTCCGACACATGAGCCCGTAGTGTCGTTTTCAAAATCTGGTTAATCCGTTCTGCCGGATTAGCCTGAGGGTGGTAGTGCGCAGTAAACCTAATTGACGACCTGTATCCATCGCATAAAGATTTTAACTCCCTACTCTTAAATTGAGGACCATTATCACACACTACAATTTTTGGAACACCAAAAAGCAAAAAGACATTGTCTTCAAGCTCCTTACACACAGCTTTCGCTGTTGCAGACCTAAGGGGAAATAAAAGGGGAAATTTTGTGAAATAATCCACAACGGTGAGGATATGCATAAATCCTTTACTAGACTTAGGTAACGGACCAACGAGATCCACACAAATCATCTCCCACGGATTGGAAACCCCTTTCCTCTCCGTCATTAGACCTGCCGGTTTATCATGAACTGGTTTTACACTCTGACATACTTTACAATTCCTAACGTACTTTGCTATATCTGATCTCATTTTCGGCCAATAATAATTTTCTTCTACCCTAGCAAAAGTCTTCCTAACCCCCATATGTCCTGCTAGCGGATGATCATGACACTTTTCTAAAATATTTTTCCTATCACTCCTACCTACTACAATTTTCCATTCGTTATTGTCCCTAACTAAAATATGCTTTGCCCTAACATGTTTAAAAAGTGTTCCGTTTTCGAATCTCCAAGATGGAAATGCTAACGGGTCCTTCTCGATCTGATCGATCATCTTCTTCAGCCAAGGATCTGTGTTGTGTTCCGAAATCCCGGATAAGACCGGTACGCTTCTCGAAAGCATATCTGGAACCACATGATCTTTGCCTTTCCTATGAATTATTTCAAAATCAAACTGTTGTAGACGTACCGCCCACCGCGCTAGTCTACCAACAGGATCTTTCAGTTTGCTCAACCAGACCAAGGAATGGTGGTCTGTAATAACCGTGAACCTAACTCCCTCCAAGTAAGGTCTCAGTTTTTCTATGGCCCATAGCACTGCCAAACACTCCTTTTCCGTTGTGGAATAGTTCCTTTCGCATCGGTTGAGGGATCTACTCAAATAGCAGATCACCTTTTCCCCTTCGTCAGTAGTCTGACTAAGGACAGCTCCAACCCCGAAATCCGAAGCATCCGTCTGAACTACGAATGGCCTCGTAAAATCCGGGCAGGTCAGGATAGGAGCCGCAACCAAACACTCTTTTGCCCTACGAAAACTATCCTCACATTCCTCAGTCCATATAAATTTCCTACTCTTTTGTAATAATTCGTTTAACGGTTTTACCAAACTAGCGAAGTTCGGTATGAATCTCCTATACCAGGAAACCGTTCCTAAAAAGCTCCTAACTTCTTTAACATTCTTTGGCTGTGGGATACCTAGCATGCTCTCAACTTTTTCAGGGTCCATGTGCAAACCATTGCGGTCTACAACATAGCCCAAAAATTTTAACGAAGGCCTACAGAAATGACATTTGTCCCTACCTACTTTCAGACCTGCCTTAATAAGCCTACTAAAAACTTCTCCCAAAATCTCAATATGTTTTTCGAAAGTGTCTTCTACGATGATAATATCATCGAGATAGACAAAAACGAAGGGTTCTAGCTCAGGCCCAAGGACTGTATCTATGAAACGTTGCCAAGTTGCGGGTGCATTGTGCAATCCGAACGGCATTCTCAAGAAATGAAATAGCCCACGCCCGGGAACTGTAAACGCCGTGAATTTCCTGGACTCCTTTTCCATTGGAATCTGCCAATAAGCAGATTTTATATCCATGGAAGACAGAAATTTCGCATTGTTTAACCTATCTAAAATGGCTGAGATATAAGGGAGGGGGTAAGCATCCCTAGCTGTAACTCCATTGAGTTTCCTATGATCTACACAAAATCTATAGGTATCATCCTTTTTCTTCACCATCACAATGGGGGACGCCCAAGGGCTGTCTGATTTTTCGATAACCCCGTCCTTCAACATCTCTTCCAACTCCTTATCGATGAACTTTTGGATGGCTGGAGAAACAGGATAACACCTCTGCTTGATTGGGTCTGAATCTGTCCTAATTTTGTGTTCCACTAATTGTGTACACCCTAATCCCTCTGGCATCTCTTTAAATACCCTATCTAAAAATTTCCCTAACTCCTGGTTTTGTGTCTCTCCTAAATCAGCTAAGTGTGTTGCTTCCGAAACAGAAGCTACATCACAATGGCTGGAAAAATCCCACTCCCCTGATTTCAAATCCGGGACAATGCCCGAGAGAGCCCAAAAATCTGCTCCTAAAATCATGAACTGAGGAATGTTCGGAATTACTAAACAATCAATTACGATTATTTTTCCCTTGATGTTAATAGGGAGTGACACTATACCCTCTACCTCTATACCCTTTCCATCCGCTAGTGTAACTCTTTCAGTTCTGTTTTTCCCTAATCTAACACCTAAACTTTTCAAAATTTTCCACCCTTCCCTACAAACTATTGTGCGTGAAGCGCCTGAGTCTAAGAGTCCTAACATTTTAACCCCATAAACACTAACTCCTAAATATGGCCTTCTATCCCTACCACTCTCCTCTAGTGTAAAACCTACTTCACAATTCACCGACTGGTCCCCAGTAGGCGACCTCACTGATTTCAACGGCGCTCTCGTCCTACTGACCCGAGAGTGCGTCTCACGTTTCCCGAGCAGGTGGAACAGTTACTTCGCGTAACTCCCTGCTTTCCACATCCGAAACTACTCCTAGGGGCAGAACACCTATTTGCAAAGTGGGCCAAATCATTGCAATTGTAACACCTAACCACAGACGACGAGGTAGAATTTGAATTCTGATTCGAATTCGTATTCATGGGTTGCCTACTCTCCACGGCCGAAACTCTCCTAACAATCGACCTATCCGAATTTTGTCCCGCTGGACGAGATTGGTTGTAATCCTCGACAACCGAACCTCTTCTACCATTCGACCTAAATGGATTGGAATTCAAATTCTGATTCGAATTCCGTTCGACCTGGCGAGTCTGGTTGCTCTCCTCAACAACCGCGACTCTTGGGGTTTCACCTCCTACGTAAGCCAGATCCGGCTCAAGTAGGTTCCTACTTCGATTGTTAGGGGGTGGAACATAGGACTCCACGTTTGCCCTAACTATCTCGAGATTGCGCCCTAATCTAACCAGCTCAGAAACGCAAGTCGGATTAGCCAATCCGAGCTGCGTCTGGTAGAATGGTGTCAGGTTCTTCTGAACCATTGACAGCATTCGCCCCTCTGAGATGGGTTCAGAAAGCCTCCTGAACATGTTCTGCATTATCGCAACGTAGACCCCGATTGATTCATCGCGGCCTTGCGTGCGACGCCTAATCTCGTCTATTAGCAAGTCATCATAGTTGGGTGGGAGGAACTCTAATTTCAATTCACTGACAAGTTCTTGCCATGAATTGATTGAAACCCTAACGGCCCTAAACCACAACAAAGCCCTACCTACAAATAAGTCTACAGCTGACCGAAACAGCTGGGCCTCCGAAACTCCTCTAGCTAACCTAATCTCTTCTACCCTCTCCAGGAACGCATTCAATGAAGAACCACAGCGTTCTCCATTAAACTTCACGTCCCATTTTTTCAAACCTATCCGCATTTACAAAAATTCTATCCCTACCAATACTATCTGCCCTATCACTATAGTCCCTACTACTATTAAGTTCCCTATAGCTACCTTCAAAATTCCTATCCCCAGATTCCCCTAAACTTCTCGATGGAGCTTGCGCTGAAACTGCTACAAGCCCTGCTGCTGCTGATGTTGATGCTCCTGTTTCTGCTGGTGTTGTTGCTGTAGTTGATGTTCCTGCTGTTACTGCTGCTGATGTTGATGTTCCTGATGGTGCTGCTGCTGAGGCTGGTGCTGGTACTGCCGCTGAAGCGTTCAGCCTATCGGTTGATAGCTGAGCCTCTTCTTCTTGCAAATCTTCAATTTCTTCTAAATCCGCTAATGCCATAACTAGCTTGTTCCTCAAGACTAGTTTCCGTTTTCCTCACTCTCATCTACTGGTTGAGACCTATCTAATCTACCTATTCCCCATTCCACTTTTGCTAAAACTTTCAAATACTCCTTCGATTTTCTTGATTTGGGTGGATTTTCTAACAATTTCCCTATTTCAACTAACTTGCTCTCGATTGCCTTATCATCTTGTTCGAAACTGAACGGATATTTGGCAGGAGCACCTAACGACCCTCTTCTTTCTAACATTCTAGCACCTCTCAATGATTTCCTTATTTCCTCAACTGTCCCTATATCCAAGCCCCTACATTCCATCTCGTAGGCGAGCTCATCCTGTCCTAATCTATATATATCCATAATCTCACACTAAAAAAACTTTTCAAACTTTAACAAAACCAATAAAAAACTCTTCAAAACTTTAGGTATTCAAAACGGTGCAAAAAAACTTTTCAAAACTTTAGTAAAACAACTCTGAAAGCTATTCAAAATTCTATAAAAAAAAATTTTAAACCCGAGTTCAAAACCAACAAAAAAAAAAAAAAATCAACGAAGAAAAAAAATTCCCAAAAATCTCCAGTCAACAATAATATCACCGAAAACCAATTTCCAAATCGATTCAAAAATAATCAACAACAAAAACCGCAAAACCACAAAGTAAATTCCCAAAACTTAACTCGACCAACAAGATTATTTTACTCAACACAAACAAAAACGCTTCAAGCTTTTCTCTTGCAATTGAAACCACAAAAACAAATTATCAGTCTCTTTCAACTCAATATTCTAAACTGACCCGACTAAAATCAAAACCGATTCGATAATTCAACTTAGTAAAAAAAACCCAAACAAAAACCAACACAACTCAAAACAAAATAAAAAAAAGTCAAACTTCAAAAAAAACAATCGAAATTACAAATCGAAACTAAAATCAGAAATAAAATTATCAAAACAAAAATATCGATAAAAAAAATTTATCAACAAATTATGTCAAGTCCGTACACCGTGTACGTGACCCTAATCACTCACTGCTAAAATTCAATGTACCTAACTTGTGTACACAAACGAAACCAAAAGCCGGCTTGCTATGCCAATTGTGTACGACACTATGTATGCAATGTATATCAAGAAAAAAATAAAGCACCGGTGCTGATAAGCAGTGGCACTGGTAACAAATTCTACGATATGTTAATGTATATAAAAATGTATGTAAACGAGAAGAAAATTTTATACGCAAATCAAAGTCAAATCAAATGTTATCAAATGTTGTTGTAGGTAGTAATAAAATAATAGAAACAGATATGCAAAAAAAAGAAACAAAAAGAAAATAGCAACCTACTTGGGAGTATACGTTTTGTATACTTATGTATGTGACATTTTCCAACGATGAGATTGTTTTTTTTCAACCACGCACAGGTAGAGTAAAATGAGTTTTCTTCCTCAATGCCCGCACTAATTCTTGCACAATTTCAACCTAAATTGGGAAGAGAAAATAAAAGCAAGATAAATTGTTCACAGGATTAATAAAAAACACAACAAACACTTCCAGAACGACACAACAAAAAAAAGAAGAATTTTTCCACGACAAAACTTCACTGAGCCCCGCACGTTGGGTGCCAAATTGTTGCACCTTTTTTTTTTATTCTTCCCTTCCAAGGGGGGTCGTAAATTTTCAATAATATTTGATATAAAACAACAGATAAGCTAAATTTTATGATGATTTCGGAACTTGAAAACCGCGAATAAAACAATGAAATTATTTAAGAAAGTTTGCACGATGTGCACCGGTTGGGTATAAGAAGCGAATGATAATGTAATGGCTTATGCTTATGGCTGAATGAAGGGTTAATAGAAAAAAGATAATGTGCAACACACAGCATATAGAGATGCTGTCAGCCACGGCTACTCAGCTGGGTGTTGGGTATGTTCGTTGATGATAATGTGAAGTTTTATAGGTAGGTTGGATTAATTAAAAGGGTTTGGATATCAAATAATAGGCAAGTATGTTATTAATAAAAAGCAGTGTTGTTCAATAATAAGGGTGGGCGCCAGGAAATTTTATGGTGAAATCTCCAAACCAAGAATCAAGGCTGAAATGTTGAAAACCTAATTAAAATACAAAGTTTAAATTCCCAAGGGGATTTAAAGCTATTTATTGTGTTGTCTGCGTTGGGAAAACCGTACAAAAGTTGGATTAAAAACCCAAATCTTTTCGACAAAATAGGTATTACAAAATGGATGATTAAAAGAAGTAAATGGATGACGTTATATAATGTAAATGTAAGTTATGCACAATGGATCTGGAGGACCGCTATGTGACTTTGCAAGGGTAAGTAACGAAGATTGGAACGGTAATGGAAATTTCCCGAAGATTCTCAAGATGAGAAGAATTTATAAGGGTTCTATACCAGATATTTTTCTGGGCAAATAAAAGAAAGGAAAGGGGCCACACGGTTATAAATTTTCTCAAAAATCACAAGTTTAAAAAACTAACGCACTCAAAAAAATACACTCTACTTATCTTTTGGACAAGATGTCCGCCGGCTATTCTCCTCTGTTATTTTTCCTCACAAATTACGTCCTGCTGACGTCGTTTCTTTTGCTTCTTCTTTTTTTCAACTCCTGTCTTCCTGCTTTCCTCGTCTCACTATTTTCTTCAATTTTCCTCAAAATTTTCTATTTTCTTTCTCCGCTAAAAAAACTTAAACTTGATCTTTGTTCTAAAAACTTCAAAATTCTCTTTGCTCAAAAAAACCACTTTTCAGCTTGATAGCTAACCAAGAAGTGTCTCCCACTTCAAGTCTAGCTCCCTGTCTGGACCCAACACCTCACTCATACACACACAAATCCGATCTCTAAACCAATCACGTTTCGTGGGATTCAGTTCCACGACATCAACCACCAATGGGGTTCTGCCATCGCTGTCGAATACCCAACGAAAGTGCTCGTACTCACTCTCTCGATTCAGCGAGTTCGACAAGTTGTTGGTGTCGTCCAAAACTTGACGATCTCATGGATGAGTCCAGACCCCAATTACCCAATGTCAAAACCTTTCGAGAAAATTGAAAGTTATTGAACAAGAATCAAGTTTCATCTGGGCATTCTCCCAGTTAATCTAAATCGCGCAAATAGTGAATCGAGGAAGGCACAGTTTCCAAAATACTCTATTTTTAATGTACAATTTTCCGAGAAGAATCATAGCCGGAAGAAATCTTTTATATTCGCGAACCCTAACTTACGCCGGTGGACCCTTTTGCAGATTTGGGGGAGAGAAGGGAAAACTATTAACGTTCCAACCTTTGACACTCAATTAAATATTTAAGGTGGGCTTAAGCCTTGATTATATCATGTAAAAATGTGTTATGTTTGTGATGTGTACTTCATGTGATGATATTGTATCTTGTGTGATGTTGTATATTATGTACATGCTGTATATTGTGTGATGTTGTGTATAGTGTACATGGTGTCTTCTATTATATGTGATGTTTGTGTACATGTGTGTATCTCATTTTGTGTTTGGAAATGGCAATTCTCCCTAGCCATCTACCAGGTTTGTATCTTGGCTCAACAAACCATTCAGCTCATCCGCTGATAAGGTGTACCTGCTTTTGTTATTTGTTCAAAGCAATGTTCCTTTCACATTGCTAAGAACAAACAACGGAAAAATGGTGGGTCGAAGAAAAGATGGGGAGGGTTTCGGGACTAAAAGAAGGGAATAGAAACACAAATCAGATCTTAAGGGAAGATCTTTGTTGCGGTGAAATATTACCGTAACAGGTTTACGTGTAAATTAGCTCCAGTAAGTTTTGATTTTTTGATAGTTTAACCTTTCATTTAATTGTTTACCTCGTAAATTGCTTACTTTAGTAACATTCATCATACTTTCTTACTAATAATTCATGGTATAGTGTTGTGTGTATAGCATTTATGCTGTTCGTGAATTTGTTTGTGAATTTATTCTTGGTAAGCCATTGCATGTTGTAATTACATAAATACATTTTCCTAATTCAATCTCTCTTAGATCGTAGTTTACCACTATCTTTCTGAGTATTATCCACTAACTAAAAAAAAAAAAATTGCTCTTGAGTGTTTTTTCTCTTTAATATTTTTATTTGTTCTTCACAATTTACACGTTAACCTTCTCTATTCATCTAAGAGCTTTGACTGTGGATCCGAATAACTCAGGTTCAAATCCGGTACTTCCCAAAAATAATTTTATTTTTCTTTCTATCTTTTTTATTTTCTTCTGTTTTCTTTTTGATTTATTTAAAAATTTTTTGATTAGAAAATGAATTGCGCAGCAGAAAGTGCATTGATAGCTCCAACAACAACCCCCTTTTTGCCTGCTTTGGCCCATGTGGCAAAGCATTGTGATGCTTCTTTTGCTAGGCTGGGGTATGACTCAGGGTGTCCAGGGTCTACCCAAGGAAGCGTCGTATGACTTGGGTTTCGGCGGTCCAACTTCTCAAAATGAAGACGCGGAAACGATCGGTTTAAATTACAACTTTAAATTTAATACAAAAAGAAAATTTCTTCAGGATAAAGTTTACAAATGTTTACAATTTTGACAAGGTTTTACGAGATTAATAATTTCTTGCACGACGTATGTTTATGATGTCACTCCATGCTGGTACCGATCCTCAGCAATGATTTTTTCTGGATACGGCTGTGTCCTATGGCTACTATTTCCTTGGTGCGGCGGCGGTAACTTCTTGACTGGTTCTGCGTTAGGCAGGACGCTCTATCGGCAGCAGCGAATTTCGTGGAAAAGGTCTGCGTTGTATGCAAGGTAGAGCAATTTATCGGCGGCTGCGGACTGCGTAGGAAGCGCCTGCTTTTTGTCGTACGGCAGGACAATCTATCGGCGGCGGCGGACTTCGTGGAAAGTGCTTGCGTCGGCTTAGAGGCACCACACTTTGTCGGCGGCGGCGGACTTCGTGGAAAATGTCTGCGGTTGGATAACAAGGAGAGTTTAGCTCGAACAATTCGGAGTACTTCAATTACCCTCTGCGGTGACTAAAAGTCAAAGACGACACCAAATGCTCAGCTAAGATAGCCAGGGCGATTGGAATTTCTTTGCACGGAGACTGTAACAAGTCCAAAAGTAGAATAATAAAGACAATACCAAATGCTCGGCTAAGATAACCAGGGCGATTTGAATTTCTTTTCACGGAGACTGTAAAAAATCCAAAAATAGAATAGTAAAGACAATACCAAATGCTCGGCTAAGATAGCCAGGGCGATTGGAATTTCTTTTCACGGAGACCGTAAAAAGTCCAAAAAGTTGATTTGTAAAGATGACACCAAATGCTCAGCTCAGATAACAAGGGCAAGTGGAGTCTCTTTTCACGGAGACTGTAAAAAGTCCAAAAAGTTAAATTGTAAAGAGGACACCAAATGCTCAGCTCAGATAACCAGGGCAAGTGGAGTTTCTTTACGGCGGAAAGGGAGAAAGTGATTTGGTCAATTTCTTTTATTCAGCTCTGATAGCCTGAATAAATAGAACTCGGTAAAACTCTTTCTGATTTTTGGTGATTAATTCACCCCTATTCATAGATTTTGCTACCAAAACAAAATGTGAGTTATAATGCAATGACAAATTTCCATATAAAAATTCGATGGCGATTGCCCATGCATTTCTCCATAAGAAAATGCACATGAAAAGATAAGCCGTGGAAAGGTAAACGCAGTTTGGCCTTGGAGTGTGTGTTTACTTTGCGATCAACAGGGAGATGGAGATTGTTATTGTAAATCTCCATAAAGAAATGTACACGTCTGATAGTCAAGCGACGTTTGGCCTTGGAATGTGGGCTCGTTAGTAAAATGAATGTATGTAGCGTTTTAGTGTGGCCTTATGGGTGGGAAAAATAAAGAAATTGTGACGCTTCGTCACAGATCCCCCCTTTTTCGAAAGATGAGAACCCTCTCGTCTCGGCATCCTTCGGCAATGACTGGAGGAGTTCTTTTATGTTTTCCTGGTTTGAGGGACTTAAATTCCTGCCCTTCTTTTTCTATATATTTTTTTTTCTTCTTTTTTTTTTGTTTTATGTTTTTTTTTTTTTTTTTCTTCTTTTTTTTTTCTCTTTCCTTTTTTTTTTCTCTTTTTTTTTATAAACGTTATAAACAAAATAATTGAATAGATTAAGTACTCATCCTGAGAAAAAAAATCAAAGACAATAGTCTTTAACAACAAAACAAACTTAATTTTAATTCCAGCTGAGTCACTTCCCTGGGTGAGCCTTTATCCCTCCAACCTCATTTGGATCACCTTACTTCTTCCTTGGAACGATAGCATTACCTCGGTCCCGGTGTCGTTGGGGGTCGCATCTAAGATTCCGCATCCCCTGCGGATGGTGAACGGCTTTGTGTTCCTCCGGAACACGGAATTGAGGCCACGAAACGGGTCCATCTTCGGGTTCCTTTGGCGGTTGGCTCGCCTCCGTTGCGTTCTGGTGAGCGGAGGCTGTTCACGGTCTTCCTCTGGTGGTTTCAACTCAGGCATCACAGTTGGTTCCTCCTTCGGTGGGTAGGGTCGGTGATCGGTGGCCAGGGTCATTAGACCCAGGAATAGGTGAAGCGCAATAAAAGTCTGGTATTCCATGAAACTCTAGCCTCTCCCTCTTCAAGACCGTTATGCGTTAGCAAATAACATCCTGCTCGAGGTGCCACTGCAACTTGCTTACGCAATAACCGAACATAACGGATCTAGACCAGTAAAGGTCGATAAACAACCCTCAAGCCAGTGGTTGAACAGCGACGCCGAGGGCTGAATGGCTAAGGAGATCTTAGTCGCTAGTTGCGAACTCTGGATACCTAGGCAAATCCAGTTTTAATTTATAAGTCCTTTACGTTGGCATAGGGCTCTGCCAATGGTGACCTCCTTTCCCTATTACTCGTGGGTACAAAATTGAAAATCAAAATATAAACTTTAAAGAGAGTGATGCTGCTCTAAGTGCATCCACTCCAATGGAGACAGGTCTTGACGACCTTCCACCTATTGGTTCTTTGGAGGAGGCGAAACTTCTTGACGAGGCTGCCCCTTCAACACACACTGATCAAACGATCAAAACAACACAAAAAGCGCGCGTCAAGCTTAGTGGAGCTGCTCGCAAACGCTTTAAATTCCTTCTTGCTAGCGGCCTTAACGAAGCCGAAGCCAGGGAAAGAGCCAGAACGGCTGTTCCAAAGGGAGAAAAAAGGAATCGCTCTGAATCCTTCCCTAGGGACACAAATCGTGCCAAAATATTAAAACCCAACATTGCTCACAAGCAGAGGTCTGTTGATGTGCCTTCCGCATCAAATCCGCCTCCAAATCAACAAAAAATAGAGCAACAAAATTTTAAGCAAGTGCTGGAGAGTTACAAAATAGGTATCCTTGCCTCAGACTTCCCGGAAACGCTACTTAACACTGACCAAATGACAGTAGTGCAAGACACCATCTTTGGTCTGATTTGCAGCCAAAAGACAGGGGATATCAGCCCCAAATTCTTTGGCACCAATTTCAGACCAGGATGGCTTGTCTTCAACTGCAAAAATAGGGTCACGGCTGATTGGCTAAAAGGTGAAAAACCAAAAATAAAGCCTTGGGAGAATGCCTCACTGAAGGCGGTTGAAGAGGAAGAAATTCCCAAAAACCAAATTCTGGTGGGTCATTTCCCCGTTGGCCCCACCTGCACGAACGAGCAGATTCTCACGGCAATCAAGGTCCAGAATGAGGGTCTCCCCGTTCCTGAATGGAGAATTATAAGAAGAGAGGCCAAAGGTGCAGCCTCCATTCTTACCTTTTCAGTAGACCACAAATCCGCGGCTCTACTGAAAACCAAAAAAGAAGTCATAGACTTTAGGTTTGGTGATGTTCAACTCCGCCATCCTAAAGTGACTCACAAAACTGGCGCCCCCAAACCCCCACCTAACTCCCCTGTCAAGACAGCCTGTACGACTCTGACGACAGGTAATAGTGCTCCACAGCCTTCACCAACGTCAGATCTACAAAACAGGCTGACAGCTCCAATAACCCTAGATCCTCCCCCCTCAGTTGTTATTGCCACAACTACCTTACCAAAGGAGTCAGCCGTGAGGCCCTCCTCACCAAAAGGTACCTCTGGCAATGCAACAACAACTCCCCCCCTCCCTGCTCAACTACCGTTGCCAAACCATCACCAAAAAGCGGTGATGCAACACCAGCTGCAAAAAGCAGCATAGCCAAATTCATGGCTCAAAAACGGGACCCCAGGCCCAAAGGTAAAGCTCGGCAGAGGCTATTAAAAGCACCAGCGAGCTTTACCTCAACCCCAAAATCAAAATGAATTACACCACCCTAAAATTCCTGCAGATAAATCTCATGCACGCCAAAGCTGCCTCAGCTGCGGCAAGCAGGGAATTTATCAAGCAGGATCTGGACTGCTTACTAGTCCAGGAACCATGGGTGGTAAGAGGCCAAATAAAAGGCCTTCCAACACAATCGTGTAAGTTAATATACGACAACACGCAACTCCAACCACGAGCTGCGCTTCTTATCCATAAAAGAACTAACTTTCTTCCCATTCCAGAATTCATCACAAATGATCTCGTTGCGGTACTAGCTGAGATCCCCACGGCAAGAGGCTTACAAAACATTGTAATAGCCTCAGCCTACTACCCGGGTGATACTACCTCCGCACCACCTGAAGAGGTTAAAAAACTTGTTAGCTACTGCAACGCAAGGGGAAGACAGCTACTACTTGGTTGCGATGCCAACTCCCATCACACCATATGGGGTAGCAAAGACATCAACAAAAGAGGTGAGTCACTTTTAGATTTTCTCATGCACTCAAACTTAGATATTCTAAATAAGGGAAATGAACCTACTTTTGTCACCTCCACTAGGAAAGAAGTGTTGGATATGACAGTGGCAAGTTTTGCCATAGCTAACAACATTCTCAATTGGCATGTCTCGAAAGAGTTATCATTCTCGGACCACCGGCACATCAGATTTGATCTGTCAAGGCCGAATCACAACATTATAGAAAACAATTGGGTACCAAGACACGCGGACTGGAATCTCTCCACAGAGACACTTCGTTGTGAATTTGAACCATCCTATCCAAACATTGACTCTAATTATCAACTTGAAAGGGAAGCAACACGCTTAAGCTCACAAATCACAAGCGCATACGAGTCCAGCTGTCGTATTAGACAGTCCAACTCAAATCGCGATGTTCCCTGGTGGAACAGTGAATTGGAGAAGTTAAAAAGAAAGCTTCGAAAGATGTTCAACAAAGCTAAACGAACCAATTCGTGGAGCGAATATCGAACAACTCTAACGACTTACAACTCGTTGATAAGAAGGCAAAAACGACTTACCAGGAAAAACTTCTGTGAAAGTGTCGATAACTTGCCTTCTTCAATTAGAGTTCAAAAAGCCTTAGCTAAAGATCCTAACAATGGTATTGGTCTCTTAAAAAAATCGAATGGTAGTTTTACCCAAAGTTACAGTGAAACTCTGAGCCTACTTTTGGCCACTCATTTTCCTGACTGTATACATACCACTGATCAATCACTTTTTTTTTTTTTATAATTAACGCGCACATCAAGGGGTTATGAATACCCTTATAATGTTGTTAAACACAGTGCGAGCATTTAGGAAAATAGGAGAGGATTTGAAAGGAGACACCGATGCACGTTGCTCTTGAACCTTTGTGAATCGTAATGAAGGGGAAATACAGAGCCAGGTAAAGCATTCCACATTCGGGTGGTGCGACTGAAATACGAATCTCTATACTTGACTGTACGTCCGAAGTTGGGCTCAAGGTAAAACTGATGAACATTCCTAGCGAGGCGGGTGTTGCGGCTAAATTGTTTCAGGGGAGGAGTGCAACTGGCTACTTCACTAGAGCACTGCTTGTGAAAAAAGCGATAAAAGAGAGTGAGACAGGCAACGTTTCGACGATGTTCAAGAGAATCAATTGATTCTACGATTGAACTATCACCTATCAATTTTAACGCTCTATTTTGTACCCTATCAAGGAGGTGCAAAGATGTTTGAGAAGCACCTGACCAGATATGGGAGTTATACTCCAGTTTTGGGCGGATGAAGGCCTTATAAATTGTAGCCAGATCAGAAGGGGTGAAGAACTTCCTGCATCGTCTCAAGAAACCTAAGCATTTAGCAGCATTTTTGGCGACTTCAAATATGTGGTCATTCCAACGAAGATCATCGTTTACACACATACCAAGTACTGACAGCTTTTCGGTTTCTTCGATGCAGGTACCATTCATGGATAATGGCAATGGGGGAATGTTAAGCTTCATCGACAAGAGGCAGCATTGAGTTTTCGAAGCATTGAATTCTACTCGGTTCATAATACCCCATGCAACAATGCTGTCAAGGTCAGAATTCAATGAGCTTATCATACGCAACCGTTCCAGTTCCACATCCGAAGAGCAGGGACGTGAATTTGGAAACGAATATGAAAAGCTGAGGGTCGAGTCGTCAGCAAAACAGTTAAGTGGATTAGAAGTTTCAGACAAGAGATCATTAATTAAAATGAGGAAGAGAGTCGGAGACAAAACGGAGCCCTGGGGCACACCAGCATTTATGAAGTGGGTATCAGACTTGAAGCCATCCAACACAACTTGTATTGAACGGTCGGAAAGGTAATTTCTAATCCAACGAAGAAGAGACTCATCGATACCAAAAGCACGCATTTTCGATAAAAGAGCCTGATGCCAAACTCTATCAAATGCTTTAGAAATATCAAGCGCAATAATCTTACTTTCTCCAAAACAATGTAAAGATTGGTTCCACTTTTCGGTGAGATAAGCCATCAAATCACCAGTGGACCGTTTGCTACGAAAGCCGTACTGACGGTCATTAAGAAGCTTTCGTTCTTCAAGATATTTCATAAGTTGACGGTTTATCAACGTTTCCATGACCTTGGAAAGAAGGGACGTTAGTGCAATTGGACGGTAATTGTAAGGGGAGGAAGATTCGCCTTTTTTAGGGACGGGCTGGACAAATGCAGTTTTCCATCTGCTCGGAAAAATCCCAGCAGAATAGGAAAGATGGAAAAGTTTACGCAGTGGTTTTGCCAGCGTAGAAGAACACCTCTTCAGAATAACGGCGGGGATACCATCTGGACCAGCGGATTTATGTATGTTGAGATCTTTAAGGACTCTCGCAACCAAGCGAGTTCGAAAAAATATCTGCTGCATCAAAGAATTTGCAGACTCGAGCTCAGGTGGAGCCACTATGCTATAAGGAAGTGTCGAATTGGCAGCAAATTGAGCTGCCAGCAAATTGGCTTTGTCGATGGAGCTGACATACGGAGAGTCATTGAAGACGAGCGTTGGGACCGATGACGTGGTCGAGTTCTTAATGTTCTTCACAAAAGACCAAAAGTTTTTACTTCCTTTTGGACACAATAGTATTTTTTGCCTTACTTTTTGGTCATGTAAAAACTTAGCCTTTTGTATTTGAGCATTACAGATATTTCTGGCCCGTTTGAACAAATTTCGATTTTCTACTGTAGGGTTGCCTTTAAATTTTCGAAAACTACTTTCTCGATCCCTAATCGCCTCTTTACAGCTTGAATCAAACCACGAATTCTCTTTGGGGATGATACTTTTTGTTCTGTGAGGAACAAAATTTCTCATGCCGTTGAGAATTACGTTAGATATCATATCAGCTGATGCGTCAACGTTTCCGTCGAGAAAGCACAATGACCAATTAAAATTTCGAAAGAAATTATTCAGGCCGTCCCAATTGGCTTTCTCGTATTGCCACACAGTTCTTTTAGGGACTTTATCTTTTTTTACCGTGACGGAAAGCGAAAAATCTACCGATATGACACAATGGTCCGATTTGCCTAAAGGAGATGATACTATAACCCTATATTTTTCGGGATGAGAAGTTAGAAATAGGTCAAGAGTGTTGGCCGCATGGCCTTCAATATCTGGAACGCGAGTGGGCTCATCAACAAGTTGAGTTAATTCGTTAAACTCGGCGAAGATCTCAACACATATTCCTTCGGGTGTTGTCTGGCCAGAATGTCGAAGCCAACCAGAATTGTGTACATTGAAATCGCCCGCAATTGCGATTTCAGTGTGAGGATAAAGGGAAACAATTCTTACTATGGAGTCAGATAGCGCATCAAACTCGTTAGAGGTTGAATTGCTATCTAAATTGGGGCTTCTGTACATAAAACAATAATGAATGATATGCTTACGGACGGTGAATTTTAACCACATGAAATTAAAGTTCGTATTAGAACACTAACCACAAATGTGAGTTACACTACACCTAACAGCACAACAAGAAGTCTAGCTAGAAAAATTTTTAACGAAGACTCCATTAAATGGGCAATATCCTCCCAACAGCCTTTCAAGGCGCCCGGGGAAGATGGTATCTTTCCTGCTCTCTTGCAGTATGGAATTGATACCATAATCTGCTCACTTATACTTATCTATAGGTCCAGTTTTGAATTAAGCTACATCCCTCAAACTTGGAGAAAGGTGAGAGTTGTATTCATACCAAAAGCTGGCAATAGATCAAACTCAGACCCAAAATCCTTCAGACCAATCAGTCTCACATCTTTCTTTCTAAAGGTCATGGAAAAAGTGATTGATCTACACATTCGCAGTACGGCCTTAATAGCAAATCCTCTCAATGCTAACCAATTCGCTTACCAAACGGGTAAATCTACTGTTACAGCTCTCCATCAGCTTGTAAGCAAAATTGAGACTGCGTTTGCTAAGAAAGACATCGTACTCTGCTCGTTTCTTGATATTTCTGGCGCCTTTGACAATACTACGTATTTGTCAATTCAAACCGCTGCAACTGTCAAAGGAATTGACACACCAACCATTAAATGGATTGACTCTATGTTAAGTGGCAGAATCATCTCCACCACACTAGGTCAAACATCAATAACAGTTAATGCTGTTAAAGGCTGTCCCCAAGGGGGTGTTTTATCTCCCCTGCTCTGGTCAATAGTAATAGATCAGCTCTTGGATGACCTCAATAAGCTGGGCCTTGATACACAAGGCTACGCTGATGACTTAGTCATCTCTATTCAAGGCAATCAAGAAGCACAGGTCTCAAACCGTATGCAAAGGGCCCTGAACAAAGTTAATGACTGGTGCAACAAAGAAGGGCTTAAGGTCAACCCCACCAAAACAGTCATCATCCCATTCACCAGGAGACGAAAAATCGATCTCCAAACACTATCCCTAAATAGTGTTCAAATTAATTTTTCCAAAGAGGTCAAATATCTAGGAGTAACCCTGGATAATAAACTCAATTGGAAACCACATCTAGACAAAACCATAGTAAAAGCAACAAATGCTTTCTGGGCCTGTTCTAGACTTTTTGGTAAAAAGTGGGGGCTTAGGCCAAAAATGATTTACTGGACTTACCTCACTATTATCACACCCATCATAACCTATGCTTCGCTGGTCTGGTGGCAAAAAACAGAACAAGTTTATGCCCGCAAATCATTGCAAAAGTTACAAAGACTAACCTGTGTAGGTATCACAGGTGCAATGCGCACCTGCCCAACTTTAGCGTTAGAAAGTTTATTGAATTTTCCTCCGCTACATCTAAGAGTAAAGAAGACTGCTGCACTGAGCGGACTAAAGCTTCATCTCACTAACTACTCAAGAAAGGAAAACTTACAAGGCCATATGAGTATTCTGCAGGTGCTCCCAATACTGAAATCGCCTGCAGCACACTCCTCGGACTTTATGCCTAAACGCATAATGTTACACCACCCCTTTGAAGTAATCTTTCCAAACCGCTCAGCATGGAAGAACCCTGTAATTCTTACAAATAACTTCCAATACATCTGGTATACTGACGGTTCAAAAACAAACAACGGTGTAGGTGCAGGGATTTACGGTCCCAACTTTAAATCATCTACATCCCTTGGTAACACAACTACTATCTTTCAGGCAGAGGTAATGGCTATAGAATTCTGTATTAGAGAATGCATTAGAAGAAACCTCCGAAGATCAAGCATCCTAATCTGCTCTGACAGTCAGGCAGCACTAAAGGCGCTGTCCTCGAACAAAATCGAATCCAAACTAGTTTGGAACTGCCTGACTTGTTTACTTCAATTAGCTACTCACAATAAAATAACTCTTTCATGTGTGCCTGGTCATGAAGGCGTACCGGGTAACGAAGAGGCTGACCGACTTGCTAGACTTGGCTCTCAGTCTCAATTCAAAGGCCCTGAACCCTACTGTGGTCTCCCAATAAGTAGCCTAAAAAACGAATTAGCTACCTGGGAACGACAGAACATGATCAGCACCTGGAACAACTCAAATGGCCATCGTCAGTCAAAACTATTCATTGACTTATCCCACAAACGTATGATAGAAATTCTTGACATGAGCAAACGTGACGCAAAGTAACTTACGGACTTCTTCACTGGACACTGCTCTCTCAAGTATCATCTTAAAAACATGGGCATCAGCCAAGACGACACCTGTCGTCTCTGTCTTGAAGACATAGAAACAGCTGAACACATTTTATGCGAATGCCCTGCCTTAGCTAGATCCAGGCTTAAAATATTCAATAAAGGGTTCCCCTGTCCCCTTGATATCAGAAACACCTCTTCCTCGAAGGTTCTTAGGTTCTTACATGACCTCAGCTTCAAATGAACAAACCTATACACTACGTGTATTTAAACCTAAAGGGAACAGCACAAAAGATCTTTCAGGTCGACGTGCTTGTAAAGGTAATTTTCACCTTCACCCTATTTAATTTAAAAAAAAAAAAAAAAAAAGGGTCGGTGATCTCTCCAGTTCGCCCTGTCCCTCACTGGTTGAACATGCACCATTTGGACTTCGGGGCTTGGCGGAGTTCGGATAAGCGGCAGCGCTGGTTTGTGTTTATTAGCTTTGCGCTTATTTAGCTCTGTGAAAATTTCACATCTTTGTGGTATTTAGTGTGATTTTAATAGCTTTGTTATTTGTTTTAGTGATTTAAATTGATTAAAATCATTCTATTTTGTCTAGTTCCTGCATTTTTCGTAGAGAATTAGTTAAATTTGTGTTTCGTTTTTGATCACAGTGTTTGGTGAGAAATTGATTTTTTTTAATTTTTCGGTTCCGTTTTGAGTAGTTTTAAAAACATACTTAAATCATTCTGGCCTATTGGTAAATTCAATAATCATCTTTTTCTAAATTAGTTATATTTTTGTTTATTTTTGTATATTTAAAGTAAGAACTTGCTTCAAATTATCTGCCTGGTGGTGCAATCGTCTAGCAGGTCAGCCTTTTATCATATTTTAACCCCCGCGTCACAGGTTCATATCCCAGTGGAGTCACATATAAATTTTTTTTTTTTTATTTTTCGTATTATTTTATTTAATTTTCTTTTTTTCTATCTATCTTCATTGCATTTGCAATTTGATTTATTATTATTATCATTTAATTTTATCATGGCCTGTGCTGCGGATAAATGCATGGAAAGCTCCAATAGTGCCCCTCTTTTTGAATGTTATGGGCCTTTGCGGAAAAGTATTCCATTCTAAATGTATCGGATCAAACAATGCATTTTTAGACAAAATAAGTGCGTCTAAGATTGCATGTTGGTATTGTTCCGATTGTAAAAAAATATCAATTTACCTACTGGCAATTAAAATGTCCGCTTTTAAATTGGACATTTTAAAACTATCGAAAGGATTTGAGGAACTCCTTAAGATTTTCAAGGATAGTGTTTCCAATCTTAATTCGTTTTCTTCTCCACATAGTTCTGTGGATACTTCAACTTCTACTAATGATTTGGAGACTATCATCATTGACAAGACCCAAACATTAGCAGACCTTCAACAACAAATGACTTCTGCTACCAGCTCGGCCTTAGCTTCATCCAAAAGCTCAAAAAGAAATCGTGATGGCTTAGTTATTAATCAAAACTCTAGTCCTCCTCCTAAGCGTAAAACATTGAGGAGCAATGCGAGCAAAGGTCAAGGTCTTGAGTTCACTGCGTCAGTAGCTAAAAATCCTACAGTTACCCAAGATGAAATTCAGTCCACTGAGTCAACGTTCGAAAACTCGGACTCTATGGATACGCAGCCTGTAATTGATCCAAATTCTCTGGGAATAAATGTCCTTATGGAAGCTGTTCCCAAACCTATATCTCTTTTTATTTCACGACTTAAACCAGAAATCACCACGGAAGATGTTTTACGGCATCTGGTTGACAAAAAGAGTATCCCTTCTATTACGTCAATCAAATGTAACAAAATTAGTAAAAACAATAGCTTTGTGTCTTCATTCAAGTTAGTTGTTCCTCCTTCCCTCTCTAATTCTATTTTGAATAGTAATTCTTGGCCTGATGGTACACTCATTAAAGAGTTTACATTACGCAGGAAAAAACCAGTAAGAACTGAACGGACACCTGAGCCAAAAAACTAAATAGAATTACCCTCTTTTACCAAAATGTTAGAGGGCTTCGTACAAAAATTACGAATCTTTATCTTAACTCTCATGTCTTCTCGCATGATATATTTGCCTTAACTGAAACCTGGCTCAATCCAAGTCATTTGGACACTGAGCTTTTTAGCAACGAGTTCTCAGTATATCGTAAAGACCGTCACTACGATAAGCCTGAAGATGTGGGAGGTGGTGCATTAATTTCTGTAAGAAATACTTACATGTCTTCTCAAATCACTTTTCCTTTTCCATTTACAATTGATGTCTTATGTGTCAAAGTATCCGTACAGTTAAATAGTATATATGTCGTAAGCGTCTATATTCCTCCAAAGAGCCCTGTCTCAGCTTATACTGAGCTCTCTTTAGTTTTAGATTATGTAATGGAATTGTCTTGTCTTAAAAGCTATATTTTATTATTGGGCGATTTTAATTTGCCAGAAGTGAATTGGGTCCCTTCTAAAGACGGATCCTTTCAAGTAGCATCACTGACTTCGTCTCAGCAAGAGCTTCGTTTACTTGACAATATCATTTCCTCAGACTTACAGCAAATAAGCTGTATTAGAAACTTTATGAATCGCATGCTCGATTTAGTTTTTTCATCTGACGCAGTTAGTACTGTTGTTCTTAAATGTAAGTATGGCATTACTAACTTAGATGATCTTCACCCACCTTTAAATATTTTTCTGGATTTAAGTTCTGATTTATATGTTCATAGTAACTCATTTGACTGTTCATACACTTTTGACTTTCGGAGAGCGAATTTCGATTTGCTTTCCGAAGAACTCACCAGAGCCGGTATAGATAATGTATCAGCTTTTGACAATATCGACGATGCAGTCAAATGCTTTTACTTGATCTTGGAAGATTGTATGAACAAAATTATTCCCCGAAAAATCCTTAAGAATTCCTGCTTTAATCAGCCTTGGTATACCAAAGAACTAAAGATTCTGCGTAATAAGAGAAATAAGGCCTGGAAAGCCTACATTAAAACTCATTCTACATATGACTATAGTGTTTATATTAGTTTTTTTGAAAACTTTAACACGCTCTCCAAAACTCTTTACTCCAACTACCTAAGACAGATGTCTTTCTCTTTAAGGAATGACCCAAAAAGTTTTTGGCGATTTGTTAATTCAAAGAAAAAATCTGATGGCTACCCAGCGATCTTTATTTCTGGTGATACTCCGCTAATCATTTTCGAAGCTCTTTCTGCGATACTCCCATAGTAATAGATGAAAACTACTTTACGTATTTACGTAACTGCTCTCAAGTTAATTTTAATAATATCCCTGTTCATAGTGACAACATTTTAAAATATTTATCACTTCTGCAAGATGACTTTTCGTCCGGTCCGGATGGAATCCCCCCAGTTCTGTTAAGGAAATGCCGTTGTTCCCACTTCAATATCTCTTTCAGCTTTCAATCAAAACAGGTGTTTTTCCTAGTCTTTGGAAAAAGTACTTTATCACTCCGGTTTTTAAAAAGGGTGATAAGATAGAAATAAAAAACTACAGGCCTATATCCAAGCTATCTTGCATCCCCAAACTCTTTGAACAGGTTGTTTGTGACAGCCTCTCATTTTTTACAAAAAATATTATTTGCAGACAGCAGCATGGCTTTATGCAGAAAAGATCAACGGTAACAAACCTTCTTTCTTTTCTTCACATATGTTCTAATGCCCTTGAAAATGGGTATGAGCTCGACTGTATTTACACTGATTTTTCCAAAGCATTCGATCAACTTTCTCATGATGTAATATTATATAAGCTCAAAGCTTTTGGATTTCCAAAAATATTTATTGCATGGATTTGCTCTTATCTCGAAAATAGAACGTACCAAGTAAAATTTCGTAACAGCTTTTCCAGTCCCTTCAATGCTCTGTCGGGTGTACCCCAAGGCAGTCACCTTGGGCCTTTGCTTTTCATTATTGCAATCAATGACGTTGTTTCATGCATTTCGTATAGTGAAATTCTGATTTTCGCAGATGATATGAAAATTTTTAAATCCATTCAAAATACTACTGATCGCGTACTTCTTCAAAAAGATATCGATAGCTTTGGAACATGGTGTGAAAAGAATGGTCTTAGTCTTAACCCTTCGAAGTGCCAAACAATGACATTCTCGAAATAACGTGAACCTAGCAATGCTATATACTTAATGTCTGGTCATTCATTATGTAGTGTCTCAAGTTTTCGTGACCTAGGTGTTTACTTCAATATTAACCTTGAATTTAATGAGCATATAAGCTCAATAGTAAGGAAAGCAAATTCTATGCTAGGTTTCATAAAAAGGTGGTCAAAAGAATTTGATGATCCTTATGTAACATTATCTTTGTATAACTGTTATATTCGTCCTCATCTCGAGTACGCCTCACAAGTTTGGTCTCCCCTATATGAAATTCATAAACATCGTATCGAGGCTGTGCAACATAAATTTATACGTTTTGCTTTGAAGGGTCTTCCTTGGGAAGATCCATTCAATCTACCTCCTTATGAACATCGAATCAAACTTTTGCAATTGCAAACCCTTAGTCAAAGACGTATCAACAACGACCTAGTATTTTTCCATCAGCTTTTGACTGGCTTTATAGATGCTCCTTACTTGCTCTCGTCCATAGGTTTTAACTACCACGGAGGATCTCACCACTTGCGTAATTTGGAGTTGATTCATTGCCCCCATCATAGAACCAATTACGGCATGAATGAGCCGCTATCGCGCATGAGTAGATTATATAATTCTAACTCCCTACTTTTAGATTTCAACATTAATATATCTAGTTTAAAACAAAAATTTAAAACCAGTGCTCCACATGCATGATTTTTGTTCAATGTTTCTTAGTTTATTGTTTTTCAAAATATTTGTAGTTTATACTTTGTTTTATTTTTAGTAGTTTTGTTTAATTAATTATTATTGTTTTTCATGTTAGGTGTTCTATATTGTATGTCACTATTTGTATTTATTTTTTTTTCTCATATATATATTTTCTATACGTTCGTTTTGTGCTGGTGTTGCTGTTTTCTAACCTCTAACACTTGCATTTATGATGAAGAGCGTAGATAAGTACGTACAAATGAGCTTGCTCTAAGCTTCGTGCGACTTAGTCTCTGAGATGCAAAAAAAAAAAAAAAAAAGCACGGCTGGTGGATGCACAGGCTTGCGGCTTACACGGCGAGTGATAAATTCGTTGGCTGGTTCAGCCCTTACCAATTGTATTAGGGCCAGACGGGCTGCGGTATGTGGCTGACGGGGTTGCGTTAATCGTTTCTTGCAGGGGTTTTTCGGAGAGACGGGTCGTGGTCTTTTGGCCGTGGACGTCGACGGTTCAGTTCGGAGAGCTTGCATCGATGAGCAGTCTACGTTTTTCATCTTCGGTGGTCGTTGCACAAAGTTCATTATTCTGGACTCTAAACAAGGTCTTTGTCTTACTACGGTCGGTGGTCGATTGAGGTCTTCTTTATTTGTAATCGCCGGCGCAATACCGGCTGAGTTATTGTTGGTATCTGTAAGACATGATATTTTTGTTGGTGCGGCACCTTTCGGATCTCGTATGTGTGCTCGGGTCATAGCAGTTGTTGGTATAGCAAGTCTGCGGCCTCCTAGCTCTAGAGTGCATCCTGCCTCTCCTAAAAGGTCCATGCCTAATATGGCGTCTTCTGCCAAGGTGGGTAGGAATATAGTTTCTCCCTGCACTATTCTACCATTTAAATTTAGAGACAGGACGTAATGCTCGGACGGTTTGGCTATTCGACCGTCAGCAAATTGCACGGCATGCGGCTGGTTTCTTCTAGCTGCTCCGAGTCGGAGGCATTCTTCCCGTAAGCTATGGCCGATAAAAGATCGCGAAGAACCGGTGTCAACTAAGGCATTATAAACTCGATCGCCAGCCTCGATAGGCATGAACGGTCGAGGGTCGGTTGGACTGGTTGGGCCAGGTTGGCGGAGAACGGCGGTGGAACTTCGGTGACAAGTGCAATCTTTGGTAGGGCGACCGTCTTCCAAACAGAAAGAGCAGAATAATCTGAAAGGGCGTCGGCAGTCCTTTTTATTGAGCCCTCTCTGCTTGCATTGCCAACAATGAGTGTTTCGGTCGTACGGGACGGTCGGTTGTTGTATCGGTGTTCGAGGCATGACGGCTAGGCGAGGGAAGGCGGGTGCAGGCCACTGTACTTGCAGTCGAGGAACGGGTGCGGTCGGGTACTGGTATTGCTGATGACTTGTGGCAGGACGAGAGTTTCGCTCTTCTTGGCATATGAACTCGTATTCCTCCGCAAGATCCATCAATTCATCCAAAGTCATAAATTCTATACGCTTGATGTAAAGTCGGTATTCTGGTCGTTATCCGTCATAGATGCGGTCTACGTTATCCTCGATAGTCATGCGCGGATGTTGTCGGATCAGGTACTGGGATGAACGTACATAGTCTTTCGCTTTCTCCTTGGGGCCTTGTCTCTTGCGCATTTATTTCATCTTCCAGTTTATGGAAATAACGTGCTGGCAAGAAATGACGTAGGAAGGCCTGGCGAAATGCTGCCCAAGTCGTTAAAGCGTCTCGGTTAATCCGAAACCACTCTAGGGCTGTGTTGCGGAAGATCTCGAGAATTGTCCGGAGCATGTCGTTCAATGGTATCTCGTAGCATACTGCCAAGTCCTCGATTCTCTCTAAGAATTCCAATGGTTTTCCGGAGCCATCGAATCGGAATCCCCATTTGCGGACGGTATTCATTAGTTCGGCTTCGAAACTGCGTCCGAATCGGCAAGGTGGGGGATATGTGGCTGCGGTCTGGTACGTATGTGGACATGCGTGCGGTTCAACCTGCGGAGTGGCGGAGGCTGCTCGTTCGGATCTGGCGGGAGGAACATAATTCGCTGTTCGAGAAGAAGCGGGTGCGGTCCTGGCTGGTTGTTGGAACAGTGGAACCTGAAGTCTGCTTTGGAATAATTTCTGCTGCTTGTGTTCCGACGTGGACGGCGGTATGTGCGATCCAGAAGCAGTGGCGTAGTCTTCCTCGTCCGAAGGGTCGGCATTATTCCTCTCATCTACCTTGTCTTCCCACTCAGCGCACAAATTCTGTGTTGAGCGGTGCATACGGGCTTCTTTTAGGTGACGACTCAGGCGTTGGCGTAACTCCTGAACCGTTCCACTGGTGTCTTGCTCACGTTGTGTAAGCGTCTCTATCAATTCAGGCTTTTTTAGGAAATAGATGAATCCTAAGTTCTGGTATGGACTTGGGTTCTCCTCGAGTTCCTAGGCATCGTTTTCAGGTACTTTGGGGTCGGTATCGGCAAGCATCTTGGAAGCTGGTCGGTCAGGTTTCGGTGTCGATCGGTGGACTCTGCGTCAGTTCCTGGACAGGTACGGTAAGCGGTTGAACTTTCTGCAGGTCCCTGCTCGGGCGCCAGTTTGTGATGCTTCTTTTGCAAGGCTGGGGTATGACTCTGGGTGTCCAGGGTCTACCCAAGGAAGCGTCGTAAGACTTGGGTTTCGGCGGTCCAACTACTCAAAATGAAGACGCGGAAACGATCGGTTTAAATTACAACTTTAAATTTAATACAAAAAGAAAATTTCTTCAGGATAAAGTTTACAAATGTTTAAAATTTTGACAAGGTTTTACGAGATTAATAATTTCTTGCACGACGTATGTTTATGATGTCACTCCAGGGGGGGGGGGGGGGGAGGGGGCGGCTGGTACCGATCCTCAGCAATGATTTTTTCTGGATACGGCTGTGTCCTATGGCTACTATTTCCTTGGTGCGGCGGCGGTAACTTCTTGACTGGTTCTGCGTTAGGCAGGACGCTCTATCGGCAGCAGTGAATTTCGTGGAAAAAGTCTGCGTTGTATGCAAGGCAGATCAATTTATCGGCGGCTGCGGACTGTGTTGGAAGCGCCTGCTTTTTGTCGTACGGCAGAACAATCTATCGGCGGCGGCGGACTTCGTGGAAAGTGCTTGCGTCGGCTTAGAGGCACCACACTTTGTCGGCGGCGGCGGACTTCGTGGAAAATGTCTGCGGTTGGATAACAAGGAGAGTTTAGCTTGAACAATTCGGAGTAGTCCAATTACCCTCTGCGGTGACTAAAAGTCAAAGACGACACCAAATGCTCAGCTAAGATAGCCAGGGCGATTGGAATTTAGAATAATAAAGACAATACCAAATGCTCGGCTAAGATAGCCAGGGCGATTGGAATTTCTTTCCACGGAGACTGTAAAAAGTCCAAAAATAGAATTGTAAAGATGATACCAAATGCTCAGCTCAGATAACAAGGGCAAGTGGAGTCTCTTTTCACGGAGACTGTAAAAAGTCCAAAAAGTTAAATTGTAAAGAGGACACCAAATGCTCAGCTCAGATAACCAGGGCAAGTGGAGTTTCTTTACGGCGGAAAGGGAGAAAGTGATTTGGTCAATTTCTTTTATTCAGCTCTGATAGCCTGAATAAATAGATCTCGGTAAAACTCTTTCTGATTTTTGGTGATTAATTCACCCCTATTCATAGATTTTGCTACCAAAACAAAATGTGAGTTATAATGCAATGACAAATTTCCATATAAAAATTCGATGGCGATTGCCCATGCATTTCTCCATAAGAAAATGCACATGAAAAGATAAGCCGTGGAAAGGTAAACGCAGTTTGGCCTTGGAGTGTGTGTTTACTTTGCGATCAACAGGGAGATGGAGATTGTTATTGTAAATCTCCATAAAGAAATGTACACGTCTGATAGTCAAGCGACGTTTGGCCTTGGAATGTGGGCTCGTTAGTAAAATGAATGTATGTAGCGTTTTAGTGTGGCCTTATGGGTGGGAAAAATAAAGAAATTGTGACGCTTCGTCACAGCATTCCATGCAAAATGTGTTGGTTCTACGAGTGCTTTCATTGAAAAAGTTACTGCATCGAAAATCGCTTTTTGGTACTGCAGCAACTGTAGAAAAATTTCTCTTTCTCAATTGGCCTTTAAATTAGAATCATTTAAAAATGACATAACTAAAATTTCAAAGGGTATTGTAATGAACACCCAACATTTATACCAATTTCCTAATCGAAAACGTTTAACCGTGAGAGATAGTCCAAAAGTCGAGTCGAGATCGAATAAAGTATAGATACTGAATAAAAGTGGCAGAAATAAATTTAAAGTGAAGTTTTATTTTGCGAACTAAGCGCACGTTACATTGGTGTCAGAAGTGTAAATAAAACTTATTTGACTAGTAAAGTGTAAAAAAAAAAAAAGTTAAGTACAGTGAAAATGGGTAAGTTGTTGGAAGAGCTCAACTGCATTGAGCTTAAAAGTGAGTTAGGTAAGCGAAATCTTTCTAGAGCGGGATCGAAAAATGAGCTCGTCCTGCGTTTGCGCAACTATTTGGAACAGCAAGGGGAAGAAGCAAACATTTTTGTTTTTGAAACAGAAGTGGAGGAAGAGGAAGTAAGTGAAAGTGTAGATTTTTCTAGTATGATGAAGCTTTTATTAGAACATCAAAAGAAGCTGATTGAAGAGCAACAGCAGAATATTCTCGGACTTCTGGAAGAGCAACGAAACGATCAAAAGAAGGAACAGCTGAATGTTCTCGAACAACTTGAAACTCAACGAAACGAGCAAAAGAAGCTGGTTGAAGAACAACGAAGCGAAAAAAAGAGGGAACAGTAGAATGTTCTCGAAAAACTCGAAGTACAACAAAAGAAGCTAGAAGAGCAACGAAATGAGCAAAAGAAGGAACAGCAGAATGTTCTCGAACAACTGGAAGCACAACGAAACGAGCAAAAGATGGAACAACAGAATATTCTCGAAAGACTTGAGGCGCAACAGAATGTTTTGGAAGGTCAGAAAAACATTCTAGAAGGTAAATTGGGTAACATTGAGAAAAATGTATGTGCCCTAGACGAACGCGTTGAAGGTATGGAGAAACAGCTTTCTGTTGTAGAGAATCGTTTCGAAATCGTAGAAAGCCGATGTGATAAACAGTTCTCTGTTCTGACCAAGGAATTGGACCAGATCCGCAAAATCAAAATTCGAGAATCTGCTGGAGAGTTTGCAAGGAAAAAGGAGGTGAAACCCCAAACAAATGATGGACAGTCTTCTAGGCCAGTCTACAAGAGACAATTTGAGGCAGCCGCGACAACAAATGGCTGGGATGACGAAGACAAGTACATTGCACTGACTCTTGCTCTTAGAGGACCAGCAGCTGAATTACTTCAAACTGTTCCAGCTGTAAGAGCAGCGATTTCAGCTCTCTCGTGGCAGCTATAGATAAACGCTTTGGCGATAGCCACTTGAAAGAAGTCTTCCGAGTCCAACTCAATAACAGAGTCCAGAAAAGGGGTGAAAGACTACAGCAGCTCCAAGCAGACGTCGAAAGACTGGTTCACCTGGCATACCCGGATGCTCTAGAAGAAATCATCAACCAGTTTGCTGTTGAGTCCTTCGTTCGTGCCATTTCTGATATACATCTTCAGAGGTCTGTGCGAACTGCTAGAACACGTACTCTTTCTGAAACGTTAGCATTCGCATTGACAATTGAAGCAGCAGAACAAGCTTCTCATGGTGTACATCGACTTAGAGAAGCCAAAGTCGAAGAGTGCTCGTGCCAAAGAGCTGAAATACAAAAGAACCAGCGGAGCGGACTAGCAAGATGTTGGAACTGCAACAAGACCGGGCACTTACAGCGTCAATGCCGACTACCACCAAATAAAGCCGCTTGTCAACATTGTGGAAGCAAGAGATCCAACCCAGAGCAAGGTAACAACAACACAAGCGTTGTCTATATGCCCGTTTCCTATCTGGGAAACGAGTAAGAACCAACTTCGAGGGGCAGAGGCTGGTTTCTTGTATCGATGGCCCCAGAACCACCATCCAGGTCTCTCAGACCAAACGAGACAACAAAAGTCTGACTGTGGAGACTACTATTAACGGGAACAAACATGTGGCTACCATCGACACCGGTGCCACAGCCTCCATAGTACGTCGAGACCTGGTAAAGACGACGTGGCTTCATAACACCAATAGCTACCGTCTAAGAACTGCAACGGGAGAAGCAGCAAGAGTATATGGAGAAGTGTGTCTTAAGATCCGACTGGCCGATCTAGTGTTTACTCATCAATTCCTGGTGGCAGATATATGTGACGAGTGCATCATTGGAATCGACTTTATAAAACAGCACGGAGTTATCTTGGACATCGGTAATCAGGTTTTGAAGAACCAAAATAAGGAACTTCCAATGACCTATTCGAACGAAAGTACGTCGACACTGAGGACTGTCATCACGGAAGATCTGATTCTGCCTCCTTTTTCTGAAGTCTTCATTTGGACAAAACTGGAAGGTGAGTTTGGAAGCCTTCGATACCTCATGGTGGAACCAGACCCAGAGTGTTCCTCCCAAAGCGTCATCATTGGGAAAACACTGGTAGCATCGAAAAACAAAATGGTCCCCGTACGATTACTAAACACCAGACCGTACGATGTAAGGTTGAAGAAAGGAGAAGTCGTTGGACGTTGCGAATCGGTTGCAGCAATTACGAAGATCACAGACGAAGCCCCGAGAAAAACTATAACTCCGGAGGATCTCAAAACCATCAGAGCTAAAATACTGAACTCATCCAACCTTGATCACCAACAAACAAGGATGGCTGAAAATCTCCTACAAGAGTACACTGACATCTTCGCATCGCAAAAGGGACAATATGGTAGGGCACAGTTGGTGCAGCATCGCATCAACACAGGAGATGCAAGACCGATTCGTCAACCCGCAAGACGCCTTCCACTGGCCAAACAAGGTGAGGTTGAGGAAATGATAACAGCAATGAAGAAGGACGGTCTTATTGAAAATTCCAAAAGTCCTTGGGCTTCACCAGTGGTGTTAGTGAAAAAGAAAGACGGAAGCACTTAATTTTGTGTGGACTACCGACGGCTGAATGATGTGACTAAGAAGGACAGCTATCCCCTGCCGAGAATCAGTGATACCCTGGATGCCATGGAGGGAGCCCAGTGGTTTTCGACGCTGGACTTGAAGAGTGGATATTGGCAAGTTGACATCCACCCTGATGATCGGGAAAAGACCGCGTTTTCTACAGGTAATGGGCTCTGGCAGTTTAAAGTTATGCCGTTTGGGCTATGCAACGCTCCGGCAACATTCGAGCGTTTGATGGAGTGCGTTCTTCAAGGACTGACGTGGAAAGCGTGCCTGGTCTACTTGGACGATGTCATTGTTTACGGGAAAACATTTGACCAACATTGCAAGAATCTAAAAGCCGTGTTTCAGAGACTTCGAGAGGCTAACCTTAAACTGAATCCGGAAAAATGTGCACTTTTCAAAACCGAAGTTAAGTATTTGGGACACATCATCTCTTCCCAAGGAGTGAAGACTGATCCTGAAAAAGTTGACTCCGTCAAAAATTGGCCAACACCACAGGACAAACATCAACTCCGAAGCTTTCTTGGTCTTGCCACATATTACCGACGTTTCGTTAAGAACTTTGCTGGAGTTGCAAAGAGTTTGCATCAGCTCACCGAAAAAGGGAAGCAGTTCAAATGGTCAGGTGAGTGTGAAAAATCTTTTCAGGAACTCAAATACCGCCTCTGTAACGCTCCAGTGCTGGCACATCCAACACCTGGCAAAACATTCATCATCGACGCAGATGCAAGCAACGTTGGAATCGGGGCGGTACTATCCCAAGTGCATGATGGCGAAGAGAAAGTGGTGGCATATTAAAGTAAGGTCCTCTCGAAGCCTGAAAGAAACTACTGCGTGACCAGAAGGGAACTGCTGGCTCTTATCTTGGCAACAAAGCACTTCCATAAGTACATCTATGAACAGAAATTCCTTCTGCGGACAGACCATGGTGCTCTGAACTGGCTGTTGAACTTCAAAAATCCAGAAGGTCAAGTCGCAAGGTGGATAGAAAGACTGCAGACTTATGACTACCAGATTCAACACCGCAGAGGAAAGCTGCACTCAAACGCCGACGCATTGTCCCGAAGACCTTGCAAAGAGGATTGCAAGCATTGTAGGCGAAAAGAAAACAAAGAAAATATTACCGCTCAGCGACTAAGAGCTGACCCAATATGCGGATGGAGCAATGAGGAAGTGAGGACCGCTCAACAGGAGGATCCAGATATCGAACCCATTCTCGCATGGAAAGAAAATGAAGAGAAACCTGAATGGGGAGACATTTCTGACAGGAGTCCAGTTCTCAAAGCCTATTGGGCACAGTGGGACTCACTATATGTGCAAGAAGGTGTCCTCAGGCGAAGATGGGAGTCCGTTGACGGTAAATCATATGTGATGCAGCTGATCGTACCGCAATCGAAAGTCAGTGAAGTTCTTCGGGAGATGCACGACGGACCTTCTGGAGGTCACCTGGGAGTTAACAAAACACTGGAGAAGGTGCGACATCGGTTCTACTGGTTACATGCTAGAGACGACGTGGAGAAGTGGTGCCGAACATGTGACAAGTGTGCTGCAACCAAAGGACCTGGTAGGAAGATTCAAGGTAAGATGCATCAGTACAACGTTGGATCGCCTTTTGAGAGGATTGCAGTAGATGTGGCTGGGCCTTTTCCAGAGACCAACGCTGGAAACAAGTACATTCTGGTTGTAATGGACTATTTTAGCAAATGGCCTGAGGCGTATGCCATCCCAAATCAAGAAGCCAAAACGGTGGTCGACCAGATTGTGTTTAACTGGGTAAGTAGGTTTGGCGTACCTATGGAACTCCATTCCGACCAAGGGAGGAACTTCGAGTCAAACATCTTCCAAGGCGTGTGCGGGCTACTTGGCATCAAGAAGACCAGAACCACACCGCTACAGCGACCGGATGAAGACACGGTACGACACAAAAGCGACAACGGCAGGATTCCAAGCAGGAGATCGTGTGTGGCTTTATAATCCTCATCGTCAAAAGGGATTGTCACCGAAACTTCAGCAGAACTGGGAAGGTCCTTACACTGTTGTCACGAGGATTAACGACGTGGTTTACCGCATCCAAAGAGGATTAAGAGGCAAGTTAAAAGTAGTTCATTGTGACCGGCTGCATCGATATAGTGGCGAGGCTGCAGATGGAATTATTCGGGACGAACAATCTTAAGGAGGGGGCAGTGTAATGAACACCCAACATTTATACCAATTTCCTAATCGAAAACGTTTAACCGAAAACACAACTGGCAACACTATAATGGAATGGTATAAAATGGCATTGCTTGTAAGCCAGTGTGTGTGAGTGTAGAGATTTTTGACAGCAAATGTGGAAACCATGGAGAAGAAACTGGAACGCTCTAGATGAGTGTTGTTCTATATAAATAGGACCGCTGACGCAACGAGCAGTCAGTTTTGATTATAGAGTGATAAAGTTAAGAGTGAAATGTTGTTAACCAGTGATAGTCCAATAGTCGAGTTGAGTTCGAATAAAGTATAGATACTGAATAAAAGTGATAGAAATAATTTGAAAGGTGAAGTTTTGTTTTGCGAACTAAGCGCACGTTACAGTATTAATGAACTTTCGAGTTGTTTTAATATAGCAGTTGCTAATGTCAACTCATTCTCTAGCGCCCAGTACTCGGTAGATATTTCTACCTATACTGATGACTTTAACTTTCAGCTTCCTCTTAATCCCTCCACTTCCTACCAATCTTTAAAATCGAGTAATTGCTTGAAAAGAAAACAGGACAGCGTGTCCTCTGTAAGTGTTGGTACGAAACGAAGTGGTTTGCGAAGTAATGTAGCTACACCTCTTAACTCAAATGTGACTGAAATACTCAACTTAAGCTCTTCTGTTCAGCCTAATTCAATTGAGACTTATAATTCAAACACGACTGAAATAGTCACTTTAAGCTCTCCAAACTCACCTAATCCAATCGAATCTGTCGCCCCTATGATTTCGAACAATGAGGCTAGTATAATATCTGATCATGATAGCCCCCACGGTTTGTGGAATCAGTGCCTAAACCAAAGACTATATTTATATCTCGTCTCAAATCAGATACTACTAAAAAAAACATAATTTTCCACCTTAAAACCAATAAATGCATACTAAACGATTCGTTTGTTAGGTGTAATAAAATAAGTAAGCCTAACAACTATGTGGCTTCTTTTAAGATAATTGTTTCTCCAACGCTTTTTGACCCTATTTACAACCCTCAGATTTGGCCAGCTGATACTGTTATTAAAGAATTTTCAGCTCGTCATACGAAAAGTAACGTCAATAAGGGATCAAAAAACTTGAAAGTATCTACCTCTTCTACCAAAATGTAAGAGGGCTTCGCAGTAAAACTGCCAATCTTTATAACAACTCCCGAGCATTCTTTCATGACATTTTTGCTCTGACGGAAACTTGGCTTAACTCCGCCTTTTAAGATACTGAATTATTTGACCATGAGTACTTAGTATATAGAAAAGATCGTACCTATAATAAACCCTCGGAAAATGGAGGTGGCGTACTAACTGCTGTTCGTAGTAAGTATATGTCCTCTCTTATAACTTTCCCATTTGAATTAACAGTAAATGTATTATGTGTCAAAGTCTCAATCAAATCTAAAATCGTTAATATAATAAAAACATATATTCCACCAAAGAGCTCAGCCTCAACATATAAAGAATTAACGTTAATTTTAGATTATATTGTAACGTGCGCTTAGTTCTCAAAATAAAACTTCACTTTTCAATTTATTTCTACCACTTTTATTCAGTATCTATACTTTATTCGATCTCAACTCGACTATTGGACTATCACTTGTTAACAACAATTCACTCTTAACTTTACCACTCTATAATCAAACTGACTGCTCGTTGCGTCAGCGGCCTATTTATATAGAACAGCACTCATCTAGAGCGTTCCAGTTTCTTCTCCATGGTTTCCACATTTGCTGTCAAGCATCTCTACACTCACACACACTGGCTTACAAGCAATGCCTGTCATTTATACCATTCCATTATAGTGTTGCCAGTTGTGTTTTCGGTTAAACGTTTTCGATTAGGAAATTGGTATAAATGTTGGGTGTTCATTACACTGCCCCCTCCTTAAGATTGTTCGTCCCGAATAATTCCATCTGCAGCCTCGCCACTATATCGATGCAGCCGGTCACAATGAACTACTTTTAATTTGCCTCTTAATCCTCTTTGGATGCCGTAAACCACGTCGTTAATCCTCGTGACAACAGTGTAAGGACCTTCCCAGTTCTGCTGAAGTTTCGGTGACAATTACTTTTGACGATGAGGATTATAAAGCCACACACGATCTCCTGCCTGGAATCCTGCCGTTGTCGCTTTTGTGTCGTACCGTGTCTTCATCCGGTCGCTGTAGGTTTTCATCCGTTCCCTTGTTCTTTTATGGATGTCAGCGAGTCTCTCCTTGAGGTCATCCACATACTCGTTCGTGTCCTGTGGCTCCTCTGTGGGGCATCCAAATTTAAGTTCGCTAGGCAGCCGCCCAGCGAACTGGATGTCAGATGGTGTTTGTCCTGTCGAGCTATGTACTGCGCTTCTATAGGCCATCAGGAATAGCGGTACGTGCCTATCCCAGTCTCTTTGGTAGTCGCCTACGACCTTGGTGAGGTGTTCTTTCAAGGTCCGGTTGAATCTTTCAACCATCCCATCAGATTGTGGATGAAGCGGTGTGGTTCTGGTCTTCTTGATGCCAAGTAGCCCGCACACTCCTTGGAAGATGTTTGACTCGAAGTTCCTCCCTTGGTCGGAATGGAGTTCCATAGGTACGCCAAACCTACTCACCCAGTTAAACACAATCTGGTCGACCACCGTTTTGGCTTCTTGATTTGGGATGGCATACGCCTCAGGCCATTTGCTAAAATAGTCCATTACAACCAGAATGTACTTGTTTCCAGCGTTGGTCTCTGGAAAAGGCCCAGCCACATCTACTGCAATCCTCTCAAAAGGCGATCCAACGTTGTACTGATGCATCTTACCTTGAATCTTCCTACCAGGTCCTTTGGTTGCAGCACACTTGTCACATGTTCGGCACCACTTCTCCACGTCGTCTCTAGCATGTAACCAGTAGAACCGATGTCGCACCTTCTCCAGTGTTTTGTTAACTCCCAGGTGACCTCCAGAAGGTCCGTCGTGCATCTCCCGAAGAACTTCACTGACTTTCGATTGCGGTACGATCAGCTGCATCACATATGATTTACCGTCAACGGACTCCCATCTTCGCCTGAGGACACCTTCTTGCACATATAGTGAGTCCCACTGTGCCCAATAGGCTTTGAGAACTGGACTCCTGTCAGAAATATCTCCCCATTCAGGTTTCTCTTCATTTTCTTTCCATGCGAGAATGGGTTCGATATCTGGATCCTCCTGTTGAGCGGTCCTCACTTCCTCATTGCTCCATCCGCATATTGGGTCAGCTCTTAGTCGCTGAGCGGTAATATTTTCTTTGTTTTCTTTTCGCCTACAATGCTTGCAATCCTCTTTGCAAGGTCTTCGGGACAATGCGTCGGCGTTTGAGTGCAGCTTTCCTCTGCGGTGTTGAATCTGGTAGTCATAAGTCTGCAGTCTTTCTATCCACCTTGCGACTTGACCTTCTGGATTTTTGAAGTTCAACAGCCAGTTCAGAGCACCATGGTCTGTCCGCAGAAGGAATTTCTGTTCATAGATGTACTTATGGAAGTGCTTTGTTGCCAAGATAAGAGCCAGCAGTTCCCTTCTGGTCACGCAGTAGTTTCTTTCAGGCTTCGAGAGGACCTTACTAAAATATGCCACCACTTTCTCTTCGCCATCATGCACTTGGGATAGTACCGCCCCGATTCCAACGTTGCTTGCATCTGCGTCGATGATGAATGTTTTGCCAGGTGTTGGATGTGCCAGCACTGGAGCGTTACAGAGGCGGTATTTGAGTTCCTGAAAAGATTTTTCACACTCACCTGACCATTTGAACTGCTTCCCTTTTTCGGTGAGCTGATGCAAACTCTTTGCAACTCCAGCAAAGTTCTTAACGAAACGTCGGTAATATGTGGCAAGACCAAGAAAGCTTCGGAGTTGATGTTTGTCCTGTGGTGTTGGCCAATTTTTGACGGAGTCAACTTTTTCAGGATCAGTCTTCACTCCTTGGGAAGAGATGATGTGTCCCAAATACTTAACTTCGGTTTTGAAAAGTGCACATTTTTCCGGATTCAGTTTAAGGTTAGCCTCTCGAAGTCTCTGAAACACGGCTTTTAGATTCTTGCAATGTTGGTCAAATGTTTTCCCGTAAACAATGACATCGTCCAAGTAGACCAGGCACGCTTTCCACGTCAGTCCTTGAAGAACGCACTCCATCAAACGCTCGAATGTTGCCGGAGCGTTGCATAGCCCAAACGGCATAACTTTAAACTGCCAGAGCCCATTACCTGTAGAAAACGCGGTCTTTTCCCGATCATCAGGGTGGATGTCAATTTGCCAATATCCACTCTTCAAGTCCAGCGTCGAAAACCACTGGGCTCCCTCCATGGCATCCAGGGTATCACTGATTCTCGGCAGCGGATAGCTGTCCTTCTTAGTCACATCATTCAGCCGTCGGTAGTCCACACAAAATTAAGTGCTTCCGTCTTTCTTTTTCACTAACACCACTGGTGAAGCCCAAGGACTTTTGGAATTTTCAATAAGACCGTCCTTCTTCATTGCTGTTATCATTTCCTCAACCTCACCTTGTTTGGCCAGTGGAAGGCGTCTTGCGGGTTGACGAATCGGTCTTGCATCTCCTGTGTTGATGCGATGCTGCACCAACTGTGTCCTACCATATTGTCCCTTTTGACGTTGCGAAGATGTCAGTGTACTCTTGTAGGAGATTTTCAGCCATCCTTGTTTGTTGGTGATCAAGGTTGGATGAATACAGTATTTTAGCCCTGATGGTTTTGAGCTCCTCCGGAGTTATAGTTTTTCTCGGGGCTTCGTCTGTGATCTTCGTAATTGCTGCAACCGATTCGCAACGTCCAACGACTTCTCCTTTCTTCAACTTTACATCGTACGGTCTGGTGTTTAGTAATCGTACGGGGACCATTTTGTTTTTCGGTGCCACCAGTGTTTTCCCAATGATGACGCTTTGGGAGGAACACTCTGGGTCTGGTTCCACCATGAGGTATCGAAGGCTTCCAAACTCACCTTCCAGTTTTGTCCAAACGAACACTTCAGAAGAAGGAGGCAGAATCAGATCTTCCATGATGACAGTCCTCAGTGTCGACGTACTTTCGTTCGAATAGGTCATTGGAAATTCCTTATTTTGGTTCTTTAAAATTTGATTACCGATATCCAAAACAACTCCGTGCTGTTTCATAAATTCGATTCCAATGATGCACTCGTCACATATATCTGCCACCAGGAATTGATGAGTAAACACTAGATCGTCCAGTCGGATCTTAAAACATACTTCTCCATATACTCTTGCTGCTTCTCCCGTTGCGGTTCTTAGACGGTAGCTATTGGTGTTATGAAGCCACGTCGTCTTTACCAGGTCTCGACGTACTATGGAGGCTGTGGCACCGGTGTCGATGGAAGCCACATGTTTGTTCCCGTTAATAGTAGTTTCCACAGTCAGACTTTTGTTGTCTCGTTTGGTCTGAGAGACCTGGATGGTGGTTCTGGGGCCATCGATACAAGAAACCCGCCTCTGCCACTCGAAGTTGGATTGATAGGCAACGCTGGTGTTGTTGTTACCTTGCTCTAGGTTGGATCTCTTGCTTCCACAATGTTGACAACCGGCTTTATTTGGTGGTAGTCGGCATTGACGCTGTAAGTGCCCGGTCTTGTTGCAGTTCCAACATCTTGCTAGTCCGCTCCGCTGGTTCTTTTGTATTTCAGCTCTTTGGCACGAGCACTCTTCGACTATGGCTTCTCTGAGTCGATGTACACCATGAGAAGCTTGTTCTGCTGCTTCAATTGTCAATGCGAATGCTAAAGTTTCAGAAAGAGTACGTGTTCTAGCAGTTCGCACAGACCTCTAAAGATTTATATACGAAATGGCACGAACGAAGGACTCAACAGCAAGCTGGTTGATGATTTCTTCTCCAGCATCCGGGTATGCCAGTTGAACCAGTCTTTCGACGTCTGCTTGGAGCTGCTGTAGACTTTCACCCCTTTTCTGGACTCTGTTATTGAGTTGGACTCGGAAGACTTCTTTCGAGTGGCTATCACCAAAGCGTTTATCTAAAGCTGACACGAGAGAACTGTAATCGCCGCCCTTACCAGGTGGAACTGTTTGAAGTAATTCAGCTGCTGGTCCTCTAAGAGCAAGAGTCAGTGCAATGTACTTGTCTTCGTCATCCCAGCCATTTGTTGTCGCGGCTGCCTCAAATTGTCTCTTGTAAACTGGCGAAGACGACTGTCCATCAAATGTTTGCAAACCTTGCAATCTCTCCAGCAGATTCTCGAACTTTGAATTTCCGGATCTGGTCCAATTCCTTGGTCAGAACAGAGAACTGTTTATCGCATCGGCTTTCCAAACAATTCTCTACAACAGAAAGCTGTTTTTCCACACCTTCAACGCGTTCGTCTAGGGCACATACATTTTTCTCAATGTTACCCAATTTGCCTTCAAGAATGTTTTTCTGACCTTCCAAAACATTCTGTTGTGCCTCCAGTCTTTCGAGAATATTCTGTTGTTCTTTCTTTTGCTCGTTTCGTTGTTCTTCAATCAGCTTCTTTTGTTCGTTTCTTTGTGTTTCAAGTTGTTCGAGAACATTCTGCTGTTCCTTCTTTTGCTCGTTTCGCTGTCCTAACAAAAGTTTCATCATACTAGAAAAATCTACAGTTTCACTTACTTCCTCTTCCTCCACTTCTGTTTCAAAAACAAAAGTGTTTACGTCTTCCCCTTGCTGTTCCAAATAGTTGCGCAAGCGCAGGACGAGCTCATTTTTCGATCCCGCTCTAGAAAGATTTCGCTTACCTAACTCACTTTTAAGCTCAATGCAGTTGAGCTCTTCCAACAACCTACCCATTTTCACTGTATCTAACTTTTTTTTTTTACACTTTACTAGTCAAATAAGTTTTATTTACACTTCTGACACCAATGTAACGTGCGCTTAGTTCGCAAAATAAAACTTCAGTTTTCAATTTATTTCTGCCACTTTTATTCAGTATCTATACTTTATTCGATCTCAACTCGACTATTGGACTATCACTTGTTAACAACAATTCACTCTTAACTTTATCACTCTATAATCAAACTGACTGCTCGTTGCGTCAGCGGCCTATTTATATAGAACAACACTCATCTAGAGCGTTCCAGTTTTTTCTCCATGGTTTCCACATTTGCTGTCAAGCATCTCTACACTCACACACACTGGCTTACAAGCAATGCCTGTCATTTATACCATTCCATTATAGTGTTGCCAGTTGTGTTTTCGGTTAAACGTTTTCGATTAGGAAATTGGTATAAATGTTGGGTGTTCATTACAATATTAATGAATTACTGTGCTTTGAAAATTATGTACTATTCTTGGGTGACTTTAATTTACCCTTTATTCAATGGTTACCATCTTCGGATGAAACCTATTTTAAGCCATCTTTGACTTCACCTCAACAGGAATTAATGTTGTTGGATAATTTAACATCAACCGACTTACGGCAAGTAAGCTGTATCAAAAACTCTAAAAATTGAATTCTCGATTTGGTCTTCTCTTCAGACTCTGTTAGTACCGTTGTTATTGAATCTAGTTTCGGTATTACTGATATTAGCCTTGATGAAACTAACATAGATGACTACCACCCACCTCTGAATATTTTTCTTGATTTGAGTGGCGAAATCCACAGTAATAATAACTCTCATGATTGTTCCTATGTGTTTGACTACTACTAATTTGATTTGCTGTGTGGTGAATTAATTATGTCTGGTATCGAAAACATATCAGTTTTTACCAATATTGACGAAGCTGTTAGCAGCTTTTTTTTGATTCTCTATAGATGTAAAGAAAAATCAATTCCCAAAAAAAAATTTAAAAATTCTTAATCCAACCATCCATGGTATACTAAAGAGTTAAAAAAGATTGAAATAAAGCTTGGAACACTTATATTAAAACTCATTCCGTTTCCGACTATGAGTATTACGTTTTTCTTTTTGGAGAATGTAAGACAATTTCTAAAAATCTTTATTCAAATTACATTGACCGAATGGGATACTCATTTAAAAAGGATCCAAAAACCATCTGGCAGTTTGTTAACTCAAAGAAAAAATCAGATGGTTATCCAGCTAGTTTTGTGTATGAGAACTGTTCTTATGAGAGCATCTCTGATATTTGTAATGCATTTGCTGGGCAGTTTCGCAGCTCATTTTGTGATACTACTGTTGAGATTGATGCTGATTTCTTCAGATATCTTCGCAACTGTAATCAAGTATGCTTTAATAACAAAAATAAAAATAAATAGGGTGACGCAACAGAGCGAGGAGCCCTTGGGCCTAGCGCATTTTCCACAACCATGCCTTGTGAGGAAATGGATGGGACCTACAATTTTCTGCCGGTTCCGAACGGCTAATCGAGAAAGCGCTTTTTATGGCAATGAATACTTACGGAGGACTTGCCAATTCCTCGCGATAGGTGATACCCGTGGAAAAAACATTTTTGCCTCTGTTGGGATTCGATCTCGAACCTCTAGATTAACAGGCGGACATGCTATCCATCACACCACGGGTACCACATATACACAACTCATGCTTTAATAATAACATTGTTATTGAAATTGATAAACTTTTTTGGAGTCTTGAAACCTTAAATGACGATTTTTCTTTGGGGCCGGATGGCATTCCTCCCATTGTACAAAAAAAATGTAGGTCTTGCTTAGCATACCCGTTACAATATTTGTTCTTACTTTCTTTGAAATCCAGTAAATTTAATTTACTTTGGAAAAGATCATTTATCACTCCAGTTTTTAAAAAAGAGGATAAATGTGATATAAAAAACTATAGACCCATTGCCAAACTTTCTAGCATTCCTAAACTATTTGAAAAACTCGTGTGTGAACAGCTGGCTTTCAGTGTAAAAAACATTATTTGCACACAGCAACACGGTTTCGTCAAAAATAGATCGACTGTCACAAACCTGCTATGCTTTCTTCAAAAATGATCTTTAGCACTAGAAAATGGTAATGAGCTCGATTGAATCTACACGGATTTTTCTAAAGCTTTCGATCAACTTTCACACAATATTATACTGTTCAAACTAAAGGCTATTGGCCTCCCACCTGTGTTCACCGATTGGGTACTTTCTTATCTGTCTATGAGATCTTACCAAGTAAAGTTTCGTAATATCCTTTCCAACCCTTTTAATGCAGGCTAAGGTGTACCTCAGGGAAGTCATCTAGGACCTCTTCTATTTATTTTAGCTATCAATGATGTTGTGTCTTGCATTTCCTTCAGTGAAATATTAATATTTGCTGATGATATGAAAATTTTTAAAAAGATGACTGGTTCGGTTTGGTTTGATCGCTCTCATCTCCAATCCGATGTTAATCAAGTTGCAGTTTGGTGCTTTAAAAATGGGCTCAACCTTAACCCCAACAAATGCCAAAGCATGACGTTCTCTAAAAAGAAGGAGCCTAGCAACCCAAGTTATTCTATTTCCAATATTATTTTGAGTAAAGTAAAATGCTTTAAGGATCTTGGCGTATATTTTTTTATTTTATTTTATTGTTTTAATATGGACTTTACTCAACATATCAATTACATATTTAGTAAGGCCAATAGTATGCTTGGTTTTATGAAAAGATGGTCAAAAGAGTTTCAAGACCCGTATGTTACCCTTGCTCTATACAATTGTTTAGTACGACCTCATCTAGAGTATGCTTCTCAAGTGTGGTCCGCTTTTTATGAAATACACAACTCAAGAATAGAATCAGTACAACATAAATTCATAAGATTCGCTCTTAAATGGCTTCCGTTGGAAAATCCTTACGATTTACAACCATATGAGCACAGAATCCAATTATTGCAAATGCAACTTCTTTCTCAAAGGCGTACCATTAACGATCTGGTGTTTTTTCATCAACTTATCACCGGACATATCGATGCACCTGAGTTACTTTCTTGTGTTGAATTCAACTTTCGAGGCGGTTCTTACCACCTGCGCAACTAAGTTTTAATATACTGCCCTTACCATAGAACGAATTATGGCATGAATGAGCCATTGACTCGTATGGGTAGACTATTTAACCTTAACTCATGTTTAATTGATTTTAACTTAAGTAAATCCAGTTTAAAAAATTTGTTGAAAACCAGTGCTCCACTTTCTTAAGTTTAGTTTGCATGCTTGCATGCTTGCATTTTTCAATTATTCTTAGTTTATGTTATTAATTGTAAATTGTATCACATTTTGTATGTCTTGTTTGTTTTAATAGTGTACTTTATTTAAGATAATTTTGTAATTTATGTAATTTACATTTGAAATTTTTTACTATAATGTTTTTTTTATTTTTACTATCCTTACGTTCTCTATGTGCTGGTGTTGGTGTTATACTAACTAACTACTAGCACCTGCATTCATGATGAAGAGCGTATATAAGTGTGTACATATGAACTTGTTCTAAGCTCAGTACTACTTAGTCTCTGAAATGCAAAAAAAAAAAAAATAGAACTTTTTGATTTAGGCGACGTAGACCAACAATTCCGCCAACCCGACCTGAACGAAGTGATGACAGCAGTATCCAAGCTCAAGTCCAACAAAGCTGCTCGAGCTGATGGCCTCACTGCCGAATTGTTTAAATCGGCAGGCGATGACCTGGTCAGGAGTATGCACCAGCTAATTTGCAAAATATGATCGGAAGAAAGCATGCCCGATGAATGGAACCTCAGCATTGTTTCCCCGGTCCTCAAGAAAGGAGACCCTCTGAACTGCGCCAACTACAGAGGTATCAGTCTTCTTAACATCGCATATAAGATCCTCTCTGCCGTATTGTGTGAGCGTCTGAAGCCATTCGTCAACAACCTGATAGGTCCTTATCAGTGCGGCCTTAGACCAGGAAAGTCCACCATAGACCAAATCTTCACACTACGGCAGATCTTGGAAAAAACCCAGGAGCTTCAAATCGATACCCACCACCTTTTTATCGATTTTGAGGCCGCCTATGACAGCATCTATAGAGAGGAGTTATGTATATAGAGCCATGTCTAGTTTTGGCATCCCAACCAAACTTGTCCGATTGTGTAGGATGACGATGGAGAACGCACGCTGCTCCATCAGGGTCGGTGAAGATCTCACCGATACATTCGATGTCAAAAAAGGTTTTAGGCAAGACGATGCACTGTCATGCGACTTCTTCAACATCGTTCTTGAAAGTATAGTGCAAAACTCCCACGTCAACACAAGAGGCACAATCTTTCAAAGATCAGTTCAATTGCTCGGATATGCCGACGATATTGACATAATTGGAAAAACGCAGCGTGATGTCCATGGCGCGTTAATGAGCATTGAGACGGAAGCGATGAAGATGGGTTTAGTGGTAAATGAGGGCAAGACCAAGTATATGCTGTCATCAAGAAAGGATACCCAACACCGACGTCTTGAACAGAACGTCAAAATAGACAGCTATAACTTTGAGGTAGTCAAGGACTTTGTCTACCTAGGTTAGGTTAGGTTACAATGGCTGTCAGGAATACACCCGACACACTTAGACCAATACTAGGTCCATTGTGATACCATAGAAATTATGCGAGGGAGTACCTCGCTTAACAAAACCATTTGAAGCTTACAATAAAGCGAAGGAGATGCAGGGGATCTGTGTGCGCCAGATCGCTTGGATCATCGAGAAAATATTTCCCCAGATGCCTCTTTCTTTTAGAAGAGAGTGCAGGACATGAGCAGAGGAGGTGTGGGATTGTCTCCTCCTCCTCCTCATCTAAGCAACTTCTGCAGAAGTCATTAGAGGGAACGCCAAGTCTTATGGCGTGTCTTCCTATCAGACAATGTCCGGTAATGACATTACGGACAATGATTACGGAGCTAGCTTGCAATCTGGTAATGGATAACAAATGTCTTGTGCGTTTTGGATCTATTCCTGGCCATAAACGTTTTGTTGCCACGCACGTGGTGATATTGTTCCACCTGTGATTTGTTCTATCCATTGCCTCTTGCTTTAGCATAAGTTTACATGTAGCGATTGGTATACCAATATTCAACCTGCTGGTTGAGATCAGTATAACGGTTCTTTCTCTGGCGAGTTCATCGGCTTTGCAGTTACCCACGATATCTCTGTGCCCCGGCACCCAAATAAGGTGAATATTGAACTGTTCAGCCATCTCCCTTAGAGATAGGCGACAGTTAAGGGCGGTTACTGAGTTCGTAGAAACAGCGCCGAGTGATTTGAGGGCTGCTTGACTATCTGAGAAAATCCGGATATTCGTTGAGGATATCACGTTTTCTCTTAGCCATGATAGGACCTCTTTGATCGCCAGAATTTCCGCTTGGAACACGCTACAATGGTTTGGAAGGCGGAACGAGAGACTAACGTTAAGTCGGTTTGAGTACACCCCACAGCCTACCCCTTCTTCGGTTTTTGAACCATCTGTATAGAAATGAATTGAATCATCTCTAAAAAATTCTTCGTCGTCCCAGGTCGTTCTCGGTGGGATTGAGACTTGGAACTTTTTATCAAAAACCAATTGGGGGATGGTGTAGTCGGAGTGACAGGGGATTGATCCGAATAAATTCAGGATTGCAACGTGACCGATGTTGTTATCGGTCCATTGGGAGATAGCTCTCATACGAGTGGCTGCACTGGCGGCCATTTGTTTGCTCAAGATATCTAGTGGTGTGAGGTTAAGGAGTGTATTTAGTGCAGCTGAGGGTGTTGATCTCAGAGCTCCGCTTATACACAGACAGGCTGTTCGTTGGACTTTGTTTAAATTGTCGCAGTAGGTCCTTTTATCAAGAGCGGTCCACCATACCACTACTCCGTATGTGAGTATTGGTCTGATGACCGCGGTGTAGAGCCAGTGGGTGATTTGGGGGGAGAAACCCCATTTGCTACCAATGGCTTTTTTGCAGGAAAATAAGGCCACGGTGGATTTCCTGATTCTTTCCTGTATATTGGCTTTCCAATTTAGCTTTTTGTCTAGGATTATACCTAGATATTTGGCTTCGTTTGAAAGTACAAGTGAGATTCCATTTATTGATGGAGTTATTAGTTGAGGAATTTTATATTTCCTGGTGAAGAGAACGAGTTCAGTTTTCTGAGGGTTGACCCCTAGATCACATTTTCCCGCCCATTTTACAAGTTTATTTAGAGCGGTCTGCATCAGGTCCGTAAGGACGTGAGCATGTTTGCCGGACACCGCGATGGAGACGTCATCTGCATATGCAATCACTTTGAATCCCTCAGCTTCTAAGTCAACTAGAAGTTCATTGACGACTAGATTCCATAGAAGAGGGGATAGGACTCCGCCTTGCGGTGTTCCTCTACTGACAGATCTCTTTGTTGTATAGTCATAGATCGATTGATTGGCCCACATGTCAAACAAAAGACATTGTGGGAATACAAAAAAGTAAACAACCAATCGACTATGACCCAAATACACATGGGTTTAAATGAAACACCTGCAGCCCATATATGCAATTGGCACAGTGGTTTGAAAAACAAAAATGATGACTGCGAACTGATGACCCATATATGCAATTGGCACAGTGGTTTGAAAAACAAAAATGATGACTGCGAACTGGTGACTGCGAACTAAAACGATGACTGGCGAATGACGACACCAGCTGGCGGTTATGAGGCCAAATAAAGTAAGTAGAATAAGCTATATAAACCAAAGTAGATTATGAAAATGATGTCAGTAAAGCAAGTGAGAAAATTATGTCAGTGAAGTAGCGCAATTAGCACAGTTAAATAAAAGCATTTAAAAATTAACCCGGAGTTTGGAATATTTCATAAGAAGGAACAATATCCACCACAAATCAAATAAGTATGACAAACAAATCGGCCTCACCAAGGGCCTAACATTTTAGCCTCGCAACAGGCTGCGTAAAATATGTTGCTCCCCATCCTCCATTCCCATCCTTTTAACAATAGGCAAATTACACTTAATTGTTTTGACGTTCTTTATTTAACTCGAGGGTTTTGTCCCGTTGGCAATTGATGTTCGTTGGTAATTTCATGGCTCCTGAGGTTGGTTCATGAGTTCTGACTCTGACTTGTTAGGAAAAAAATAACAAATGGCGCAGCCGGTAGGATGGTGCTAGAGATTTATCTCAGTAAATCCAAATTTTAGATTTTCGTTTAGCAACTCGCATGTTGTTTAAACAATAAAAAATAAAAGGAGGCATCATTTCCGTACCAAACAAAAAGTTTTTTCCAAACAAATGTCAAATTCGGACTCAGAAGAGTCAAATAACGAGACCTATCTTAATCTGAGGCAACGCAAAGTCTACAAAGCGTCAACCTCAACAGCTGCTGCTCTCCAACCCGGCAAACAAAAGAACATATTGGAGCAAGTTAAAGCACTTCATGAAAAGGCTCAATCCACGGGAAATATATCCCTACTGGCTTTAGACCAACTCGAAGCATCCTCAGAAAAACAAAGGCTTGAACGGCTAAAACAGATAGCAAAGTTAAAGACAGATTCTCTTGTTTTCCAGGGAATCCTTCTAAATCAAAGTAGTACTAAGCTAACTGATCGTATAGCTAAAATAAAAACTCCACCCCAAATCTCCTTTTCGGACCAGTCTCAAACTAACTTGGAATTCCAAGATTTTTCTGATTCAGAAAGTGAGACCATTAATTTAAACATGGCGGTGGATTACACGAAAATTATCAAGCTTACGGCTCAGGTCGTTCCTTTATTTTCCGGAGAGAGACACCCAAAAATCTCCCAAGAACTACAAACATTCATCGGATGTTGTAGGCAGGTGATGTTCTGTCTCTCAGAGGAGGAAAAGGAAGCTTTTGCAAGTTTATTTACCACAAGATTGCGAGGTGAAGCATACGACCTAATAGATACAGCCAGACCCGAAACTTTTAGGGAAGCCGAGGATCTCCTGAGTAGGACATACCTCCCTGTTGAAAACTACAACGAGTTAGTAACGGGATTGATATCGTGCAAACAAGAAAGACGAGAAAGTACAATAGAGTTTGCTTCAAGACTTCGCCACAAGTTGGCACAGTGCCGCGAAGCAGCAGAAATAAAATATCTTAAAAATGCGGACACTGTGAAAACTCAGTTAGAAGATTTTGCCATATCCTCTTTCGCTAGTGGGGTTCTAAATCCCCATATAGGGCAGTATTTATTAGGGCTATCCGAACCCACTTTTGAAGGCATTCTACAAAAAGCTTTCATGATGGAAAAACTGCAAAAAGGGGCGGCACAGAAGCAAATGTTTCAACCATACTTGTCCGAGGCAACGATTCCTATAGATAAAGACTTCGAGAAAATTCAAATTATCAGAGCACTAAATTCCAAGATCACAACTGGAATAGAAACAATAGAGACGAGTATGTTCCAAAGCAAAACCACACAAATCCATTTAGGAATACTCATAACGAGCCTAATTTCAAACCCAATTTCTCAACCCAAAATAGGAACGAGTTAAGTCCTAGGGCGAGGGTTTTTCAAATGAATTCTGAATGTGATTTTTGGGGAAGAAACTCACACTCCATTTATCAATGTAGTTTAAAACTCAGGTGGGAAAACAAAACTTCGGGAAACGCTTCATCGTCGACCGAAAAAACCTCGGCTCGACGATAGATAGTAAAAAATTTAAAGGGTATTCTGAAACACAACAGTTTTCCGAAAACTATGAATTGCCTTCTGTTGAAATCCCAACAGATTTTACTAAAAATAAAACCGTTCGTCTGTTAGTGGATACTGGATCTGAAGTCAGCCTCATTAGGAGGAAGGTGTTAAAACAAAACACAAAAATTGACAAAACCAGAAACGTATCCATAAATACTCCATTTGGTTCAGGTAAAACACTTGGACAATGTACTGGAAAATTCAAAATACCCACGGAACCTTCTTGCAACTTTCAAGTAGTTGAAGATGAATTACCCATTCCAGATGACGGAATATTGGGATATAATTTCATTGGGCCACACTGTAACGTGGAGGGTCCCAACAAGATTTTAAAATGCATCACCAACAAGCAAAAATATATAACTCCACTGTTAAATTCAAAAACAGGGGTTCACGAATTACCAAGTATAAAAAATGGAGATAACTCCTATGGACCTCATTATAACCATCAGGAAAAAGACACTTGTGGAAAGAGGAAAATAGACCTTGCAGAAAGATTTTCTGATATGGCTAAAACCTCCTCAATCGTTACACAAGATGAACCAAGTTTTACAAAGTTAGTAATCGACAGAACAAAGAAACAAATGCCAACCCGTAGAGGCTCTGGTATTAATCATGGCAATTCCCATAGTAACGAAGACACTTGTGGAAAGAGGAAAATAGACCTTGCAGAAATTAATCATATTAATCATGGTTCCAATTCAAAAATTAAAAATAATAAGTCAACCCAACGCGGCTCTGATCAAAAAATCAAAAATAATAAGTCAACCCAAAGCGGATCTGACTCAAAAATAAATAATATATCAACCCAACGCGGTTCTGATCAAAAAATTAAAAATAATAAGTCAACCCAACGCGGCTTTGATTCAAACATTCATGTAAATGATAGGTCAACCCAAAACGGATCTGACTGCAAAATTAAAAATGAAAAACCAGCCCTAGGAGGTTTGGTTAATAAAAATAAAAATGAAAAAACTTCTGAAGAAGCAAGTAGTAAAATAAAAATAATTTTAAAAGAAAATCTACAGATACCAGAAAGATCAAAAATGATCGTAGAACTACCGGTCAAATTCAACGAAGATATGATTTGTTTATCAAAGCATATCCAAAAGGGAGTCCTCCTTGGAAATTGCATAGTAGCAGGAGGACGAGAAAAGGTGTCTGTCCCAATCATTAACACTCTAGAACACAATGCAACTATCAAACAAGTTGTACTACATCTAATAGAGTTAAAAAATTACGTACCTTTGGAAAACACATCAACAAATAATATTACAAGTATCCCTGAACCGAAGTGTTACCATACTAACGTGGCAACGAACAATACCAGAGAAAATAATCTTAGAGAGCAACTCATTTTAGATGAAACACTAAATGACGAGGAAAGAAATTCCATCATTAACTTATGCATGGAATATAACGACATATTTTTTCTACCAGGTGATAAGCTAACGTATACTTCTACAATAAAACACAGTATACCTACCAAACAAGATCAACCACCTATCAACACCAAAATGTATAGGTTACCTGAAAAGCAACGAGATATCATCAATGACCAACTAGCCGAGATGCTTGATAACGACATAGTGCAACCGAGTAAGAGCCCTTGGAATTCTCCACTTTTGGTAGTTCCAAAAAAGGCAGGCCCAAACGGTGAGGTACGATGGAGGGTAGTTGTAGATTTTAGAAAAATCAACGAAATTACAATAGGAGATGCTTTTCCTCTACCCCGAATCGAAGACATTCTCGACCAATTGGGACATGCCAGATATTTTTCCACGCTAGATTTGGCGAGTGGATATCATCAAGTGCTGGTCGACCCGAAGGACAGGGCAAAAACAGCATTTAGCACATCTTACGGGCACTATGAGTTCAAAAGGATGCCATTCGGTCTAAAAGGTGCTCCTGCAACATTTCAACGTTTAATGAATTATATCTTAACCGGACTGCAAGGTCTGGAATGTTTTGTTTACCTTGATGATATTGTGGTTTACGGAAAGAATTTGGTAGACCATAATAGAAAACTACAACTAGTTCTCGATAGGTTGCGAGAACACAATTTAAAAGTACAGCTGGAGAAATGCCAATTCTTGCGCAAAGAAGTGGTATACTTGGGACATAAATGTTCCGACGCTGGAACACAGCCTGACCCCAGTAAAACCAGTTGTGTACAAGATTTTCCCGTACCAAAAACTGTTCGACAAATGCAATCCTTTTTGGGCCTAGCAAATTACTATCGAAAGTTCATTCCGAATTTCTCAAAAGTAGTCAAACCTTTGACAAATCTGTTAAGAAAAGATGTAAAATTCACCTGGACAGAAAAATGTCAAGAATCGTTTCAGAAAGTTAAAGACCTGCTCATTTCACCCCCTATACTTATATATCCCGATTTTAAACAACCTTTTAACCTAACCACTGATGCAAGTAATGACGCAATTGGTGCGGTATTGTCTCAAGGAGAAGTCGGTAAAGACCATCCAATCGCATACGCAAGTAGAACGCTAAACAAAGCCGAAAGAAATTATTCAACAATCGAAAAGGAACTTTTAGCTATCGTTTGGGCAACCAAAAACTATAGGTACTACCTGCTAGGGAGACAAGTGACTATATATACCGATCACAAACCTTTGAAAGGCATTTTTAGCGTCAAGGACCCAACATCCCGACTGGTTAGGTTTCATCACAAACTTTCCGAGTTCGATTATAAAATCGAATACAAACCAGGGAAGTATAATACTAACGCTGACGCGCTTAGTAGAATTCCCAATAATTCGGTTGAACACACGTTTGACAAAAAGACAGAAATAATTTTTAAATCCGGAAATAGTGAAGACAAAAACTCAAACAATATTGTTCTCGCTGTAACCCGAGCACAAACGCAAACAAACAAACTTAGATACCCCTCCTATAATACACCCAGTAGAAGAATTAACAAAGAAAAGATATGAAACCATAAAATCTCAAGAAGACATTTCCACCATTCTCAATGATTACCACAACTCTCCATTTGGCGGACACCAAGGTGTTATTAAGACCTATAAGAGAATCCGAGAAAAATATAAATGGCCCAATATGATCAAAGATATAGCCAACTACATAAAAAGATGCAAAAAATGTCAGAAAATGAAGTCAAGTCTCGAAACCAAAATGCCAATGGTAATTACAGATATCTGTAATTTACCTTTTGACAAAGTATACCTCGACATTGTAGGACCACTTCCAGGTTCTCAAATCGGAAACAAGTACATCCTAACTTTCCAAGATAATCTGACAAAATTCGTCGATTGGTATGCTATGCCCAACGCCGAAGCTGAAACAGTGGCGCACATATTTTTTGAACAAATAGTTACAAGATATAGAATACCCAAGCAGCTAGTAACCGACCAAGGTGCGAACTTCGTAGCGAAACTATTCAAAAGAGTGTGTAAACTCCTACAGATCGAGAAGCTTCAGACTACTGCATACCACCCGCAATCAAATGGTTCGCTTGAACGTGCTCATAGGCCTTTAGTGGAATATCTCCGTACTATATGTGACGACAGTCCAAGAACTTGGGATCAGTATCTCAGAACTGCGGCATTCGTATACAATAATAGTATACATGAGGGAACCAAACTAACCCCAATGGATTGCCTTTACGGTTTTACTTCTAGTGTACCTTCCAATCTAAAAAGGGATCCCGAACCCCTATACAACCACGAAAATTATTATTATGTTCTAAGACACAAACTCCAAAAAACTTACGCTATAGCTAGGAAAAACCTTCTCCAGAGCAAAATAACTTCCAAAAACTACCATGATGCAAAACTAAGACCCAATATTTTCCATATAGGAGATAAAATCCTAATAAAGAATCCAAATAAAAACCACAAGTTGGACGAAGTTTGGAAAGGCCCATACACAATAGTAAAAATCATCAATGACGTCAATAGTGTAGTTCAAATAAAGAAAAAACAGGTGACTGTTCATAATAACCGTTTAAAACATTTCTACGAATAAAAAAAAAAAAAAAAAAAAACGAACTTCACCTTGTTAAATTTCCAATCAGCAAAATTCACTCATATTCAACGATTACAAGACATTTATCACCAAAGGTAATTTTTTTTTTTTTTTTTTTTTCATTCAGAATGAAGCAGCTCAAGTTCAAAGCAAAAAAAAGCTTAAGTTGTTCAACCTACTACAAAATAAACAAAAAAAAAAATTGTTGACTAAATACTATTCATTTGACCCATAACAATTTTGAAGCTCAAGTAACCAGAACATTTTTATCAAAGAAACCGCATTTAGGTTTTTGATTACTAGGGCGCACGCCAAAAACATTGACATTTTTTATGTCGGACATTTGAGTGTCATGGTGTCATAGGAATGTGATGCAACACCGCATTTAGGTTTTTGATTACTAGGGCGCACGCCAAAAACGTTGACAGTTTTTATGTTCATGTTGTTATGTAATGCAATGAGAAGATTACGACAAACAAATATTTTCAAATGAATTAGATATAGAGATATAGAAAGAAGAAAAGGGAAGCAGTGTAGGACTCAACATACAAATTTTGTTCATTTAAGATATGAATCATATTAATATTATTCTACACGTTTAGTTTATTCAACACAATCTTAACACTAGCCCAACAACGGAAATATATAAAGATGACATAACAAAACACACGAACATAGTAAAGTCCGCAGAAGAAAATTGGAATTTAAAAAAAAAAAAAAAAAAAAACGAAAGTCGATGAATTACAAATATTTGAAGTAATACTTACCAAAGAAACAAGGAGATAGATAGAAGATATAGTAAAACCTTACCAGAATAAAAGACTACCCAGAGTTCAAAATAAAAAAGATTTACCAGATAAAAAGTTCCAAATGTAAAAAATAAAAGTTTTTTTTAAAAGAGGGAAAAAAGAGGGAAACAAAAAAAAAAAAGAAAAAAATATTCTAACGAGATCACAAAAAAAAAAAAAAAACAAAACAAAAATTTAATATTTCTCACACATGATATCAACATATTCCCCAAATTAAAAAAAAAAAAAAAAAACAAAAAAGAAATATGAAATTAATTTTTCTCAAACATGATCTCAACATATTCCCCAAATTAAAAAAAAAAAATTTATAATAAATAAAAGAGAGACCTAAGGAGCTCCAAAAAACATAGACTTAAAACAATAATACACACACATTAAACACATACACATACAAACTAACACACACAGATTAACACCTTCAAAAATAAAATTCTTTTTTATAGAAGACAAAAAAAAAAAATTTTTTTTATATTTATATACAAATATACTAAACATAAAAAATTAAAATTGAACTTAATATATATTAAAAATATATCTGTATACAAATACCTATACTACATTCCAAAACAAAAGTTAAATTTAAAAGAAAGGAATATTCTTCAAACATACATATGCACATATAGATGCATACAAAATTTTTTTTATTAATCATCAACAAATATTTTCATTGTTGGTTAAAGTTTTTTTTTTCTTAACTTTTTCACTATAAGTAAACACAAAATAAATTCATAATAAATTGCAAGAATAAAAAATATATCTCATAAGACTTAATATTTAAATGAACAGAATAAAACTTTTTGAAATAGTTTAAATTAAAATATACTTTGTTACATATCTACATACTATCAAAAAGAAACAAACTTGTATTATGTTATGTTAATTAAAAAATAGACTTTCATGAATAAGTGTAACAATAGAGTTAAGAATATTAAAGAAAATTTAATAAATGAATACACACTTGTAAAAAAAAAAAAATAATTTTTATATATTTTTGATACAAAATACAAATAGGTACCTAAATTTACACTTTTAAAAAAATAATAACAATATTTAAAAACCCAAATTCTTGTAAAATTATTGTACCCAAAAATATTCAATAAACATAAATACATATAAATGTACATTTAAAAAAAAAAAAGAAGAAGAACAAGGAAATTTATTTACTTAAAACAACAAAAAAGAAAATGTAACTTGAACAAAAAATAAACCAAACTCCAGTGTCAAATTATACCACAAATACTACATAATTTAAAGTTAAAAATAGTGTTCTAAAAAGTCATGTTCTAAAAAGTCATAAATAAAATTACATCGACAAATCCAAGAGTTATAAAAAAGAGCTCAACAGATAATCTTTGCACTTATACAAAGATGAAAATATATATATACAAAAAAAAGATATATAGTAAAACAATAGAAACTAATATAATGATAAACCTACAATAATGTAAAATAAAATTTTAGTTATTAAATTAATGACAATTAAATAAAAGAAATATAATTGTACAGTAAATCTTTAATAAAATAAATTCGTTGATATTCAAATTAATCTAAGGAATAAATTTATGTTATAAACTAATGTATATTAAATAAAAATAAACAACAATTTAAGTACTGAAAAAATCAAATCAATGCAATAAATTATGGAAAGTAACTACAAGTTTTTTATGAAAAACTAAAATAAGGGAACTTTATTTGGCACCTCATAGACCTATTCCAACCTAAGCAGAATTCGCGCCAAAGACAAGAATTAGAAGGAAGAACATAAATAAGCCAAAAGTCCAGTATTCATCAACCACTAATAAACTCTCCATGAGAGATCGCCAGTTTAAAGAAACAAAAGAACACTGCCAGTTTCTCAAAATTAAACCTTGTCTAACAAAAGTGTAGATCACTAACAACCACCCAAAGAAACAATTTCCGTCTCTCCAAAACGGAAATTGGCCACATTTTTACGATGGGGAGGAATGTTGTATAGTCATAGATCGATTGATTGGCCCACATGTCAAACAAAAGACATTGTGGGAATACAAAAAAGTAAACAACCAATCGACTATGACCCAAATACACATGGGTTTAAATGAAACACCTGCAGCCCATATATGCAATTGGCACAGTGGTTTGAAAAACAAAAATGATGACTGCGAACTGATGACTGCGAACTAAAACGATGACTGGCGAATGACGACACCAGCTGGCGGTTATGAGGCCAAATAAAGTAAGTAGAATAAGCTATATAAACCAAAGTAGATTATGAAAATGATGTCAGTAAAGCAAGTGAGAAAATTATGTCAGTGAAGTAGCGCAATTAGCACAGTTAAATAAAAGCATTTAAAAATTAACCCGGAGTTTGGAATATTTCATAAGAAGGAACAATATCCACCACAAATCAAGTAAGTATGACAAACAAATCGGCCTCACCAAGGGCCTAACATTTTAGCCTCGCAACAGGCTGCGTAAAATATGTTGCTCCCCATCCTCCCTTCCCATCCTTTTAACAATAGGCAAATTACACTTAATTGTTTTGACGTTCTTTATTTAACTCGAGGGTTTTGTCCCGTTGGCAATTGATGTTCGTTGGTAATTTCATGGCTCCTGAGGTTGGTTCATGAGTTCTGACTCTGACTTGTTAGGAAAAATATAACAGAGAAGTTTCCTAGAGTAGAGTTGATTCTCCTGCTTTTTAGCATTAGATTTATCAATTCCACTATGGAATCATCTACTTTGAGCTTCGTCAGTGCCTTTGTAATTGCAGAGTTGCTGACGTTGTTGAAGGCGCCCTCTATGTCGAGGAAGGCGGCCAGAGTGAATTCTTTGTGGTGGAGAGAATATTCTATAGTACGTACCAGGGTGTGTAGGGCCGTTTCTACAGATTTTCCCTTGCAGTAAGCGTGTTGTGCTGTAGATAACAATTTTGGATCTATAGCTGTACGCAGGTTTATATCAATCAGTCGTTCTAAAGTTTTAAGAAGGAAAGATGATAGACTTGTTGGTCGGAGATCTTTTGGGTTTACGTGGGATGATTTCCCAGCCTTAGGTATAAACACCACCTTGACTTCTCTCCACTGAGTGGGGATATAGTTCAAGGTGGGACAGCCGATGAGAATTACTTCAAGGACAGGGATAATAATGTCCGCGGCCTTTTGAAGTTCGGCTGGAATTATACCATCAGGTCCAGGGGATTTGTATGGGTCAAAGCTGTTAATGGCCCAAACTAATTTTTCCCTTGTAATCAGATCGGGGTTGTTTGTTTTTATGCTACCTGGTTCTGTGGAATCATAGTTGCATAAGTTCTTAGAGCTTCCTGGAAAGTGAGTGTCCAGAAGCAAATTGAGCGTTTCTTCGCAGGATTCTGTCCAGCCGTCAGCTGTTTTCAAACTGCTAGGCATGGTCGGACTCTTTGAGAGGATTTTTCTTAATCTAGAAGATTCTGAAGTATCTTCTATTTTTCCACAGAAGTTTCTCCAGGAAGTTCTTTTATTTTTCCTCAGTTGATATTTATAAGTTTTGAGGGATTCCTTGTAGGAGTCCCAGTCTATTTAAGTTTTAGATTGTTTAGCTCGGTTGAAAAGTTTTCTACATTCCTTCCTGAGCGGTTCTAGCCCCGAGCTCCACCACAGTGGTTTCGGTTTTCCTCTTATTTTTATAAGAGGACAGGATTTCTGCAGTGAATGGTTAAGGGCAGTGGTAAGATCATTGACTTTTTTGTCTAGATCATGTTTGTTTGTAGGGTTTTGTAAAAGTTCAGGTTTAATAAACTTTTTCAAAATTACCCGATATTTTTGCCAGTCAGTTTTCCGATAGTTTCGGAAGATTGGTTGCTTGAGAGGTTCCTCATTTAGATCAAATTGAATGTATCTATGATCAGCAAAGGAGTGTTCAGTAGATACTTTCCAATTAGTAATCCTATGATGAACCGAATCGGAGACAAGAGTGATATCTAAAACTTCTTGTCTGTTTTTGGTAATGAATGTTGGTTCATTGCCAATATTACTTACTATAAGGTTAGTACTTAAAATAAAATCAAAAAGTGACTCAACCCTTTCATTTATGTCAGTACTACCCCATACTGTGTGATGCGCATTAGCATCGCATCCAATGATGAGGCAGATCTTCTGCCGTTCTGCTGCAGCGACAGCTTTGTCTACCTAGGCACCGCTATTAATTCAGACAACGACACCAGCGCTGAAATCAAACGAAGAATAACTCTCGCCAATCGTTGTTTCTTCGGACTAAGAAGGCAATTGAGTAGTGAAGTCCTCTCTCGAGCAACTAAAGTGTCCCTGTATAAGACACTTATCATCCCGGTTCTTATATATGGCGCAGAGGCATGGACCTTGCCAAAGGCAGACGAGAACGCTTTAGGATGCTTCGAGAGGTGATTTTTGGTAACGTCTACATAGATGGAGAGTGGAGAAGAAGATTTAACGACGAATTGTACGGGCTGTACAGCGACACCGACCTTGTCAAACGAGTCAAGGTCCAGCGGTTTAGATGGCTGGGTCATGTAGAGCGAATGGACACCAACGCTCCGGCCCGGAAAGTCTTCGAATCCAATCTCGAGGGACGGCGCAGTAGAGGAAGACCGCGACTCATGTGGCGCACGCAAGTAGGAGAGGACCTCAACCAACTTGGCGTGCAAAACTGGAGGCAGTTAGCTAGGGACCGAGCTGGCTGGAGAAGCATGTTGGTTGAGGCCCTAGTCCGACCCGGACTGTAGCGCCACCTTAAGTAAGTAAGTTCCCCCGTAGGCCTACTCCTCACCAACCACCACTAACTACTATTACTAATTTGCATGCCAGCTACTTTAAAATATGAATAAAATATAAATGAATACAAAAAAAAACTTATAAAAATATGTATATAAAACTAAGTTAATAATTATGAAAGCAGCAAAAACAATGATTATATTAATAATGAAAAATTCACTTAACTGAAATGTTAAAAAAGTTAAACCTAAAGGAAACATTCTATATGGGACAAAAAAAAAACTTTAAGCAATTAATTTTAAATAAATAGTCCTATGCAATATTGTCTCAAAAATAATTTTATTACAATATAAACAGTAGAAATTCAAAAATAATATTTGTTTGAAAATAAAACTGTAAGCTACATGAATTTTTTGCTCGATTTTTTCCTGATTTAAGCGTTTCGTTTGCTTTTCTTGAAGAGAACAACATGATGCCAGTCAAAAGATATTTTGTAATTGCGCATCTGTGCTCCGGGTTTGTGCATGGCACATCTAAGTCTTTCTCTTTCATTTGGATTATAGTGTTCATCCATGTATTCATGAGGTTTTTCAAATGCTGGGCTTTGTCAAAATGTTGCTCAAAAATGTGTTGCACTTTCTTAACCATTCTTTCAAATTGAATTGAAGGAACAGCTAGGGACCCGAATTCAGTCGTCGCTATCCTACTTTCATCTGCTCTGAGTTCAATCAGTAGCAATTGGTCTCTCCTTTCGATTGTGCTACTTATCAAGAACTCAGACCTCAGAGCACACTTCGCATTTCAGCTTCTCTTTGAGTTGGCCAGCTGCAAAACCAGCATAATAAAGTGCTGTTACGGTCTGCATTTGTTCACATGATTCTTTTTCAACCAGTGGTGAAAGAGGTGAGTCGTTTTCTTCTTCCATATCACATTTTCTTCATTCATCGCACGGGCAGCCATCGTCATCATATTCACTGTCGTCGGGAATTTCTTGAACGACTACTGGAGTTGCTGGGCTTACAAAATAGTCCTTAATAGTTTTCTCAATGTTCAACATCTCCCTGTTCTTTGGTTCTTTTAATTTTATCTCCTTTGCCAAATCTTGTGTGCCGATGAGTAGCTCCGCTCCAGCATCTTCATATCCCGAATGTTCTGCTGCGCTTCCTCTAGTTCCTCTATTATTCCGTACCATTGAGAAGAGGTTCTCTGCAACTTTAGTATTGCAAAGATCTTATAACTTGGTTGATCTTTATTCTTTTCTCTACTTTTAACTTCCCAATGCTCCGTTACTCAAAACGTTGGCTATTACGCCGTCGTTTACCTCTATAAGCGCGAACGCTATATCATAGAGCGAGTAGTTTAGTTTAGTTTAGTTTATTCATCAAACAGAGTAAATCTCTTATAGACTACTATAATTATAAATAAATGTATATAAATAAAATAAAATAACAAAAAATAAATAACAAAAAAATTTATATGACAGGTCGCAATAGTAAAGCGGACAGTAAATTCTTTTTGAAAACCTCTCTTGAATTACTAGAGAAAATATCTATGACTTCTATTACAGAATTTGTTTCTTTTATACAACGTGCAAACCATTGACATATTATATATGGACTGCTAGTTGAGTGTAATCTCCATATAAGACTGGCAAAGATTTTGAAGCCAAGCGACACTAGCCCTCTTGGTGCACCATTTACGGCCATTTACGGCAACATTACAATTTGTTTCCAAGAATTAGGTGCCATCTAAAAGACCAACTTATATTTTTCTCTTTTTAACTAATTAAAGAAAGAGACATACATGTGTTAGTTTAGTTCTAGATTCGACAACCAGTTGAACCCTGTTGCAGCACTATCGCTTATCGATGGCTTCACTTTTAATGAGCCAACTAGCAGTCCATATATAATATGTCAATGGTGCAAACGGTTTGTTTCTACAATAATTTCGTGTCGAAAAATTCTCATGAAAATGAAAACTAGCACGAAGTATTCTTTGCGGAGAGTAAAAATTTATTTGTTGTAATAAGAGAGAACAGTTTATTCTATTGCTAATTACATCTTTTATAAACATTATTGCAAATATTAGTAAGCATCTAGAAACGTATGATGGTACTTCGATATTCCAATTAAGTTTATGGAAAGCGAACGTTGTGAAACTCTTTTGTGCCCTTTCTATTCTTAACGAGTGTACATTATAATAAGGATTCCAAACTGTACTACAATTCCAGCACTGATCTTACTAGAGTTATATATAGTGATTTAAGGGCATATGGATCTGAAAAATCTTTAGAGTTCCTCCTTATGAACCCTAACATTTTAACTGTCCATAGATAGGTGAGTTTTAACCAGAAAGTTATTAAACAGAATTATTCATAAAGAATAAATCATTCGTTTTCATGAAAGTCAAGAATTTAATTTTTGTGGTCAAGATTGCCTTCGCTATCTCGTTTGTAGTTTTCGCTATAATTCTGGGCGGGAGAAATATTTGAATAGTCCCTATCGTTTGTTCAACTCAATTTGGATGCAAATGAAGCTACCTGGGAGTTGAGTTGAAACTGAGTCGTTTTCACCAACTTTATGTATCGAAATATTCAGAGAGGAAAAATACTCAACAGGGATTCCATCACTAACATTTCTCTACGAGTGCTTCAGAATTGCCTCTTTAAATTATAAATTTATTAGAAAACGACCTAGTGTACATAGATATCAAAAGATTTTTTTTCCCTTCTCAAAAATTTTCATTCCAACTTAAACTCAATCTCCGTGTAAACACCGATTCAACTTGTCGCGCAAATTTATAGCGACAGCGAGGTGCGATGATATGGAGAAGTAACGCCAATGTAGAAAGAAGGCAGACACCAAAAAGATTTGGGCAATACAATTTTTTTTGGAAACTGATTTGCTCGTGGTCGGTCGTCGTGGGAAAAAAATAGAAAAGTAAAATAAAAGTACGCGCACGTTGAAATAAAATAGAAAAGTAAAATAAAAAGTACGCGCACGTTGAAATAAAATAGAAAAGTAAAATAAAAAGGACGCGCACGTTGAAACCAAGAAATAAAGAAGAAAAAGTAGAAAAGAATAATCAAAGTACGCGCTAGTTGAAATAAAAGAAAAAAAAAAACTCAGTTGAACGCGTAGTTAATACATGAAAAGTTATCTCGTGTGCCGTCCACAAAGCAAGGAAGAATAATTTTCAATTATATTGCTGGCTGTGACGATCCGATTGCAAAGCAACCCATTCAATCGAGGTTCCACATAAGCCACAGTACACCTTCAGCAACCCCTGCGCAGGAAGCCAAGTAAGTAGCAAAAACTTTTGGTATACCTACTTAACCACGTGCAGCGTCGTCGTCGTCGTCTGCCTACAAAATTTGCCTAACTGCAATTGCGCATTCTACTAGCGGTGACGATCCGACTAAAATCTCAATCGACGTTCCACCCCAGCCACTGAAGAAAGTGATAGTCACCACCAGCACCTTCTGCAGCAGTTTGTGAAGAGCCGATTGTCTAATAATCGAAGTGCCACAGTACTCATCGACCGCCGCTACTTACAACGTACGAAATCATCACCATCATCAACACCTCCGTCGTCATCCGTCTACCTACCTGAAAGTGGCTGACCTGCAACTACAGCTACGACTGGCTGCGATGACCCGATTACATGTCGATCGACGTTCCGCATAAGACCATCGACTTTCGCACGGCAACCAAACAACAAAACCACCACCAGAGTAAGTACTAACCAACAACGCATGCCAAATCTTCTACTAGCTGTGACGATCCGATTGAAATTTGTAAAATTCAATCGATGTTCCACATAAGCCTAAGCACTATATTATAACCCGAGTAATCTACACTTGCGTTGGATATATGTACATGTACATTTGGTTGGTTTGGTACATACATACATACGAGTGGTACCTTGGCTGGTTTCACACCTAAATTTGGTTGGTTTGGTTGTAGGAAGTTTCAAGGGTGCATTTCCCGTTTACGTTTTGGAAATTGCTACCCTCCATCTCGCTGTCGTCGTCGTCGCATCGTCGCCATCTAATGGAGTATATTAAGTATCGTTAAAGTTTTTTATATTTTTTCAATTGGCATAAAGATTTTAAAGCGACCAGACTGTATCAATGTAAACTTATTGCAATGCATTTCTTTTTAATAACCATTACTAGATAAAAGAGCTTCGTCAATTCGACCCGGAAAGGAATGCGGTGCACCTCATCTCCCCCTTCTTGGAAGCGAATTGGGAAAAAGGGAAGCCAGCACTTAATAGAAAGTAGTGAGTCCCATTGAAACGGGTAAGTCTTTGGATGATATATTGGCAAATAAAAAGAAACATTGGAATTAAGTTAAGTAAAGAGTTTACAAGGTCGATTTTAAAGTCATTGCTTGTTTCAAACTAAATTTCTCATTGCTTGTTACATACTAAAATTTTTTTTGCTAGTTTCGTAAAATTGAAAGAACATATTATAAGAAGATATGATTGCTTGTTTCAAACTAAATTTCTGCTGGTTTCGTAAAATTGAAAGAACATATTATAAGAAGATATGATTGCTTGTTTCAAACTAAATTTTGCTGGTTTCGTAAAATTGAAAGAACATATTATAAGAAGATATGATTGCTTGTTTTCAAACTAAATCTTGTTTTTATCTATGTACGTAGGTACTACCTAAGTCAAGAATGTTTGTAGTTTGACCCAAATAAATAGAATTCTGAATATTTTGTATACATCGTAGTTCATATTCCGGTTTTGATTTGATGAGAACGATATTTGTCGGTTTTCGTGTTCAGGTAGATTTATTTGTGGATATGAGTTCTAGTTCGCAGTAAGGGGCAATAGAGGGATGTGTAGGGTCGAGGTAGGATGGTAGGGATAGGATAGAGTTGCGTAGGTGACGGAGTGGTCGCCTGCGTTTGTATAAGGGGCCGTTGTTTAATAATTAGAGCATAGCAAAGGCGTAGGATGAAGGGAAGGGATAGCTCTGAGAGGGTATTTACAGCTTTTCCTCTCACTAAAAATCAATGACAGTTTTGTGGGTGATTGTGAAGCGAAATTCGGGCCGTAGGAAAGTAGAGTTTTGGTTAGACTTAAGCAGGCAGAAAAACAAGTAACCCATGTCTGCCATCCCTCACCCATCGATGAGCTACCGGGAGGTGAATTTTGCCTGAGCTGCAAGTGCCTAGACACCCTTTCATCACTTTTGGCCTAAGGTTCCTGTTGCTTAGGTCAGGAAGGCAAGTAGAAGATAAGAGGTTGGCGGAATCGGCTTGGGATTAAGTTCCGATTTAGGTCGAGGACGTTCGTTACAGGTGGCGCCCAACGTGGGGCCCGAAATTTTGCGTTATAATTCACAGTCACTTAAAACAAAATTTTGAAATTTAAAAATTTTTTTGTTTCAATTTTTCCATCTTTTCTATACTTGATGAAACTTGACCAGTAAGTGTGTTGAAGGCGTTTCACACTTATTGATGATTGCAAGTTTTATCAATAACGGAATACTTTACTTCTCTAGACACGTTTGGTACTTACAAATGTTATATGGCCGATAGATTCATTGACTTTTAAGATTCTACTTCTATGATTGTTGCATATAATATTCTGTGAGAATTTCTTTCGTCGTTTAGGTTAACGAGTGTTCACGTCCGGTAAGTGAATTAGAGTATGATCTTCACTTATGACTGTTGCGTGGCATAACGTTTTATCTATCAGAGAGTAAAGTCAAGCTTACGACAAGCGAGACCGATCGTTGAGTTGAAATAGTTCCTCATTTTAGATTGCAGCTCATTTTGAATTTGCTTGATATTGTATTGAACATTGAAGTATTTCACGTTGATATTTAGAATAATTCTCGTCTCTATCTAGTTTTCTCTGACCACACACATCCCTTATGCGTAGGAAATTATTACAAAAAAAAAAAGCCTTTTAAAGATATTACGATAAAGAAAAGAAAATAGTATTTTGAAGTATTAAGATATTGATTCATCTTGAAATTTTGATTAAGTTTCGAAAATTCAGTTTTGAAAAAAAAAAAAAAATTATTTACGTGTAAGTAGATACGAATAAGTATATGCAATATACATATTAGGATGCAGTAGGTTACGGTTTCGTTTAGTAATAACCTTCATATATAAAAAAAAAAAAAAAAAAACATTTAGGTTCCTTAAGACGTTACATTTTCTTGAAGAAAAGAAAACTATTTGGAATTAAGAAGTCGATTCAAAGATATTGAATAACTTTGAAGATTGTTTTATTTTCAGAAAATTTTAAATTTCTATTTGAACAATATTTAAGTAAATTTGAAAATAAGGTTGTTGCACCAAATTGAATTCTTTAGAAAGTAAGAAATTCGAGTTGATATTAGTTACTAGGAGATATGTCCCATCCTGAAGATAGGTCTCACAGTACGAGATATCCTAGTCGAACCCCAAGGCAGACTTATTCAAATTTAAACCAGAATAGACAGTATAATAAGCGTAAATCAAAGAATCTTCCTGAAATGGCAGATTCTCAAGCTAATGAAGGAGTCGCTCCTTCCGTTGAGCCGACTGCAAACGTTTCAGTCCCTCGTCAATCACCTAGTTTGATTGGTGCAGTTGGAGGTTTACCGGCGGTATCAACACAATTTAGACCGAACGTTGCTAATGAAGATGATAACAGTAACGGAGAAGTTGAGAGATTTGAATATTACGTTCAAGAAGTTGTTTCAGGGACCATAGGTCTCAGTCGCACTGAGGACCGTAGGTTTATTCAAGAAGAACTGGATAAGACCAGACAAATTCTTCGTCAAGAGTTGGCTTCCATAGTCACTGAGGCTCTCAATAAATCCTCGAGCAGCCCAATAAATAGAAACCCAACCGCTGAAAGGGACTTGGCCTCTCTTCCAACTCCCAATGTACCAAATATTCCTGCGGGAGGTACTCCAGCTAACCTTCCACGGACTAACCCAGCTATGAATGAACCAATTTATCCCGTCAATATGCCTCGCAGCTCCAATGTAGACCACTTCTTATCTCAGTTCAGAAATTTTAATTATTTATTTTAGTGAACCTTCACCTCAAACAGAGTCAGATCTTCCAGCAACATTCAATGCACCTTACGTTGGAGGAAGGTATCCAAATTATCACAAGTGGGACTTACACTATGATAATAAAAACATGGATGTTGATGATTTCTTATTTCGTTTGGAAACGCTTAAAACGGCTTATAATGTTACTTATGATGATGTGGTGAAAAATTTTCACTTTTTCGTAACGGGACCAGTTAAAACCTGGTACTGGATTTATGTGAAAAGGAATCCTTCAGTGAATTGGTCTACCTTGAGACTTGCACTCATAGAGCAGTACCGAAGTCTTGACACCGACTTTGAACTTTCACGCCGAATGTCTGATAGAAGACAGGGTCCTTTCGAATCCTTTGATTCGTTCTACGAAGACCTTATGGTTCTGAATTCTAAACTCCGAAATCCAAAAACCGACCGAGAGTTCATTGAAATTTTAAAACAAAACGTTAAAAATAAGTTGGGAGAGCAACTCATTACTTTCAATACACATAGTATCGCGGAAATGGTTCATGTCTGCCGCACTATTGAAAAGTTTATAAGCGACCACGAAGTTCCACGTCAAAAACTTCAACCAAATCCTCCGTTTCGCAAAGTAATAAATGAAATTTCAGATCCCTTAGATACTGAACCATCAGTGTCGCAGTCTCAAATTGAGGCAGTAAATTTTTCTCGTCGTGATCCCAGTTCTCTTAAATGTTGGAACTGCCACGAATCCGGGCATACTTATGTCTATTGTCCACTTGACCAGCGCATTCTATTTTGCTATAAATGTGGTCTCGAGAATACGACCGTCCCTAAATGCCCTAAATGTTCGGGAAACGTTTCAAAGAGCACTCTTTCGGTCGGAGAGAAGTGCTCAAAGAAACCGGATCCGGCGAACTAATTCAAAGCGAAAAACCTTCTTTCAGAGTATTACAACGCTCTGAAAATATCCTTCCTCCCAGGGATGTAGAGGAAGGAAAGCCAAAAGTACCCCAACAGCCACCGAAAAGCCTTCATCAACGCCTAGAAGAATATTATAAAGCTAGAAATCGAATTTTCGGTACTACTAGTGCCCCGATCTCGTCGAAAGTAAATCGGTTAAGGGAACGTTTCCGTGACAAACGACAACTACACCGGTCTATTGCTACAACTACATTATTATGTTCAAATAATGACCCGCGCCCATACGTCACGGTACAAATGTTTGACAGAGATTGGCTTGGCCTATTAGATAGTGGTGCCAGTGTAAGTTGCATAGGTTCCAAAGGTGTCCAGTTCTTAAAAGAGAACAATATAGCTCTTAAAAAAATTGTCTGCAGCAGTAACAACAGCTGATGGTAAGAAACAGGATATTGTGGGAACGGTAGTAGTTAAAATAAAATTCAAAAAGTTAATTAGAGACCTTACGCTTTTGGTAGTTCCATCTTTAACCCAAGAATTGTATCTTGGCATTGACTTTTGGGAAAAATTCAATATTGCTCCGGACTTGATCCCAAAAACCCAAAGTCATTCCTTAGAGTTAGAAACCATTTCGGTAAGCAACGATGTTTTGGGAAATGAGTGTCAGAGAGAAAGTGCGCTGTCGGTTGCACATGAGCTGACAGATGAAGAGTCGTTGGAGATAGAAAATGTCATTAACATGTTTCCTTCATTTTCAAAGAAAGGTTTGGGAAAAACGTGTTTGGAAGAGCACATAATAGATACCGGGGACCACGCGCCAATAAAACAGCGCCATTACCCCGTGTCTCCAGCGGTAGAAGCCCTGCTTGACGTGCCATTGAAGCGCATGCTTGATATGGACGCTATCGAAAAAAGTGATAGCTCCTGGAGCTCCCCCGTCGTTCTCGTCAAACGTGGAGAGAAAATGCGGATGTGTATCGACCTTCGCAAAGTCAACGAAAAAACGAAAACCGATGCATATCCGATGCCGCATATTTCTGCCATTCTTGGTCGACTTGCCGACACCTTTTATATTTCAAGCGTTGACTTAAAAGATGCGTTCTGGCAAATACCGCTGGAGCAAAGCTCGCGGGAGAAAACAGCGTTCACGGTCCCCGGTAGGCCGTTATATCATTTCAAAGTTATGCCCTTCGGGCTTTGCAACGCTCCCCAACGTCTCTGTCGGCTCATGGACAAAGTCATTCCGCATGAGTTACGAACAAAAATTTTTGTGTATCTAGATGACTTATTGATTTTCTCAACTACCTTTGAAGAGCATATGAAACTTTTGAAATTGGTTGCAGAAAAACTTCAAGATGCAGGGCTAACTATAAATGTTGAAAAGTCCAAGTTTTGCTATAAAGAGGTAAAATATTTAGGGTTCATAGTAGGACATGGTTTGTTGAAAGTAGACCCAGAGAAAGTATCAGCGATTAATGACTTTCCTATACCGCAAACATCCCGGCATGTCAGACGCTTTCTAGGAATGGCGGGCTGGTATCGAAGATTTGTTCGAAACTTTTCTACACTAGCCGCGGATTTATCGGACACTCTGAAAAAGGGAGTAAAGTTTAACTTTGGGGAGAAGGCTATCAAGTCATTTAATGCAATTAAAGAAATGCTGACATCGAAGCCAGTCTTAGTCAATCCCGACTATACGAAACAGTTTATTCTTCTTTGCGATGCTTCGTCAACGGGAATAGGGGCAGTCTTGTGCCAAAAAGATGATAATGGGGATGAAAGACCTATCTTTTACTTTTCGCACAAACTTAACGATGCACAGAAGAACTATTCCGTTACAGAGCGAGAGTGCTTAGCAGCCGTATTGTGTATAAAGAAATTCAGACCTTACATCGAGGGGTACAAATTCAAAGTGATTACAGACCATGCTAGCCTGAAGTGGCTAATGGGCTTGAAGGACCTAAGAGGAAGATTGGCCCGGTGGAGCCTAGAGCTGCAAGGATACGTTTTCGACATTGAGCACCGGAAAGGCAGTCTAAATGTAGTACCTGATGCACTCTCCCGTGCGTATGAAATTGAAGCGATAGGCTCAGCCTCGAAAGAATCTTGCGAAGTGCTGCATTTAGACTTGTCTGACCCGAGCTTTCAGTCGAAAGAGTATCTTCAAATTTTAGAGACAGTCGAAAAGAATAAAGATCAGTTGCCTGACCTCCGTCTTTCCGGCGGTTATGTTTACAAAAAGGTAAGGCATAGCCCTGGCAACCCGCTTCAAGATGATCTTACTTGGAAGCTGTGGGTTCCTCCGGGACTCGTCAATGACTTGGTCCGTCTTGCGCATTGTCCACCGAGGGCTGCGCATGGTGGTTTGGCCAAGACTCTTTATAGATTGAGACAGCAGTTTTACTGGCCAAATATGGCTACGCAAGTCAAGGAATTTGTCTCTAACTGCGAGATCTGTAAAACTACTAAAGCACCTAATATGATTCTTAGAGCTCCAATGGGAAAAGCCATTACAGTAGATCGTCCTTTCCAGCACGTATATATAGACTTTTTGGGACCTTACCCGCGCTCTAAATCTGGAAACACCCATATATTTGTTGTATTAGACCAACTTACAAAATTTGTATTTATTAAAGCTCTTAAAAAAGCAACGTCAGAAAAAGCTCTTAATTTTCTTCGCCACGAAATTTTCCTAACCTTTGGTGTTCCCGAAACCCTTTTATCAGATAATGGAAAACAATTTATTAGTAAGGAGTTTGGTAAATGCATGAACAGTTTTGGAATAACTCATTTGAAAACCGCTTCCTATTCGCCACAAGCCAACGCCAGTGAGCGGGTCAACCGTTCCATTTTGGCGGCTATCCGTTCATATATCGACACTGACCAATCGAATTGGGACGTTAATCTTCCTTATATCGGTTCGGCATTAAGAACTGCAGTGCACTCGGCAATAGGTATGTCACCTTACGAGGCACTCTTTGGGCAGCGAATGATGGAGCACAGTAGCGATTATTCAGTTTTAAGGGATTTAGACGGACTTAATAACTCAGAGTTAGAAATTTTACCAAAAGCAGCCAAAATGAACATTCTGCATACTTACATTAAAGATTCTCTCGAAAAAGCTCATCAAACCTATGAAAAGGTTTATAACACCCGGAGTACCGCGGTCAAATTCAAAGTCGGAGAAACGGTTTATAAGAGAAATTTCGTATTAAGTGATGCACTTAAGGGAATCAATGCAAAGCTTTCCCCAAAGTTCTGCAAGGCAATAATTCACAAGGCAGTGGGTTACAATTTGTTCGAGTTGGTTGATGAAGCTGGTAAAAGCTTAGGAGTAGCGCATACAAAGGATATCAGAAGATAGACAAGCAAGATAATTTGTATAAATAAAGTAGGTACAGTAGTAGAAAACATATTTAGTGAAAGAAGCCCGACTAGATCAGCCTGAACACGAGACTCTTGGGGTGTAAGGGGTACAAGTATTCGTTCGTCTACCCATCGTTTCCATTCTCGAATTTTTATTCACCTGGTTCTAAAATTTCAAGTTTTGTAGAAACCTCTTGCTACACCAAAAACAACTTTCCATCGATATTGCGATTTTTATTGCAACAGCAATGTGTTTCCGGAGAATCTTTCGCCCAGATTATGGCCGCATTTTAACTGTCCATAGATAGGTGAGTTTTAACCAGAAAGTTATTAAACAGAATTATTCATAAAGAATAAATCATTCGTTTTCATGAAAGTCAAGAATTTAATTTTTGTGGTCAAGATTGCCTTCGCTATCTCGTTTGTAGTTTTCGCTATAATTCTGGGCGGGAGAAATATTTGAATAGTCCCTATCGTTTGTTCAACTCAATTTGGATGCAAATGAAGCTACCTGGGAGTTGAGTTGAAACTGAGTCGTTTTCACCAACTTTATGTATCGAAATATTCAGAGAGGAAAAATACTCAACAGGGATTCCATCACTAACATTTCTCTACGAGTGCTTCAGAATTGCCTCTTTAAATTATAAATTTATTAGAAAACGACCTAGTGTACATAGATATCAAAAGATTTTTTTTCCCTTCTCAAAAATTTTCATTCCAACTTAAACTCAATCTCCGTGTAAACACCGATTCAACTTGTCGCGCAAATTTATAGCGACAGCGAGGTGCGATGATATGGAGAAGTAACGCCAATGTAGAAAGAAGGCAGACACCAAAAAGATTTGGGCAATACAATTTTTTTTGGAAACTGATTTGCTCGTGGTCGGTCGTCGTGGGAAAAAAATAGAAAAGTAAAATAAAAGTACGCGCACGTTGAAATAAAATAGAAAAGTAAAATAAAAGTACGCGCACGTTGAAATAAAATAGAAAAGTAAAATAAAAAGGACGCGCACGTTGAAACCAAGAAATAAAGAAGAAAAAGTAGAAAAGAATAATCAAAGTACGCGCTAGTTGAAATAAAAGAAAAAAAAAAACTCAGTTGAACGCGTAGTTAATACATGAAAAGTTATCTCGTGTGCCGTCCACAAAGCAAGGAAGAATAATTTTCAATTATATTGCTGGCTGTGACGATCCGATTGCAAGGCAACCCATTCAATCGAGGTTCCACATAAGCCACAGTACACCTTCAGCAACCCCTGCGCAGGAAGCCAAGTAAGTAGCAAAAACTTTTGGTATACCTACTTAACCACGTGCAGCGTCGTCGTCGTCGTCTGCCTACAAAATTTGCCTAACTGCAATTGCGCATTCTACTAGCGGTGACGATCCGATTAAAATCTCAATCGACGTTCCACCCCAGCCACTGAAGAAAGTGATAGTCACCACCAGCACCTTCTGCAGCAGTTTGTGAAGAGCCGATTGTCTAATAATCGAAGTGCTACAGTACTCATCGACCGCCGCTACTTACAACGTACGAAATCATCACCATCATCAACACCTCCGTCGTCATCCGTCTACCTACCTGAAAGTGGCTGACCTGCAACTACAGCTACGACTGGCTGCGATGACCCGATTACATGTCGATCGACGTTCCGCATAAGACCATCGACTTTCGCACGGCAACCAAACAACAAAACCACCACCAGAGTAAGTACTAACCAACAACGCATGCCAAATCTTCTACTAGCTGTGACGATCCGATTGAAATTTGTAAAATTCAATCGATGTTCCACATAAGCCTAAGCACTATATTATAACCCGAGTAATCTACACTTGCGTTGGATATACATGTACATTTGGTTGGTTTGGTACATACATACATACGAGTGGTACCTTGGCTGGTTTCACACCTAAATTTGGTTGGTTTGGTTGTAGGAAGTTTCAAGGGTGCATTTCCCGTTTACGTTTTGGAAATTGCTACCCTCCATCTCGCTGTCGTCGTCGTCGCATCGTCGCCATCTAATGGAGTATATTAAGTATCGTTAAAGTTTTTTTATATTTTTTCAATTGGCATTAAGATTTTAAAGCGACCAGACTGTATCAATGTAAACTTATTGCAATGCATTTCTTTTTAATAACCATTACTAGATAAAAGAGCTTCGTCAATTCGACCCGGAAAGGAATGCGGTGCACCTCATCTCCCCCTTCTTGGAAGCGAATTGGGAAAAAGGGAAGCCAGCACTTAATAGAAAGTAGTGAGTCCCATTGAAACGGGTAAGTCTTTGGATGATATATTGGCAAATAAAAAGAAACATTGGAATTAAGTTAAGTAAAGAGTTTACAAGGTCGATTTTAAAGTCATTGCTTGTTTCAAACTAAATTTCTCATTGCTTGTTACATACTAAAATTTTTTTTGCTAGTTTCGTAAAATTGAAAGAACATATTATAAGAAGATATGATTGCTTGTTTCAAACTAAATTTCTGCTGGTTTCGTAAAATTGAAAGAACATATTATAAGAAGATATGATTGCTTGTTTCAAACTAAATTTTGCTGGTTTCGTAAAATTGAAAGAACATATTATAAGAAGATATGATTGCTTGTTTTCAAACTAAATCTTGTTTTTATCTATGTACGTAGGTACTACCTAAGTCAAGAATGTTTGTAGTTTGACCCAAATAAATAGAATTCTGAATATTTTGTATACATCGTAGTTCATATTCCGGTTTTGATTTGATGAGAACGATATTTGTCGGTTTTCGTGTTCAGGTAGATTTATTTGTGGATATGAGTTCTAGTTCGCAGTAAGGGGCAATAGAGGGATGTGTAGGGTCGAGGTAGGATGGTAGGGATAGGATAGAGTTGCGTAGGTGACGGAGTGGTCGCCTGCGTTTGTATAAGGGGCCGTTGTTTAATAATTAGAGCATAGCAAAGGCGTAGGATGAAGGGAAGGGATAGCTCTGAGAGGGTATTTACAGCTTTTCCTCTCACTAAAAATCAATGACAGTTTTGTGGGTGATTGTGAAGCGAAATTTGGGCCGTAGGAAAGTAGAGTTTTGGTTAGACTTAAGCAGGCAGAAAAACAAGTAACCCATGTCTGGGGCTAGCAGCAAGATCCCTCACCCATCGATGAGCTACCGGGAGGTGAATTTTGCCTGAGCTGCAAGTGCCTAGACACCCTTTCATCACTTTTGGCCTAAGGTTCCTGTTGCTTAGGTCAGGAAGGCAAGTAGAAGATAAGAGGTTGGCGGAATCGGCTTGGGATTAAGTTCCGATTTAGGTCGAGGACGTTCGTTACAGGTGGCGCCCAACGTGGGGCCCGAAATTTTGCGTTATAATTCACAGTCACTTAAAACAAAATTTTGAAATTTAAAAATTTTTTTGTTTCAATTTTTCCATCTTTTCTATACTTGATGAAACTTGACCAGTAAGTGTGTTGAAGGCGTTTCACACTTATTAATGATTGCAAGTTTTATCAATAACGGAATACTTTACTTCTCTAGACACGTTTGGTACTTACAAATGTTATATGGCCGATAGATTCATTGACTTTTAAGATTCTACTTCTATGATTGTTGCATATAATATTCTGTGAGAATTTCTTTCGTCGTTTAGGTTAACGAGTGTTCACGTCCGGTAAGTGAATTAGAGTATGATCTTCACTTATGGCTGTTGCGTGGCATAACGTTTTATCTATCAGAGAGTAAAGTCAAGCTTACGACAAGCGAGACCGATCGTTGAGTTGAAATAGTTCCTCATTTTAGATTGCAGCTCATTTTGAATTTGCTTGATATTGTATTGAACATTGAAGTATTTCACGTTGATATTTAGAATAATTCTCGTCTCTATCTAGTTTTCTCTGACCACACACATCCCTTATGCGGAGGAAATTATTACAAAAAAAAAGCCTTTTAAAGATATTACGATAAAGAAAAGAAAATAGTATTTTGAAGTATTAAGATATTGATTCATCTTGAAATTTTGATTAAGTTTCGAAAATTCAGTTTTGAAAAAAAAAAAAAAATTATTTACGTGTAAGTAGATACGAATAAGTATATGCAATATACATATTAGGATGCAGTAGGTTACGGTTTCGTTTAGTAATAACCTTCATATAAAAAAAAAAAAAAAAAACCTTTAGGTTCCTTAAGACGTTACATTTTCTTGAAGAAAAGAAAACTATTTGGAATTAAGAAGTCGATTCAAAGATATTGAATAACTTTGAAGATTGTTTTATTTTCAGAAAATTTTAAATTTCTATTTGAACAATATTTAAGTAAATTTGAAAATAAGGTTGTTGCACCAAATTGAATTCTTTAGAAAGTAAGAAATTCGAGTTGATATTAGTTACTAGGAGATATGTCCCATCCTGAAGATAGGTCTCACAGTACGAGATATCCTAGTCGAACCCCAAGGCAGACTTATTCAAATTTAAACCAGAATAGACAGTATAATAAGCGTAAGTCAAAGAATCTTCCTGAAATGGCAGATTCTCAAGCTAATGAAGGAGTCGCTCCTTCCGTTGAGCCGACTGCAAACGTTTCAGTCCCTCGTCAATCACCTAGTTTGATTGGTGCAGTTGGAGGTTTACCGGCGGTATCAACACAATTTAGACCGAACGTTGCTAATGAAGATGATAACAGTAACGGAGAAGTTGAGAGATTTGAATATTACGTTCAAGAAGTTGTTTCAGGGACCATAGGTCTCAGTCGCACTGAGGACCGTAGGTTTATTCAAGAAGAACTGGATAAGACCAGACAAATTCTTCGTCAAGAGTTGGCTTCCATAGTCACTGAGGCTCTCAATAAATCCTCGAGCAGCCCAATAAATAGAAACCCAACCGCTGAAAGGGACTTGGCCTCTCTTCCAACTCCCAATGTACCAAATATTCCTGCGGGAGGTACTCCAGCTAACCTTCCACGGACTAACCCAGCTATGAATGAACCAATTTATCCCGTCAATATGCCTCGCAGCTCCAATGTAGACCACTTCTTATCTCAGTTCAGAAATTTTAATTATTTATTTTAGTGAACCTTCACCTCAAACAGGGTCAGATCTTCCAGCTACATTCAATGCACCTTACGTTGGAGGAAGGTATCCAAATTATCACAAGTGGGACTTACACTATGATAATAAAAACATGGATGTTGATGATTTCTTATTTCGTTTGGAAACGCTTAAAACGGCTTATAATGTTACTTATGATGATGTGGTGAAAAATTTTCACTTTTTCGTAACGGGACCAGTTAAAACCTGGTACTGGATTTATGTGAAAAGGAATCCTTCAGTGAATTGGTCTACCTTGAGACTTGCACTCATAGAGCAGTACCGAAGTCTTGACACCGACTTTGAACTTTCACGCCGAATGTCTGATAGAAGACAGGGTCCTTTCGAATCCTTTGATTCGTTCTACGAAGACCTTATGGTTCTGAATTCTAAACTCCGAAATCCAAAAACCGACCGAGAGTTCATTGAAATTTTAAAACAAAACGTTAAAAATAAGTTGGGAGAGCAACTCATTACTTTCAATACACATAGTATCGCGGAAATGGTTCATGTCTGCCGCACTATTGAAAAGTTTATAAGCGACCACGAAGTTCCACGTCAAAAACTTCAACCAAATCCTCCGTTTCGCAAAGTAATAAATGAAATTTCAGATCCCTTAGATACTGAACCATCAGTGTCGCAGTCTCAAATTGAGGCAGTAAATTTTTCTCGTCGTGATCCCAGTTCTCTTAAATGTTGGAACTGCCACAAATCCGGGCATACTTATGTCTATTGTCCACTTGACCAGCGCATTCTATTTTGCTATAAATGTGGTCTCGAGAATACGACCGTCCCTAAATGCCCTAAATGTTCGGGAAACGTTTCAAAGAGCACTCTTTCGGTCGGAGAGAAGTGCTCAAAGAAACCGGATCCGGCGAACTAATTCAAAGCGAAAAACCTTCTTTCAGAGTATTACAACGCTCTGAAAATATCCTTCCTCCCAGGGATGTAGAGGAAGGAAAGCCAAAAGTACCCCAACAGCCACCGAAAAGCCTTCATCAACGCCTAGAAGAATATTATAAAGCTAGAAATCGAATTTTCGGTACTACTAGTGCCCCGATCTCGTCGAAAGTAAATCGGTTAAGGGAACGTTTCCGTGACAAACGACAACTACACCGGTCTATTGCTACAACTACATTATTATGTTCAAATAATGACCCGCGCCCATACGTCACGGTACAAATGTTTGACAGAGATTGGCTTGGCCTATTAGATAGTCGTGCCAGTGTAAGTTGCATAGGTTCCAAAGGTGTCCAGTTCTTAAAAGAGAACAATATAGCTCTTAAAAAAATTGTCTGCAGCAGTAACAACAGCTGATGGTAAGAAACAGGATATTGTGGGAACGGTAGTAGTTAAAATAAAATTCAAAAAGTTAATTAGAGACCTTACGCTTTTGGTAGTTCCATCTTTAACCCAAGAATTGTATCTTGGCATTGACTTTTGGGAAAAATTCAATATTGCTCCGGACTTGATCCCAAAAACCCAAAGTCATTCCTTAGAGTTAGAAACCATTTCGGTAAGCAACGATGTTTTGGGAAATGAGTGTCAGAGAGAAAGTGCGCTGTCGGTTGCACATGAGCTGACAGATGAAGAGTCGTTGGAGATAGAAAATGTCATTAACATGTTTCCTTCATTTTCAAAGAATGGTTTGGGAAAAACGTGTTTGGAAGAGCACATAATAGATACCGGGGACCACGCGCCAATAAAACAGCGCCATTACCCCGTGTCTCCAGCGGTAGAAGCCCTGCTTGACGTGCCATTGAAGCGCATGCTTGATATGGACGTTATCGAAAAAAGTGATAGCTCCTGGAGCTCCCCCGTCGTTCTCGTCAAACGTGGAGAGAAAATGCGGATGTGTATCGACCTTCGCAAAGTCAACGAAAAAACGAAAACCGATGCATATCCGATGCCGCATATTTCTGCCATTCTTGGTCGACTTGCCGACACCTTTTATATTTCAAGCGTTGACTTAAAAGATGCGTTCTGGCAAATACCGCTGGAGCAAAGCTCGCGGGAGAAAACAGCGTTCACGGTCCCCGGTAGGCCGTTATATCATTTCAAAGTTATGCCCTTCGGGCTTTGCAACGCTCCCCAACGTCTCTGTCGGCTCATGGACAAAGTCATTCCGCATGAGTTACGAACAAAAATTTTTGTGTATCTAGATGACTTATTGATTTTCTCAACTACCTTTGAAGAGCATATGAAACTTTTGAAATTGGTTGCAGAAAAACTTCAAGATGCAGGGCTAACTATAAATGTTGAAAAGTCCAAGTTTTGCTATAAAGAGGTAAAATATTTAGGGTTCATAGTAGGACATGGTTTGTTGAAAGTAGACCCGGAGAAAGTATCAGCGATTAATGACTTTCCTATACCGCAAACATCCCGGCATGTCAGACGCTTTCTAGGAATGGCGGGCTGGTATCGAAGATTTGTTCGAAACTTTTCTACACTAGCCGCGGAGAAGGCTATCAAGTCATTTAATGCAATTAAAGAAATGCTGACATCGAAGCCAGTCTTAGTCAATCCCGACTATACGAAACAGTTTATTCTTCTTTGCGATGCTTCGTCAACGGGAATAGGGGCAGTCTTGTGCCAAAAAGATGATAATGGGGATGAAAGACCTATCTTTTACTTTTCGCACAAACTTAACGATGCACAGAAGAACTATTCCGTTACAGAGCGAGAGTGCTTAGCAGCCGTATTGTGTATAAAGAAATTCAGACCTTACATCGAGGGGTACAAATTCAAAGTGATTACAGACCATGCTAGCCTGGAGTGGCTAATGGGCTTGAAGGACCTAAGAGGAAGATTGGCACGGTGGAGCCTAGAGCTGCAAGGATACGTTTTCGACATTGAGCACCGGAAAGGCAGTCTAAATGTAGTACCTGATGCACTCTCCCGTGCGTATGAAATTGAAGCGATAGGCTCAGCCTCGAAAGAATCTTGCGAAGTGCTGCATTTAGACTTGTCTGACCCGAGCTTTCAGTCGAAAGAGTATCGGCAAATTTTAGAGACAGTCGAAAAGAATAAAGATCAGTTGCCTGACCTCCGTCTTTCCGGCGGTTATGTTTACAAAAAGGTAAGGCATAGCCCTGGCAACCCGCTTCAAGATGATCTTACTTGGAAGCTGTGGGTTCCTCCGGGACTCGTCAATGACTTGGTCCGTCTTGCGCATTGTCCACCGAGGGCTGCGCATGGTGGTTTGGCCAAGACTCTTTATAGATTGAGACAGCAGTTTTACTGGCCAAATATGGCTACGCAAGTCAAGGAATTTGTCTCTAACTGCGAGATCTGTAAAACTACTAAAGCACCTAATATGATTCTTAGAGCTCCAATGGGAAAAGCCTTTACAGTAGATCGTCCTTTCCAGCACGTATATATAGACTTTTTGGGACCTTACCCGCGCTCTAAATCTGGAAACACCCATATATTTGTTGTATTAGACCAACTTACAAAATTTGTATTTATTAAAGCTCTTAAAAAAGCAACGTCAGAAAAAGCTCTTAATTTTCTTCGCCACGAAATTTTCCTAACCTTTGGTGTTCCCGAAACCCTTTTATCAGATAATGGAAAACAATTTATTAGTAAGGAGTTTGGTAAATGCATGAACAGTTTTGGAATAACTCATTTGAAAACCGCTTCCTATTCGCCACAAGCCAACGCCAGTGAGCGGGTCAACCGTTCCATTTTGGCGGCTATCCGTTCATATATCGACACTGACCAATCGAATTGGGACGTTAATCTTCCTTATATCGGTTCGGCATTAAGAACTGCAGTGCACTCGGCAATAGGTATGTCACCTTACGAGGCACTCTTTGGGCAGCGAATGATGGAGCACAGTAGCGATTATTCAGTTTTAAGGGATTTAGACGGACTTAATAACTCAGAGTTAGAAATTTTACCAAAAGCAGCCAAAATGAACATTCTGCATACTTACATTAAAGATTCTCTCGAAAAAGCTCATCAAACCTATGAAAAGGTTTATAACACCCGGAGTACCGCGGTCAAATTCAAAGTCGGAGAAACGGTTTATAAGAGAAATTTCGTATTAAGTGATGCACTTAAGGGAATCAATGCAAAGCTTTCCCCAAAGTTCTGCAAGGCAATAATTCACAAGGCAGTGGGTTACAATTTGTTCGAGTTGGTTGATGAAGCTGGTAAAAGCTTAGGAGTAGCGCATACAAAGGATATCAGAAGATAGACAAGCAAGATAATTTGTATAAATAAAGTAGGTACAGTAGTAGAAAACATATTTAGTGAAAGAAGCCCGACTAGATCAGCCTGAACACGAGACTCTTGGGGTGTAAGGGGTACAAGTATTCGTTCGTCTACCCATCGTTTCCATTCTCGAATTTTTATTCACCTGGTTCTAAAATTTCAAGTTTTGTAGAAACCTCTTGCTACACCAAAAACAACTTTCCATCGATATTGCGATTTTTATTGCAACAGCAATGTGTTTCCGGAGAATCTTTCGCCCAGATTATGGCCGCATTTTAACTGTCCATAGATAGGTGAGTTTTAACCAGAAAGTTATTAAACAGAATTATTCATAAAGAATAAATCATTCGTTTTCATGAAAGTCAAGAATTTAATTTTTGTGGTCAAGATTGCCTTCGCTATCTCGTTTGTAGTTTTCACTATAATTCTGGGCGGGAGAAATATTTGAATAGTCCCTATCGTTTGTTCAACTCAATTTGGATGCAAATGAAGCTACCTGGGAGTTGAGTTGAAACTGAGTCGTTTTCACCAACTTTATGTATCGAAATATTCAGAGAGGAAAAATACTCAACAGGGATTCCATCACTAACATTTCTCTACGAGTGCTTCAGAATTGCCTCTTTAAATTATAAATTTATTAGAAAACGACCTAGTGTACATAGATATCAAAAGATTTTTTTTCCCTTCTCAAAAATTTTCATTCCAACTTAAACTCAATCTCCGTGTAAACACCGATTCAACTTGTCGCGCAAATTTATAGCGACAGCGAGGTGCGATGATATGGAGAAGTAACGCCAATGTAGAAAGAAGGCAGACACCAAAAAGATTTGGGCAATACAATTTTTTTTGGAAACTGATTTGCTCGTGGTCGGTCGTCGTGGGAAAAAAATAGAAAAGTAAAATAAAAGTACGCGCACGTTGAAATAAAATAGAAAAGTAAAATAAAAAGTACGCGCACGTTGAAATAAAATAGAAAAGTAAAATAAAAAGGACGCGCACGTTGAAACCAAGAAATAAAGAAGAAAAAGTAGAAAAGAATAATCAAAGTACGCGCTAGTTGAAATAAAAGAAAAAAAAAAACTCAGTTGAACGCGTAGTTAATACATGAAAAGTTATCTCGTGTGCCGTCCACAAAGCAAGGAAGAATAATTTTCAATTATATTGCTGGCTGTGACGATCCGATTGCAAAGCAACCCATTCAATCGAGGTTCCACATAAGCCACAGTACACCTTCAGCAACCCCTGCGCAGGAAGCCAAGTAAGTAGCAAAAACTTTTGGTATACCTACTTAACCACGTGCAGCGTCGTCGTCGTCGTCTGCCTACAAAATTTGCCTAACTGCAATTGCGCATTCTACTAGCGGTGACGATCCGACTAAAATCTCAATCGACGTTCCACCCCAGCCAGCCAGAAGAAAGTGATAGTCACCACCAGCACCTTCTGCAGCAGTTTGTGAAGAGCCGATTGTCTAATAATCGAAGTGCTACAGTACTCATCGACCGCCGCTACTTACAACGTACGAAATCATCACCATCCTCAACACCTCCGTCGTCATCCGTCGTTCAGCAACAGCAAAAAAAGTGTTGGATGAGAATTCAACACCTACAACAACAACAAGCAAAGTAGCGGCAACAACCGCAATGGAAATTGCGGTGCCAGCAACAGCAACAACAGCAGCAATAACAACTGCAAAAAAGAGGCGGCGCATAAAAGCCAAGCCGAATTTGGTTGCCCGTAAACAAAAAACAAAGGGAACAGATAAGGAGGTCGGCGACGACGAGATGTCGACCAGCAGCAGCGAGAGCATAGAAAGTTTAAATTCGACATACGAATATGAATCCAACGGTGGTGAGGGCCGTTACACCGGCAGTGGCAATTCTTTCGCTGCTCTAGCAGACGAAGGGGACGGTGTGGTCGAGGAAGTAAACGAAGATGATAAAAAACTCCAATTATTAACAAGTACCGTGGAGAAGCTATACAAGCAAATAGAGGAGATTAAATCCAGGCAAGTGGCTCGCAGACTAAAGGAAAGCGAGGCAAGAAAACAACAACTGTTGTCAAAGGGTGATGCTACAATTGCCAAACAGCAACAGCCAACAACAACAACAACAAATGCTAACGCAAAAACAGCTCCCGTGCAGCAAAAAGGCACAACAGCTAATAAAATAGCTGGGGAGCAAATCGAAAGAAAGAAAACTGCTACCCAAGAGCAGCAACGGGGGACCGCGGCTAAAAAAGCCGCGCCATCAAAGCCAAAGCAGCAGCAGGAGCAGAGACAACAACAACAACAACAACAACAGCCAACACAACAACAGCAGCAGCCAAAGAAGTCAGCAGCTAAAAGCAGGGTGCCCCCTATCAACACCCACAAAATGGAAATAAAAGCGACAAAAAGCCTGTGTAAGTCCGCCATAGGCGATAAATTTGTAATTAAACGATTAGGACAAGATCGACATGCGATCCAATGTGAAAACATTGGTGACCATAAGATCGTTCGGGAGTTGCTTGCTAAGACAACCACCGAATTTTATAGTTACACTCCCAAAGAGGAGAAACCAAAAAGTATGTTATTGAAAGGGGTAGAGCCTACCTCTGACCCAGAGGAGCTCTTAGCGGAACTCCGCATGTTGGCGAGCGACGATCTCGAGTTTATCGGGGTCAAGTCGTTCACCACGGCTAAGGCTAGACGGGAGAGACGGCTATTGCCGATGTTCCTCGTCACCCTATCACCCAGTAGCCGTCTGGAGAGTCTGAGGAAAATCTCCGTCCTAGACTACCAGATGGTAAGATGGGAAAAAATAAACAGGCGCGGGGACATTTTACAATGTCTTCGTTGCCAAAGGTTCGGGCACGCCGCATTCAACTGCCAAATGCAGTCGAGATGCGTAAAGTGTGGTGAGAACCACAAAGAAAAAGAGTGTAAGCTCGGTGAGGAAAGGGTCGAAGATAAGACCCAACTGAAATGTGTACTCTGTGGTGGAGATGGACACCCTGCTAACTATCGGGGATGTCCTCGATACCAGGTAATAAAAAAATCATTAAAAGCTGCTCCAACAGTAACCAAGGATGAGGGAAGGCTTACAGCCAGACCAATTCCAAGGGCCGTCGTTCCCCAAGTTTCCTACGCCCAAATGGCGGGTGGAGCTGGGAAAACGGTACAACCTCCCCAGAAAGCGGCCGCACAGCCATCTGTGTCAAAGGCTGCTGCTGGGGAGTCAGAGGTGATGGTCGCTCTGCGTGTCATTCAGGCACAAATGAGTGAACTATCACGGCAAATAAGTGAGCAGGCGCGTAGGGTGGACTTGATCTACCGTGCAGTGCCGTCGCTTGCGCACTTTTTAGGTTAACGGGCGCGCTGCCGGAGAGGCCTTTTAAGATCCTAGCCGTGAATGTGAATTCGCTAGTTAGGGTAGAACGACGAGCCAACTTCTTTGAGTTGTTAAAAGACCAACGTCCTGATGTATGTATGGTTAGCGAAACTAGGCTAAACCAGCATCACAATTTGACGAATAATAATTACATTATCGTAAGGAGGGACCGACCCAACTCGACTTTCGCGGGTGGGGTTGCGATCTTCATACGTAAGGGCATTGTTCATAAAGTAATATATAGTGGTGAAGTACGCCGATTCCAGTTGCTTGAAGCGTGTATCGTATGCATCCCTCTCCAACAGGGGAGGCGGTTGTATGTGGTCGCGATCTATGCGCCGGAGGCTTCTCAAAATTCATGTTTTATAACAGAGCTCGAATCACTTTTTCGATGTCTGAAATTGAATTCGGATGAAAACTATTTCCTTTTGGCCGGTGATTACAATGCTAAACACCAAGATTGGGGAAATCATTTAGCCAATCCAAGGGGGACCCAGCTATTCAATTGGCTGGGGCTCCACAGCATTGAGTCTAAAGTCGATCTGCTGGCTACTGACAGGCCTTCATATCCTCGAAGTGGCTCTTATTTGGATCTATTGCTTTTAGACTCAAGACTTAAACTGACCGACGACATTCTTCGACGGACGAAAAATTGTTTGACGACGGTTGAGTACGACAGTGACCACTGTGGACTTGCCGCCGTCATACTGCTTCCGAACGACCTTGTGGAACTGGAGGAGTACGTGCCGACGCACTCTTACAACTACGGTAAGACACGTTGGCCGCGCTTTTCCGGTGCCGTCTCAAGGGAACTTCGTTCGAACGGTATTGCGCCACCATGCAACAGGAATCTGTCGAACGTTGAGATCGATGGATACCTGCAAAGTATGGAGGATGCAATCCGTACTACAATGGACAGGACAATTCCTAAATATAGGCAACATGACTCAACGAACATGTACAGAAACGCGACAATCGACGCACTCTACAAACAAAAAAGTAGACTCCTGTCGAGACTCAAACTCTTGCACAGGAGGTTTACTGACCGACACGATTTGGAGACTAGAACTCTGAAGTCACAGATCAAAAATCTCCAACAGTTAATTAAAGAAAATTACAGAATATCTATATCTCTTTTCTGGAACAACAAAATTCGGGCTGTACAGTCCAACAACCCGAGTATGTTTCCGGAAATAAATAAAATCTTTAGGAGAAAAGATCGAAATGACCTTCAGAGTATTAAACTCCAAAGGACGACAGAGAACAAAGACTTACTTCTGACATTAGGAATAGATCCAGATGACGCCATTTTGGATGATGACCACTTTATAGTGGAAGATGCTCAAGAGAAGGTAGAGACTGTGGGTGCTGTTTTCGAGCGAGTATATAAGGTGAATGAGTGCGTTCGCCCGAATTACGACCTTGAGAACAGAGCCTTCGTTGGACACTTCTATCTTAGAGACGAGATCTCGCATTGGCGATCCGAGAATCCTGGTTTCACTAGGTTCAATGACGACCGACTTGCAAATGCAGTCATCGCCCAGCGAAACGGGGATAACACCCTGTTCGTTTCTAAGATGGACCTCGAGAGCATCTTTCACAAAATAAAGAAAAAGAAGTCAGCAGGAGTCGACGGCATACCCAATGTTGTGCTGCGAAACCTCCCTGCGGAAGCGGTGGACATATACACCACGTTGTTCAACAATGCGCTGAATAATGCATATTATCCAGTGCGTTGGAAGACGGCAGTGGTCCATCCTCTCCTTAAAAAAGGTAAGGATGGTTCCAATCCAGCAAATCTCCGGTCAATTAGTCTTCTTCCGAGTATCAGCAAAGTATTCGAGAAAGTTCTCAATAGAGCACTGTCCACATGGGCTGAGGACAAAAATATTATTCCCGAAAATCAGTTCGGTTTTAAGGCGGGTCATGATACCATACATGCCGCGTCTAAACTATTATCTGATATTCAATGGAACAAAGCTAAAAAGCAGTGTACGGGTGCATGTCTGGTTGACTTGGAGAAGGCTTTCGACACCGTTTGGTTAGACGGTCTTTTCTATAAGTTGATCAGGTATGGCATGAGTAAACCACTGCTATATATTCTGAATGACATGCTTCATGGTAGAACCTTTGTTGTGAAAAGTTGCAATATAACCTCTACCAGAACTTTTAAAATACAGAACGGTCTACAACAGGGGGCGGTGAATTCGCCTATTTTGTTTAGCATTTTCACCGGTGATCTAATTGGTTCCCTTCACCATGCTATAGCGTACGCCGACGACCTAATCGCGTACAGAACAGGTCCAAAGATCGAGGTCATCAGAACACTCTTGCAGCGTGACTTCGATAAGATTCAGCAATATTGCGATGACTGGAAGTTGAAAATCAACTTTCAGAAATCGGAAACAATTGTGTTTAGAACCCCGTTGGCTCGGGCCTCATGGGATACGAGAAAGAACTGGCGAAAGCTGGTGATCGTTGATCTATATGGCCACCCACTGCCAAGCAAAGTAGTAGTCAAATACCTGGGCATCTGGCTAGATCAGTATCTATATTTTAACAAACATATGGATGCAGCTCTGGCCAGGGCTAGAGGAGCTTTTGGTCTGACAAGGCGACTGTTTCACAGCAGTCAACTTGATAGCAGAGTGAAGGTGATTTGCTACATGGCCCTCATAAGGCCAATGATTGTCTATGGGTGCCCTGTATGGTTCAATGTTACAGCGTCTCAAATGGAAAAGATTCGGGTGTTTGAGAGACAGTGTCTGCGTACCTGTCTTGGATTGCACAGAACACCAGAGTCGGAGTACAGAAAATATTATCCTAATGAGGTCCTTTACAACGGGGCTCAAATAAACAGAATCGACAACTTCATGATAAAACTGACTCGGGGTCACACTGCAAGGTCGATGTCTTCGAACAATGGCCTGATATTTGGGGCTTACTACCCCAACTTAGAATATATGGAGAGAACACGTTTCAGTGGATTTGTCCCACCGGAGGCTTTCCTCTATTTTGACATGATAGGTTTGATACAGGACAGATCGGCGGTTCCGTTGATCTACCACGTCTGCCGTAAGTCCGTGGAGCGACGGCTCCTTTATGGCCGGGACGTTGCCGCAGTAGGCGGAGAAGCTGAAGAGCTCCTCCGGTTCAGTAGGGCGGTATCAGATCGCGATCGACGGGACGTTGTGAAAACGTCAGAACAGTTCTGGTGGTTGTCTGAGCAACAGACAGAAAATGATATTGGTAGCGAGTCGCCAATGGCTGGCTTGCACAGGCTTAGTGTGTAAGACTTAGGGTATAGGGGGTAGACATAGTGGCAACCAAAAAAATTATAAAAACCAAAAAAAAAAAAAAAAATTATAAAATACCGAAAATCAAAAAAAAATTGTAAAAAATTAAAATCAAAAAAAATGTAAAAACACTGTGCGTCCCAAAATCCAAAAAAAATAGAAAAAATAAAAATCCCAAAAAAAAATTATAAAACACAAAAAACAAAAAAAAAAAAAAAAATACATATAAAAAGCTACTATGGCTGCTCTAGTTTTAAGTAGTTTTAATTAGTTTTAAGTAGTTTTAATTAGTTGTAAGTAATTTTAAGAAAAACATAAAAAATGATCAATGAAACTAAGTTTTTTAAATTTTCTTAGTTATTAATTAGTTCTAGTTTGAAATAGATATATGGTATCTTTAGGCCGAAAGGCATTAGAAATAAGTTATTGTATAATTTAGAGTACCCGCCTAGGGTCAGTAAGTTAATTTAGTTATTAAATAAGCTAGTTTAAACATTTTTGGTAGCAAATAAGTAGTTTTAAGAAAGAATTAATAAAAATGAATTTAAAACTGAAAAAAAACCGTCTACCTACCTGAAAGTGGCTGACCTGCAACTACAGCTACGACTGGCTGCGATGACCCGATTACATGTCGATCGACGTTCCGCATAAGACCATCGACTTTCGCACGGCAACCAAACAACAAAACCACCACCAGAGTAAGTACTAACCAACAACGCATGCCAAATCTTCTACTAGCTGTGACGATCCGATTGAAATTTGTAAAATTCAATCGATGTTCCACATAAGCCTAAGCACTATATTATAACCCGAGTAATCTACACTTGCGTTGGATATACATGTACATTTGGTTGGTTTGGTACATACATACATACGAGTGGTACCTTGGCTGGTTTCACACCTAAATTTGGTTGGTTTGGTTGTAGGAAGTTTCAAGGGTGCATTTCCCGTTTACGTTTTGGAAATTGCTACCCTCCATCTCGCTGTCGTCGTCGTCGCATCGTCGCCATCTAATGGAGTATATTAAGTATCGTTAAAGTTTTTTTATATTTTTTCAATTGGCATTAAGATTTTAAAGCGACCAGACTGTATCAATGTAAACTTATTGCAATGCATTTCTTTTTAATAACCATTACTAGATAAAAGAGCTTCGTCAATTCGACCCGGAAAGGAATGCGGTGCACCTCATCTCCCCCTTCTTGGAAGCGAATTGGGAAAAAGGGAAGCCAGCACTTAATAGAAAGTAGTGAGTCCCATTGAAACGGGTAAGTCTTTGGATGATATATTGGCAAATAAAAAGAAACATTGGAATTAAGTTAAGTAAAGAGTTTACAAGGTCGATTTTAAAGTCATTGCTTGTTTCAAACTAAATTTCTCATTGCTTGTTACATACTAAAATTTTTTTTGCTAGTTTCGTAAAATTGAAAGAACATATTATAAGAAGATATGATTGCTTGTTTCAAACTAAATTTCTGCTGGTTTCGTAAAATTGAAAGAACATATTATAAGAAGATATGATTGCTTGTTTCAAACTAAATTTTGCTGGTTTCGTAAAATTGAAAGAACATATTATAAGAAGATATGATTGCTTGTTTTCAAACTAAATCTTGTTTTTATCTATGTACGTAGGTACTACCTAAGTCAAGAATGTTTGTAGTTTGACCCAAATAAATAGAATTCTGAATATTTTGTATACATCGTAGTTCATATTCCGGTTTTGATTTGATGAGAACGATATTTGTCGGTTTTCGTGTTCAGGTAGATTTATTTGTGGATATGAGTTCTAGTTCGCAGTAAGGGGCAATAGAGGGATGTGTAGGGTCGAGGTAGGATGGTAGGGATAGGATAGAGTTGCGTAGGTGACGGAGTGGTCGCCTGCGTTTGTATAAGGGGCCGTTGTTTAATAATTAGAGCATAGCAAAGGCGTAGGATGAAGGGAAGGGATAGCTCTGAGAGGGTATTTACAGCTTTTCCTCTCACTAAAAATCAATGACAGTTTTGTGGGTGATTGTGAAGCGAAATTCGGGCCGTAGGAAAGTAGAGTTTTGGTTAGACTTAAGCAGGCAGAAAAACAAGTAACCCATGTCTGGGGCTAGCAGCAAGATCCCTCACCCATCAATGAGCTACCGGGAGGTGAATTTTGCCTGAGCTGCAAGTGCCTAGACACCCTTTCATCACTTTTGGCCTAAGGTTCCTGTTGCTTAGGTCAGGAAGGCAAGTAGAAGTGATAAGAGGTTGGCGGAATCGGCTTGGGATTAAGTTCCGATTTAGGTCGAGGACGTTCGTTACACTTTATTTACTATATAATCAATATGTTTTGTAAACGTAAGTTTTTCATCCAAAATAACTCCCAAATCTTTTTTGACAGTGACTCTTTCTAACATCATGTTATTGATACTGTAGTCAAAGATAATAGGAGATTTCGTCCTAAAGCACGTGAAACTCTGACATTTTGCCACATTTAGAAACAATTGGTTATGTTCACACCACTCAGCCAAATTTTGAATATCTTTTTGAAGAAGGAGGCAGTCTGAGGAAGATTTTATGATTCGGAAAATTTTGACATCATCGGCATACAAGAGGTAACTCGAATAATTTAAACTAACTGGAATATCATTAATGAAGAGGATAAACAGCAAGGGACCAATATGACTTCCTTGAGGTACTCCAGAGGTCACATTTATCATTCTTGACCTATGATTACCTAATCTAACATATTGAATTCTTTTATCTAAATAGGCAGAAATCCTTTTTATAAAGCTTGAATGAAAGCCTAGTTTTGAAAGTTTAAAAATTAGTATACTATGGTTGACTGTATCGAATGCCTTAGCAAAATCCGTAAAAATAATGTCAGTTTGGAAACTATTTTCAAACCCATTAATGACAGAATCGCATAACATTGTAAGGTTAGTAGCAGTAGATCTCCCTGACACAAAACCATGCTGAAATTCGGACACTATACCTTTAACAAAGAAGCTCAATTTTTTGGCAAATTAGCATTTCAAACATTTTGGGAATAACTGATAATTTGCAGATTGGTCTATAGTTGATCACGTTTTGCTTTGATCCTGACTTGTGAATAGGAGTAATAAAAGAAACTTTCCAGCAATCCGAAAACCGGCCGATTTTTAAGGGATTTATTGAAAATCAAACAGAGCGGCAACGCCAAAGAAATCGCACAATTTTTCAAAGCGATAGGGGCGATGTTATCAGGCCCGGCACTTTCATTTATATCCAGGCCGTTTAACCCATTTCCGGCGGCTACCAGTTCCAGGTGTGCTAGGAACTTGAAATTTCACACTTTGTCTATTTTTTGCTTAGTTAGAGAAAATCTAAAAAAACATTTTTGGAAAAGCTTTTAGTTTCCCGGAAAATTGACGTTGCGTTTTCGCAACACCCGCCAAATGTAGTAGCAAAATCATTAAAAAAAAAATTTTTGATACGGAGTTTAAATCAGTTTTATTGACAAAATATTCATTAAATATTGGTTTTTGTGTGGTGTGGTATTTTCATCGCTGAATTGGATGGTCTGTTGGGAGGCTTGTGCAAGTTGAACTGGGGAGTTGACTTCTTCCAAAAATGCAGGGTCCAAAGGTGGATTTGGTTTGAAGTCTTCTTCAATGAAGTCCGCAAATCCTTTGGCTTTATCCGTGTCGGCTGAAGCTTCGCCATAGGCTGTAGTTATGGTTTCCGGCATTGGAGTTTTTCCCTATAATCCTGTCCGGGTCTTGGCTTTAAGGATTTAAGCCTGTTTTGGAGAAGAGTGTCGTTGTGGTAGTTCACTGCGTTCTTGAACATGATGTTTACGCATCTGAGCTCGCTGGAGACCGCCTGGTAGTTGCTGTTGATGGTGTTTAGTTCCCGTTGCTGAATATGCTGTAGCAGCTTCCTCCAGTGTTGCCTGTGGTGGTAGCGCTTCTGTATGTAGTCGGGCAGGTGCTCGTATCAGTCCCGGGAAGTACTTGGCTGCCTTTGCTTCTCAAGCGAAGATTCAATTACGGTTTCTAGATTGTCAATTCCTGTATCAATTTCCTCATTCCGGAGGTTTGTGTTGGTTGGCGGTAGTGTAATACATTCGTCGACGTCTCTTCGGAGTTTAGCAGTGTCTAGCTTTTTGTAGTTGACGAAGCCCACCTCTGGTTGGTTCACAGAGATTATCTGGTGCCGGAGGTTGATTGAAAGAAGGACGGCCTCGTGATCTCAAACGCTGGTTATTGTCGTGTAGACGAAGTTTCGGAGCTCCGGAAGGATAAATATCAGATTGGATGTTGCGAGGAAAAAGTCGAGCGTCGATGGTGTCCTTGGGAAGGTGGGCTTGGGTTGCGACACTACTACCAGAGAGTGATGTTCTATATTTTCGTCCAGCCAATTCACAATTGCATTCCCGTCACTGTTGTCTTGTGTATCCATCCATCTTCGGTGTCTAGCGTTACAGTCTCCTCCAATAAGTCCATAGGTGCTTCTGCATAATATCCTTTTCAATGTATGGAGATCGTCTCTGATGTCTGATGCTGTTGCCGTGCATTTGTTGTAGATGCTGATGACTAAAAAATAAATCAATTGGCAAATATTTACATTCGTTTGTGGTTTTACAATACACCACTCATTCACGAATTATTGGTTTCATTTTTTTCCAGGTAAAATAAATAGCTATGCATTTTCTGTTGAAAAAATAAATTACCTGGGCTATTAGGTTTTTTATAACTATTGTGTACACTGTACAGTCCAATTATTTCTAAGAATTTCTAACCTTTTACAGTGGTTTTTCCAAAATAGCTGTGGAATGAACTTTCGGTTCTTTTTTCCTAAGAATTTTTTTTATAAAGTGCACATTATTTAGAAGAAACCAAATTTTATATGCTGGGAAAACCCAACGGAATTTTTTTTTTCTTTTGGTAAATGCTACTACTTTTGGCGGGTGTTGCGAAAACGCAACGTAGGATTTCACCTCACCTACCAATCAGGTAACCCGTACGATTTGCATCAAATGTATATTGAAATATAATATGAATCTTTCCCTAACAGTTTGTGAAAAAAAATTTAAAATAATAAGATGTTGCTACACTTTTTTAGTTCCTCAAAAAAGGCTACCTCAAAATTTCCGAAATTACAGTTTTTGAAGGTGTTCAAAAGACTACAAAATTAAGTTTTTGAAAAAAATCCAAAAACAGGTCGATTTGATATTTTAATAAACTTTCAAAATCATTTGCTAGTTCATTAAAATAAAGGATCCTTTAAGCTGGAGATGCTCTCAAACATGACGTTGCGTTTTCACAACGCCAGCCGGAAATGGGTTAAGGCTTCCAAAACTTCAGAAACACTTAATTCGATGCAACCAACATCAATAACGTTAGAAGGGAAGAAAACAGGAGGTTCACAGGAAGAAGATGGCAGATAGACAGAACTAAAATAATCGGCGAAAAAATCACATATGAAATTTAAATCACTAGACAAGTTATCAAAATATTTCATACAGCTTGGAAGTCCTATAGATCTACGTTTGGTGTTTATAAATTTCCAGAAATGTTTACAGGCTGTTTTAATTTTAGACTACAGAGACTATATAATCGTTAAACAGGAAGCTATTGAGGCAGTCAAATTCCAGGTGACACCGAGTATAATTATCTTTAAGAACATGATTATCTCTGCTATGCTTGTATGCTTTGTAAGCTTTGTTTTTCCTGTTTTTAAGATTTAATAATCTTCTGTTGAACCAGGGTGGATTGGAATTTGATTTACGAATTTTTTTTGGAATATTCAATTCAAAAGTTTCATCAAGGCACATAACGAATTTTTCAAACGCGTGACTAAGACTTAAATTATTTAAAATTTGATCCCATGGAATAGCAAATAGATAGTTATTAATTGCTTCAAAGTTTGCACGTTTATAATCAAAATAAAATTCTGGTACATCAATGACATCACTAATATAAGTTAAGAATTTACACTCTACAGTAGGTAAGGCATATGTGATGAATTTTGTTTTCTATAACTGGGAAATCAGTCTTTTCTACATGAGCTTCCAGATCTTTATCCACAAAAATTAAGTCTAATATACGATTCAGGCTGTTATAAAAACTGTTCAACTGTATAAGACTAAACTGACTAAAGAAATCCACAACTAACGCTTCTATGTCAGAATTAACATTGAATGATACTAAAATCTTATCATCTTGATCTGTTTCCCATCTTATTTCACCAAGATTAAAATCTCCTAAGATCATTACATGGTCAGAAGTAGTTAGATTATTTAGAAATGATTGACAATTTAACAAATGCAAGTTATACAAATCTAATGAGCTACCTGGTCGGATATAGCTACCGCTAATGTAGAGGTTTAGGTTTCTATTCAATTTTATTTTTATTATTAGCTGGTCAACATCGAAGGAAGATGGATTACTATCAGAAACAAGCTCGATTTGACTACAAACAAAATTCTTTCTGACTGCAATTATGACACCTCCTCCTCGATCAAAACCAGTAGTAGTTGAACATCGATCTTTTCGAAAAACTACAAACTGATTACCATTAAATATTTCAGAAGTAAGATAATTTTCATTTAGCCAAGTTTCAGTGAGCACCATTATATGATAATCATGGGATGCGAAGTATACATACAATTTACTCAATCTAGCTCGAATTCCTCCGACATTTTGGTAATAGATGGAGAGATTATTAGAGTTGAAAGTATTTGAATAAGTACCAGCAGGAACGATTATTGGTGAGTCAACAATTTCTGGTACGTTAACATCAATAGTTGCGGCAGGAGTTGGGTTTCCGACGGCAGGTATATTGCAGGAATCAATTTGGACATCAGCTTCAGTGATTACTATGTAGTTGACGGGAAAGCATAGCTGGTATCGTTTTTTGGAGTGTAGATAAAGTCTCGAACTTCTACTCCCATAGGCCAAACAGAGGGATTGAGAGCATGATGAAAGGCATTTTCCGGAATAGCAATTTTGAAATTAACAAAAGATAACTTGCTTGAGTCCTCGTCTTTTTTTAAAAGCTTCTTGCACTTGATTAAGGTTTGTGGAATTTTCAGTTTATCTGCGACGTATGCGGCTATTGATTCTTCTGAAGTATTGTTGGCAAATCTAGACAAATATAACCACTTTGATTTCGTATTGGGTACAACTTGCAAAGGCGTGTGAGAACAGAAGAGTCATTTCCTACGACTTTGAGACCATTATTTGTCGAATATCTATTTGTGCTATTATTAACTCCAATAGAGTAGAGCCCAAGATTGTTCCAGTCCAAGGGAGTTGCTTTTCAAAAGGAACAATCTTCAAGATAAGCACAAGTGAAGTCGAGCGAGTTGCTCTTGGAAATCAAAAGTACTTGGTTGCTGGTTTGAGAAAGACAACATTTATTTTCACTTTTCCTTCGTCTTTTATACACAATAATTTTCCTAAATTCCCGACCTTTGATAATTGAACCTCAATCACTTCACACCTCACGGCTGCATATCGCCATATCAGCATTATCGCTTCAACGTTCGAATGCATGGCTATTAATAAATGCAGACCATACAGTATATATCCAGAGTACATTTGTTGGTAACATGAACCCTTAGCGATATCATTTTCTGTGTGTCGCTTGCGTTCGGTCATTAGCTCAGTGCAAAGTGTATTCATGTATGTAGAACATACTTTGTTGGCGCTTGCCTTAGGTCATTAGCTCTTTTGAAGAATATGTATGTGTGTGCATATGAGGCATGTTGGGAGTGTTCAATTTATCAAAGTACGAGATGAGAAATGATCACTAGTGCGATCCCTTCACACCACCCTCCTGGGGGAAAAAGATGAAATCTCGTAGCGCGAGGTTTCCTCTTTTCGTGTCATTTTTACAATTTGGGATCATTTGTTATGTTCATTTTTATATCATGTGTTACGTAATTAAATATGTTTGCTTTTTCAAATTTTCTTATTGTTTGTTATAAATGTAGTAAGCTCAATATAATTTTCCTCATGTATAATTAATTTTACAGCTAAAGGTGTTATATTTTTAGATATTAGTATTACAAATTTTCTTACTGTACCAACTGCTATACATATAATATTTAAAATTTTTCTTAATATATAATAGTGTAATATAATTATCAATAATTTTACATATTTGAAATTTTTCTTAATATATAATAGTGTAATATAATTATCAATAGCTTTATAAGTTACATTTTGGATTTTACGTATTTAAAATATTCTTAATGCTACATTTACTTAATCTTTTCTTAACTCTATATATTTATTTAAAATTTTCTTTACTGTATTTATATTTTCTTAAGGTTATATGTATTTAAAATTTTCTTACTGTATCCATATCCATATTTTCTTAAGGCTATATTTATTTAAAATTTTCTTACTGTATGGATTTTCTTAAGGCTATATTTATTTAAAATTTTCTTTACTGTATTTATATTTCTTGTCTCTCTCCCTCCTTTTTTTTTAAAGAAAAATATTAATTCAATGCAAATAGGCATTGCTTTAGTATGTAGATATAGAATTTTTTAAACGATTTTTGTGTACCTTTACTCTCTTTCCATCGTAATTGATATCACAATTTATACTGTCTTCGGACAATACTTCATATGGCCCTACGAAGATAGTGTCCAATTTCCTTCTATTTTCATTCCTTAAAAGGACTAAGCTTCCTTTTTCAAAACTAGTTGCTTTACTTCGTAATGAGTCGTGAGAGAGAATAGACGTGCCAAAAGTCTCGTCCGCAGAAATTTTCAATAACTTCTTTCATTTTCATACATCGTATCTACAAAGTGAATATTAAAAGTCTAACTTGCTCATTAAATTGTAAAACGAGTGTCACACAACATAAAATTGATCACGGATTACTTAAAAATTAATTTTTTCCGTGCACTTTAACTTTATTAATTACCACACAAAAGCATTCTCGTTTTTGCTTTGTTTTTTTTTTTTTTTTTGTTCTTACATTCTCTTAAAAATGTGAATGGCGGGAAAGTCTCGGTCAGCATTCTCTGGGAAAGAGAAACTTTCGACACCAACACCAAAATCCAACACCAGCTCATCTGAAAGAAAAGGCCTTCACAACAAAAACACACCAAACTCATTTGTAACAGCGGACTCCGACAGCATATCTGATTTTGACTTGGAAAAGCGACTTTCGGACTTAACTGATGAAATTGTGAAACGCATCTCCACAGAAATGAAAAATCTTCAAACGGACTTAGTTTCACGCATCGCATCCATCGAAGAAAAGCTGTCTTCGCATGTCAAAGAAATTGACTTATCTCTTAGCAATTAATATAATAATTATCGCTTAGCTCAAAAAGCTGAATCACAGGTTCTTGAAGAGGAAGTGACAAATCTCCACAAAAAATGTGAAGCCTTCGAAAGACGTGAAATTGCAGCAGATGCAATCTTATTTGGTGTCCCACACCTGCCAAATGATAATTTAACATCCACTTTCAACCGCCTGTGTCTCAGCATCGACTGTAAGCCTCCGCACCTAAAAGACATTTTCCGTACCCAGCAAAGAAGACATCCAACCGCAACAGAGAAGCACTCTCCTATTGTCGCTAAATTTTGCTCTCCTCAAGAACGAAACAACGTTTTGCATGCAGTCGCCTTTTTCTGTAAAAACCAAAGGCAGCTAAACCTTGAAGATGTTGACATTCAAACTGAAAAACAAAACGCAAACATCTACATGTACGGGAGTTTAACCAAAAAGAACCGCTTCCTGTACCAACAAGCTATGCGACTCAAGCGAAATAAACAGCTGTTTTCTGTTTACACCTATCTTGGTTCAGTGTATGTGAGAGAGAGTCCAGAAGCAGAAGCGATATTGGTGGAGCATGAGAAAGTATTGAACATCTTTGCGACGAGGGACAAGAACGTTATCACAAATCGTAATCGTCATCATAAATCAACAAATACGGTATAATTATTATTATAGTTCTTTTTTTTTTTCTCTCTCTTTTAAACTTTTAAACTTAAACTTTTTAAAAACTTATTCAAATTTATCTTATAATTTTTTCCTTTTCATTTCTTAGGATTTTGCTTGAAATTTTTTCCTATGTCCCCTCTAAAGAAACATTTTTGCTCTAAGGAAACAAAAGGTTCGGTTTGCTTTCTTTATTATCTGAATGCATCGTATAGCTTATCGCTCTCGGATCATTCTCAATTGCAATTGATTTGAATGGAAGTGGATTGAGTTCCTACAGCGGTGGTGGTGAGGAGATATTACGATCTATGATTGGAGTTTTCTATATTTATAGAGAAGGTTTTAAGGTTTGTCATCTGAATGCACAAAGCTTAAACCAAAAAATAGATGAATTCAGAGATATCTTCGTCAAGTCAAATGTTGATGCGATATGTGTGTCGGAAACTTGGTTTGTTGAAGGTGTGAGGAGTAATGTTTATGATTTAAATGGTTACAGACTCTTTCGAGCTGATAGAAATGATCGTGTAGGTGGTGGCGTAGCAATTTATTTGAGAAAAGGCTTGTTGTTTAAACAAATATGTAGTTCTCCAAAAGGCTCTCCGATTCAGTATTTGTATGTGCAGATTATTGTCGGTGATAGCAGCATTGGTTTAGGCGTTGTGTATAGGCCATATCGAAATATTGATCTGGCCCCTATTTATGAAGTAGTTGAAGGTGTATCCATTAGCTCAACTAATGTTATTATATGCGGCGATTTTAACAGTAATTTGTTACAAGATGATACCCTAATACAAAATATGAGTTCATTTGACCTTCAACCAAGTAATATTCAACTTCCTACTCATTTCACAAGCTCCTCCAGTACCTTAATAGATGTGTTTTTTGTAAATAATAATGATAAAGTCTTGCTTTACGATCAAATTTCTGCGCCAGCGTTCTCAAAGCATGATCTTGTGTTTTTAACGTATGACTTCGACATTGTGAACTGCGTTAGTAGTTCAAGATACACTTATAGAGATTTTAAAAATATCGATTATGTTTCTCTTGAACGGCAACTCAACTCTATTCCGTGGAACTTAGTGTATTATATGAACTCGCCAGATGATCAAATCGAATTCATTAATCGAAATATTAACCTTCTTTTTGAATCACACGTTCCAATTAAAACTGCAACTAAAAAACAAAGAACGAATGCTTGGTTTACCAATGAAATTCGGGACTTGATGAAACGTCGTGATTTGGCTTATAAACAGTGGAAACGCTTTCGGGTGGAAGAGCTCCATCGACTGTATAAGAATTTACGAAATGCTGTTGTTTGTCAAATAAAATCTGATAAGATGGAATACTATTCCAATCGTCTCGGGTCTACTTCAGACAGTCGTAAGATATGGAACAATATTCGTGAACTAGGAATCGGGAAAGTAAAGCTATCTTGTCCCACTAATATTGATCGAAATGATCTTAATCGTAAGTTTTTGCATAAATCAAATTCCAGCTCTCCAATTATAGATTCCCAGACGGATATTGGTGTCTCACAAGCAGAAACGTCCTTTGTTTTTAGACGAATTGAGGACGCAGATGTTGTGGAAAGTTTTCTATCTGTGAAGTCAAATGCCATAGGGGTTGATGACATCCATCCTACTTTTGTCAAAGCTATTCTGCCATCACTATTACCATTTATTACACACTTAATTAACACAATATTTATGACCGGCGTGTTTCCATCTAAATGGAAACTGGCAAAGATTATACCAATCCCAAAAAACTCAATAGGTGATGAATTCAGAGCAATATCAATTCTGCCCTTTCTTTCAAAGATTTGTGAAAGAATCATGCACAAGCAATTGACTGAATTTTTTACTCGTTATAAGCTATTAATACCGGTTCAGTCAGTATTCCGTGCAAAGCATAGCTGTACAACAGCTGTACTTAATGTAGTTGAAGAAATAAGAGAAATGCTGGAACAGGATTTTGTCACATTCCTAGTCCTTTTAGACTTCTCTAAGGCTTTCGATATGGTGGTACATTCCATATTAATCAATAAATTAAAAAATTTTTTTTTTCAGTTTCTAACTCAGCAATTCGACTCATCTCTTCATATCTAAGTGATAGACAACAAGCAGTTTTACTAGATGGAGTAATGTCCGAATTCTGGCCCCTAGTTAAAGATGTTCCCCAAGGATCGATTTTGGGGCCTCTTCTATTCTCAGTGTACATAAATGATATTGTTTCTGTTTTAATTAGTTCTTCAAAACACATATACGCTGACGATGTTCAAATTTACCGAAGTTGTCCTTTAGGTCTTGTCGAGGATTGTGCTTCAAATTTAAATGAAGATCTAAAACGTGTTTCGGAGTGGGCAGCAAAATGTGGCTTGGCACTTAACCCTGCGAAATGCAAATGTTAAGTCATTTCTAGAACACGCTTGGACCTATCATATTTTCCTAGTATAATGTTAAACAATTTCAACATTGATTATGTCGAGTCCGCAAAAAATCTCGGTGTTATCTTTAATAGAACACTAACTGTAAGTTGGTAACCCTATTTTATCATCAAGTCTTTTAATAGTGCTCCCGAGTCTTAATCGGTTTTCTCAGTGTTTAATTCATGAGACTGCTCTAAAAGTCTTTTAACTATAACTTTAACTGTGTGTATATCGCTATACATTGAAATCACAGTGTTATACAGTGCCGATGTGCGTTTTGCATAATTAATATAATAGTGCTGTGAATCTACATACATTATTAACATTACCGTAACATTTATACATTTCAGTTGCATTTTATTTGTTTGCGAATTAATACAAATTCAACGTCAATTTTACTTGATTATTATAGAATAGAGAATTGAGTTTAAAAAAAGTGGCTATAAATATTTGTGCGGTTTATAATACCAAAGTTATTGCGTATAAACTAAAACTACCAATAATCTTTAATCTGACAGCCTAAAGTTTAGGGCTGCCATCTTTTATTCATTTTACTTATTTCTTTTTGTGTCGCTCACTTTAAACGCCTACAATCTCTTGTGTTGCTAACCATAAACGCCAATTTTCAACTTTTGTGTAGCTCACCTTAAACGCCCATATCTGTTCCCTTAAATAGTGATTATGAGTGAACTGGACTGTTTGATCTGTAAAAAATTTTCGAACGAAATTATGGTTTCTTGTGCGGTCTGCCTCCAACAAGTCCATGCAAAATGCATTGGAATAAAAGGCAAAGATGCAGACAAATTCATTTCGGTTCGTGGATTGCATTATTATTGCCGTGCCCACGAAAATATTTCTATTAAAAAAATTCACTGGAAAATTGTGAAATTAAAAAAACTCTTTAACAGTGTTAATTTGATTTTTTCCGAACTGAAAGATGTTTTTGATTTGGATATTGAAAACAATGAGATCATGTCAAATTCTTTTTTTAACTTTGAGCCTGGTGAGCTAAGCCCTGGTGTATCGTTCCTGCAACCCTTAATTGCTCTGACCCCTTCCCCATTGCCTACATCAAGGCGTGGTAGCGAGCAACTACAACAAAAACAGCAACAAGAGCAATATGATCAGCAGCAACAACAGCAAATAGAACTACAACAACAACAACAACAACAACAACAACAACAACAACAACAACAACAACAACAACAACAACAACAACAACAACAACAACAACAACAACAACAACAACAACAACAACAACAACAACAACAACAACAACAACAACAACAACAACAACAACAACAACAACAACAACAACAACAACAACAACAACAACAACAACAACAACAACAACAACAACAACAACAACAACAACAACAACAACAACAACAACAACAACAACAACAACAACAACAACAACAACAACAACAACAACAACAACAACAACAACAACAACAACAACAACAACAACAACAACAACAACAACAACAACAACAACAACAACAACAACAACAACAACAACAACAACAACAACAACAACAACAACAACAACAACAACAACAACAACAACAACAACAACAACAACAACAACAACAACAACAACAACAACAACAACAACAACAACAACAACAACAACAACAACAACAACAACAACAACAACAACAACAACAACAACAACAACAACAACAACAACAACAACAACAACAACAACAACAACAACAACAACAACAACAACAACAACAACAACAACAACAACAACAACAACAACAACAACAACAACAACAACAACAACAACAACAACAACAACAACAACAACAACAACAACAACAACAACAACAACAACAACAACAACAACAACAACAACAACAACAACAACAACAACAACAACAACAACAACAACAACAACAACAACAACAACAACAACAACAACAACAACAACAACAACAACAACAACAACAACAACAACAACAACAACAACAACAACAACAACAACAACAACAACAACAACAACAACAACAACAACAACAACAACAACAACAACAACAACAACAACAACAACAACAACAACAACAACAACAACAACAACAACAACAACAACAACAACAACAACAACAACAACAACAACAACAACAACAACAACAACAACAACAACAACAACAACAACAACAACAACAACAACAACAACAACAACAACAACAACAACAACAACAACAACAACAACAACAACAACAACAACAACAACAACAACAACAACAACAACAACAACAACAACAACAACAACAACAACAACAACAACAACAACAACAACAACAACAACAACAACAACAACAACAACAACAACAACAACAACAACAACAACAACAACAACAACAACAACAACAACAACAACAACAACAACAACAACAACAACAACAACAACAACAACAACAACAACAACAACAACAACAACAACAACAACAACAACAACAACAACAACAACAACAACAACAACAACAACAACAACAACAACAACAACAACAACAACAACAACAACAACAACAACAACAACAACAACAACAACAACAACAACAACAACAACAACAACAACAACAACAACAACAACAACAACAACAACAACAACAACAACAACAACAACAACAACAACAACAACAACAACAACAACAACAACAACAACAACAACAACAACAACAACAACAACAACAACAACAACAACAACAACAACAACAACAACAACAACAACAACAACAACAACAACAACAACAACAACAACAACAACAACAACAACAACAACAACAACAACAACAACAACAACAACAACAACAACAACAACAACAACAACAACAACAACAACAACAACAACAACAACAACAACAACAACAACAACAACAACAACAACAACAACAACAACAACAACAACAACAACAACAACAACAACAACAACAACAACAACAACAACAACAACAACAACAACAACAACAACAACAACAACAACAACAACAACAACAACAACAACAACAACAACAACAACAACAACAACAACAACAACAACAACAACAACAACAACAACAACAACAACAACAACAACAACAACAACAACAACAACAACAACAACAACAACAACAACAACAACAACAACAACAACAACAACAACAACAACAACAACAACAACAACAACAACAACAACAACAACAACAACAACAACAACAACAACAACAACAACAACAACAACAACAACAACAACAACAACAACAACAACAACAACAACAACAACAACAACAACAACAACAACAACAACAACAACAACAACAACAACAACAACAACAACAACAACAACAACAACAACAACAACAACAACAACAACAACAACAACAACAACAACAACAACAACAACAACAACAACAACAACAACAACAACAACAACAACAACAACAACAACAACAACAACAACAACAACAACAACAACAACAACAACAACAACAACAACAACAACAACAACAACAACAACAACAACAACAACAACAACAACAACAACAACAACAACAACAACAACAACAACAACAACAACAACAACAACAACAACAACAACAACAACAACAACAACAACAACAACAACAACAACAACAACAACAACAACAACAACAACAACAACAACAACAACAACAACAACAACAACAACAACAACAACAACAACAACAACAACAACAACAACAACAACAACAACAACAACAACAACAACAACAACAACAACAACAACAACAACAACAACAACAACAACAACAACAACAACAACAACAACAACAACAACAACAACAACAACAACAACAACAACAACAACAACAACAACAACAACAACAACAACAACAACAACAACAACAACAACAACAACAACAACAACAACAACAACAACAACAACAACAACAACAACAACAACAACAACAACAACAACAACAACAACAACAACAACAACAACAACAACAACAACAACAACAACAACAACAACAACAACAACAACAACAACAACAACAACAACAACAACAACAACAACAACAACAACAACAACAACAACAACAACAACAACAACAACAACAACAACAACAACAACAACAACAACAACAACAACAACAACAACAACAACAACAACAACAACAACAACAACAACAACAACAACAACAACAACAACAACAACAACAACAACAACAACAACAACAACAACAACAACAACAACAACAACAACAACAACAACAACAACAACAACAACAACAACAACAACAACAACAACAACAACAACAACAACAACAACAACAACAACAACAACAACAACAACAACAACAACAACAACAACAACAACAACAACAACAACAACAACAACAACAACAACAACAACAACAACAACAACAACAACAACAACAACAACAACAACAACAACAACAACAACAACAACAACAACAACAACAACAACAACAACAACAGCAACAGCAGCAAAAAGACCAACAACAACAGCAACAGCAGCAAAAAGACCAACAACAACAACAACAACAACAACAACAACAACAACAACAACAACAACAACAACAACAACAACAACAACAACAACAACAACAACAACAACAACAACAACAACAACAACAACAACAACAACAACAACAACAACAACAACAACAACAACAACAACAACAACAACAACAACAACAACAACAACAACAACAACAACAACAACAACAACAACAACAACAACAACAACAACAACAACAACAACAACAACAACAACAACAACAACAACAACAACAACAACAACAACAACAACAACAACAACAACAACAACAACAACAACAACAACAACAACAACAACAACAACAACAACAACAACAACAACAACAACAACAACAACAACAACAACAACAACAACAACAACAACAACAACAACAACAACAACAACAACAACAACAACAACAACAACAGCAACAACAACTACAGCAACAGCAGTAAAAAGCACCACAACAACAACAACAGCTACAGCAGCAGCAGCAAAAAGAACCACAACAACAACAACAACAACAACAAAAACAGCAAATTCAACAACAACAACAACAAAATCAACCACCACAACAACAACAACAACAACAGCAGCAGCAAAAAGAACCACAACAACAACAACAACAACAGCAGCAACAACAACAACTTCAACTACGTAAGCATAACCATTAACATCAAACTCTCTTTGTGCCGGATGCTAGAGTGCTACGTTCAGGAAGAAGCACTATTAATCATCTTAGTGCTAGTAGTTCTTCCCAAAGTCATGAAAACTCTAGTATAGTGAATGCTAATGATCCATTGGAATCCCCAATAGCTTCCATTGTGGATGAGGGGAGTTCTAACCCAGTAGCATTCTCTTCTACTGAAAACAATCTTGTTACGGAAGAACTCGTCGCTATACCTCCAGCTAAGAGCATATTTGTTTCCCGTCTTTCTCCTGCTACTTCACAGGATGCAGTATATAACTATATAATAAATGAACTGCCGTTAATTAATTTGACAGCTCTCAGCATAAGAAAATTTAATATGACTCTCGAAAAAGATTATTCGTCTTTTGAAATCAAAGTCGGGAGAGACTCTGAAACATTTAAGTTAATATGCAACCCATCTCTTTGGCCTTTGCACACAGTTGTGCATGAATTTTTTCGAGGCAAGAAACGTAGATCCAACGTTAGCTGAGGCGGGATTGCCTTTGCTCTCAACACATACGCGTTTGTCTCGTTCGAATATTCCTTCAGCGTTACCATCATCGTCATTGTCTTCATCTGTTGCTGAACCTATAATGAATAGGTCTAATAAGTGTCGTAAGTCATCGCTTAAAGTATACTTTCACAATGCGAGTGGTATTCGTACGAAAATATCTAAACTGTTCAACAATTCAAGTCACCTTGATTATGATATAATCATTATCGTCGAAACATGGCTATACCCAGGTATATCTTCGTCCGAACTTTTTGATTCTCGTCATTTTGTTATATATCGACGTGACAGATGTAGATCTGTCTCTGAACGTGGAGGTGGAATCCTAATCGCTGTTAGTACAAGGCTTTGTTGTACGGAAGTTACCTTACCTAACTTGGAGGCTGAACAATTATGTATTTCTATAAAATTATTCTCTTCACATGATGCTTTCTTATATTTTATTGTTAGCTACATTCCATCAGGAAGTATTTTTGAAACATATGAAAAACACTTTTTAAATATTGATGCTATTAATAACACTTGTTCTGAATTCGATAATGTATGCTGTTTTGGTGATTATAACTTATCAAACATTAAATGGAATTGGTCAATTGGTGATAAAATGATGCTAGCTTCTAATATGATTAGAGATTTTGAGTTTTATTTCGTAGATTCTATTAATTCATTAAATCTTAATCAAATAAATAGAATTCCAAATTCTTTGAATAATATATTAGATTTAATCTTTGTATGTAATGAGTATGTTAATTCTAAAGTTTCGACAGTTCCATTTTCACTTTTAAATGAATCCATTCATCACAAAGAATTATATATTGAAATTGAATTATATGGTTTCTTGTCTCTTGAATCTGATTCATGTTTAAAATCTTATAACTTTAATAAGGCTAACTTCATCGAACTAAATAGTTTTCTTGAATCTATTAATTGGTCTCATGAATTTCAAAACTTAAATCTTGAACAAATGTACTTGAAATTTACATCAACTATATTTGAAAGTTTTTCCAAATTTATTCCAAATTCTCTTCAGAAGAAACAAACAAAGCTACCGTGGTATAATGATCAATTAACAAATCTCAAAAATGTAAAACGTAAAGCTTTCAATAAATATAAGAGCTCTAATAATGATTTAGATTATGCTAAATTTGGCAAATTACGTAGAGAATTTTCTATTCTTAATAAATTCCTTCCCAGGTGCTATATCATGAGTATTGAAAGCAACATCAAATCTAATAGCAGCTCGTTTTGGGCATTTGTAAATGAAAAAAGAAAATCTTCTGGATATCCTAAGAATATGTCTTATAAGAACTCAGAGGCTTCGAATACTATTTCTATCCTAGATTTATTTGCGGAATTTTTCCAATCCGTATATTCGGATTCAGATAGCTTAAACAAAGTAAGCAATATTCCAAGTAAGGTTGATATTGGCGCTTTGCATTTAAGTTTTGATTAAGTTCTTTTAGAACTCCAGTCACTGAAACCTAAATCTAAACCTGGTGCTGACGGTATACCAGCGTTATTTTTAAAAAACTGCACCAGCACACTATGTTACCCTTTGCTCTCCATATTCAACAAATCGCTCTCAGAAGGTATCTTTCTGAATGAATGGAAAATATCTTATCTCATCCCAATTCATAAATCTGGCTCTAAGAATTTGATTGATAATTACAGAGGCATTTCGAAACTATCGTCAATCCCTAAACTATTCGAAAGCATTGTTAAAACAAAATTAGAATTTTTAACCAGTGAATCCATTTCAGAATTACAGCACGGTTTCATTTCTGGGCGCTCTACAACAACAAACATGTCCCTTTTTTCATCGTATGTCATTGAAAAAATAGAGAATAAAAGTCAAATTGATGTAGTCTACACCGACTTCAGCAAAGCTTTTGATTCGGTTAACCATTGTAGCTTAATTCGTAAACTGAAACTATTTGGCTTCCATTCATCATTTTTAAATTGGATCTCATCATATTTAACTGGTAGATCTCAAAAAGTTTTGATCAATAATTCCTTATCAAAATCTATTAATTGTATTTCTGGTGTTCCTCAGGGAAGTCATTTGGGCCCACTGTTGTTTAATATCTTCATAAATGATATTGCCTCCGTTATAAAATATTCACATTGCCTTCTCTATGCTGATGACATGAAATTATTTCTTAAAATCAAAACTATTGATGATTGCTCCCTCCTACAATCAGATATTAATCTAATATCTGAGTGGTGCAACTTAAGTTGTTTAAAACTAAACATAAGAATATGTAACGTTATTTCTTTCTATAGGACTCAAATGTACATTAATTTTCCTTACCAAATTGATTCAAACATACTCTCGCGTGTTGAAAAAATTAAGGATCTCGGTATAATGCTGGATTCAACTTTTTCTTTTAAAAGCCATATTGACTATATGGTATCAAGAGCAAATTTACTAGTTGGTTTCATTAAGAGAAATTGTACAGATTTTAGTGACCCACATGCTTTACTTTCTCTCTACACATCGCTAGTTCGATCGATACTTGAATATGGAGATATTGTCTGGAACCCAGCTATGAAAACTTATTCTGAACGTATTGAAAAAGTACAAAAAAGATTTTCTAGATTCATATTTTATAAAATGAAATGGACTTTTATCCCTGGATACAAGTCCCGTTGCCTACTTTTGGGAATCAAATCACTAGAATCCAGAAGGCGTATGCATGATATAACGTTTGTGAGGGATATTTTGAGTTATCACGTTAAATGCCCTTCCTTACTATCGAAAATACCAATATACGCACCATCAAGGGTTTTACGTCCAAAAGATTTGCTTTTTGAACAATACCACAGAACAAATTATGGTTCAAATGAACCCATTTGTAGATGTATAAGACATTTCAATGAAGTTTGCCAAAATGTAGACCTAAGCTGGAGGAAAGATATGTTCAAATCAAAACTTTTGTTAATATTTATATTTTGATAATTTGTTTTTATTTTTGTATTAAATATTTATTTGTATTGAATTTGCTTATTACTCTAAATACTGTCTTTAATCACAATAATCTTAATCTGTTAGCATATGCTTGTAGATAAATAAAATAAAATAAAATAAAATAAAATAAACTTGGAAAAACCACATAAATTCAGTGGTGGGGAAAGCATACGGTGCTCTTCGAAATCTATGGGTTGTGCAAAATGTAACTCCACTTAAAACGAGATTGCTGCTAGCGAAAACCTTGGTAGTTCCTTTGCTAGTTTATGGGTGTGAAATATTTTATGGGTGCGACGTTGCGAGCAAAAGGAAATTACAAGTAGCTTTTAACACCTTAATTCGATATGTTTACTGCCTTAGAAGATATGACCACGTTTCACACCTAGCTAAAAGTCTAGTCAATATGTCTTTCGAAAGCTATGTGAAATTTCGTACGCTGATGCTTCTCTTCAACACTATCAAAAACAAAGAACCTTCTTACCTTTACGACAAAATCAATTTTCCGACGTCTAATAGGTCTGCTAGCTTACAACTACCGCGGTTCAGTTACTTAACCTCTGAGAGACAGTTCTTCATCGCGGCTATCCGTCTCTGGAACTCAATTCCACGCAATATACGTGAGCTAAATGATGCACAAGGATTTAAGAAACAGTTACAACATTTCCTTAATCAGAGCAACTAAAATTTTCAAAGTTTCCCCTTCCCCTTCAAGCAATTTCTGGAAAAATTTTTAATAAACTTTCAATCAATAATAAAATCAATTTATGTACAAATTCTTTAAGCTGGATTGACTTTCATTACAGCCATCAATTTAAAAAAATTTAATTTCTTATGTACATACATTTCTTTCAATTTTTTACTTCTCTTATGTACTTAAAATATTTTTTTTTTTATTTAAGTTTATATATTATTAAATTTTTAAATTCTATCTTTCACAACTTTATAAGTGTATTCTTACTGTGTTAGATGTTAATATTCAAATAAATACTAAATACTAAATACTTTTCTATCGTAACTGTCTTTTCTTGCATTCTTCTTCTCTAACAGCGCATCTCTTGTATCTCTATGAGCAATTTGTAGTCTTTCTCGTAGTTCAATTACATAATCTTCATAATTATACCTGGGATCTACTTGTTTTGTCAAATTTGAATGTAACGTACATTGTCGTCCAAACACTAATTCAAATGGTGAGTACCCTGTTTCTGAATGTACTGCAGTGTTATAGGAAAGCACATAGTATGGTAACCATGTACACCAGTCTGTGTGTTTTTCGGAAACGTAACTTCTAAGGAATGCTCCCAGGACTTTATGTGAGTTTTCCAAAGCTCCTATACTTTCGTGATGGTATGCTGTAGATTGTATTTGTTCTATTTTTAGTAGCTTACACATATCCTTAAAAACTCTATTGATAAATTCTGTGCCTTGATCAGAGGCTATTATCTTTGGAACTCCGTATTTAAGAATGAAGTGTTCTACCAATCCTTTAGCAACTGTGCTAGCTTCTTTGTTTTCGATTGGAATTGCTTCAGTGAATTTCGTTAATTCGTCTTGTAATGTAAGTATGTACTTGTGTCCATTTACTGATTCATCCAAATGACCTACTAAGTCAAGGTAAATTTTATCAAAGCTTGATTTTTTTTTTTTTTTTTTTTTTTATAATTAACGCGCACATCAAGGGGTTATGAATACCCTTATAATGTTGTTAAACATAGTGCGAGCATTTAGGAAAATAGGAGAGGATTTAAAAGGAGACACCGATGCACGTTGCTTTTGAATTCCTGCGAATCGTAATGAAGGGGAAATACAGAGCCAGGTAAAGCATTCCACATTCGGGTGGTGCGACTGAAATACGAATCTCTATACTTGACTGTACGTCCGAAGTTGGGCTCAAGGTAAAACTGATGAACATTCCTAGCGAGGCGAGTGTTGCGGCTAAATTGTTTCAGGGGAGGAATGCAACTGGCTACTTCACTAGAGCACTGCTTGTGAAAAAAGCGATAAAAGAGAGTGAGACAGGCAACGTTTCGACGATGTTCAAGAGAATCAATTGATTCTACGATTGATCACCTATCAATTTTTACGCTCTATTTTGTATCCCATCAAGGAGGTGCAAAGATGTTTGAGAAGCACCAGACCAGATATGGGAGTTATACTCCAGTTTTGGGCGGATGAAGGCCTTATAAATTGTAGCCAGATCAGAAGGGGTGAAGAATTTCCTGCATCGTCTCAAGAAGCCTAAGCATTTAGCAGCATTTAGCAACGAAGATCATCGTTTACACACATACCAAGTACTGACAGCTTTTCGGTTTCTTCGATGCAGGTACCATTCATGGATAATGGCAATGGGGGAATGTTTAGCTTCAACGACAAGAGGCAGCATTGAGTTTTCGAAGCATTGAATTCTACTCGGTTCATAAGACCCCATGCAACAATGCTGTCAAGGTCAGAATTCAATGAGCTTATCATACGCAACCGTTCCAGTTCCTCATCCGAAGAGCAGGGACGTGAATTTGGAAACGAATATGAAAAGCTGAGGGTCGAGTCGTCAGCAAAACAGTTAAGTGGATTAGAAGTTTCAGACAAGAGATCATTAATGAAAATGAGGAAGAGAGTCGGAGACAAAACGGAGCCCTGGGGCACACCAGCATTTATGAAGTGGGTATCAGACTTGAAGCCATCCAACACAACTTGTATTGAACGGTCGGAAAGGTAATTTCTAATCCAACGAAGAAGAGACTCATCGATACCAAAAGCACGCATTTTCGATAAAAGAGCCTGATGCCAAACTCTATCAAATGCTTTAGAAATATCAAGCGCAATAATCTTACTTTCTCCAAAACAATGTAAAGATTGGTTCCACTTTTCGGTGAGATAAGCCATCAGATCACCAGTGGACCGTTTGCTAAGAAAGCCGTACTGACGGTCATTAAGAAGCTTTCGTTCTTCAAGATATTTCATAAGTTGACGGTTTATCAACGTTTCCATGACCTTGGAAAGAAGGGACGTAAGTGCAATTGGACGGTAATTGGAAGGGGAGGAAGATTCGCCTTTTTTAGGGACCGGCTGGACAAATGCAGTTTTCCATCTGCTCGGAAAAATCCCAGCAGAATAGGAAAGATGGAAAAGTTTACGCAGTGGTTTTGCCAGCGTAGAAGAACACCTCTTCAGAATAACGTAAACGGATTTACGTATGTTGAGATCATTAAGGACTCTCGCAACCGAGCGAGTTCGGAAAAATATCTGCTTCATCAAAGAATTTGCAGACTCGAGCTCGGGTGGAGCCAATATGCTGTAAGGAAGTGTCGAGTTAGCAGCAAATTGAGCTGCCAGCAAATCGGCTTTGTCGATGGAGCTGACATACGGAGAGTCATTGAAGACGAGCTTTGGAACCGATGACGTGGTCGATTTCTTAATGTTCTTGACAAAAGACCAAAAGTTTTACTTCCTTTTGGACACAATAGTATTTTTTGCCTTACTTTTTGGTCATGTAAAAACTTAGCCCTTTGTATCTGAGCATTACAGCTATTTCTGGCCCGTTTGAACAAATTTCGGTTTTCTACAGTAGGGTTATCTTTAAATTTGCGAAAACTACTTTCTCGATCCCTAATCGCCTCTTTACAGCTTGAATCAAACCACGAATTCTCTTTGGGGATGATGCTTTTTGTTCTGTTAGGAACAAAATTTCTCATGCCGTTGAGAATAACGTTAGATATCATATCAGCTGATGCATCATCGTTTCCGTCGAGAAAGCACAATGACCAATTAAAATTTCGAAAGAAATTATTCAGGCCGTCCCAATTGGCTTTCTCATATTGCCACACAGTTCTTTTGGGGACTTTATCTTTTTTTACCGTGACGGAAAGCGAAAAATCTACCGATATGACACAATGGTCCGATTTGCCTAAAGGCGATGATACTACAACCCTGTATTTTTCGGGATGAGAAGTGAGAAATAAGTCAAGAGTGTTGGCCGCATGGCCTTCAATATCTGGAACCCGAGTGGGCTCATTAACAAGTTGAGTTAACTGGTTTAACTCAGCGAAGATCTCAACATACTTTCCTTCGGGTGTTGTCTGGCCAGAATGTCGAAGCCAACCAGAATTGTGTACATTGAAATCGCCCGCAATTGCGATTTCAGTGTGAGGATATAGGAAAACAATTCTTACTATGGAGTCAGATAGCGCATCAAACTCGTTAGAGGTCGAATTGCTATCTAAATTGGGGCTTCTGTAAATAAAACAATAGTGAATGATATGCTTACGGACGGTGAATTTTAACCTCATGAAATTAAAGTTCGTATTAGAACAGAGGCCGTATTGTGGTAGAAGCTGGTAAGCAATATCATTCCGAATATAATCGGCGAGGCCATGAGAAGAAAAGAATAATGGCACTAAGCTATTTCCAGGCAGGTTGAACTCTGATGAATCAGAATCAACACCCACCTGGGTTTCACTCAATGCCAAAACAGCTGGCCTGCATTTTGCAGTGTGAGCGTACACAGAAAAGAAATTCGATCGCAACCCCCTAATGTTGCTAAAATCGACTCTAAACTTACCCGACATTACGATCCACAAAAACACACAAAACAAAGTATCAACCGCAGACGCTTAATCTAAGTCAAATCAACAAGTGAAGATTTAATTGGAAAACCAAAAACAAGTTACTAGCGGTGTTATGCCCAGCCAGCAACCTGATTTTGGTTAACCAACGGAATCAACACCGTTGATTGACTATACGCTTAGCAAACTCACAGCCTCATTGTCTGCACACACTGCTTCGATAAGATAAGAGATCTTGTAGAAAAAATGTGTGCAGGCACTGAGACTGCGAGAGTGGTGTGGGGGAGGAAGGAGATGAAGGAAAGCACTATGTGTTTGGTCTATTTTTTTTTATATGTCTAATGATTGGGTGGCACACAGCACTGAATGTAATTAATTCACTGAAGAGATTTTATTAAACATATGGCGCGGCGCGGCAGGAGAGTTTTGATTGTTAATTAATTGGAAGGGTTTGAATGGTGAATTAGTTTTATCTATATTTTTTTTTTTTTATATATAAAAGGAGACCAGATTAAAGTTATGGGGAAAAAGCACGGATTTTTGTGGCGGACACTAGTGCGGTGCGTGTTATCGCGATTGATAGCAGATCGATAGTGATAAGTAATTGATAATAGTCCGCAGATTTTATGCACGTCCCTCGACAACAAATCGCAAAATGACGTCGATCGGGCGGTAGTGCTTTACTTGGGCTTTCTTAGGAGTATAAAATTCATCTCTGGGATGTATGCCAACACTTTGTTTGGTCCCAGGATTATATCTATATCTTTTTGATATTCGTCGTCCTCGAAACTGTTACATATTTTAAGCTCAATTATTTTATGCTCATTCTCTGGTGGCTTAAGCAATTCAGTGATTATACGATTATTTTCTCCGTTTCTGTTCTTGTCTCTTATTTTCTTTAATCGATTTTTCTGCCTGTGTTTGTGATCTTGTGACTAGGCATATTTGGAGTTGTTTTAGGTTGTCGGAGTCTAATTGTATTCGAATTAAGGCGTCAGCTACGCAATTATCTTTTCCTGGTTTATATTCAACATAAAAATTGTATTCTTCAAGTAGAAATCTGAATTGGGTTAGTCTACTAGAAGGTTCTTTTGGGGAAAAAAGGTTTACAAGGGGTCTGTGATCAGTTATTATTTTAAATTTTCCAAAGAGGTATGGTCGAAAATGCTTTACTGCCCATACTTTGGCTAGTAGCTCTTTTTCAATTGTACTATAATCCTTTTCGGCTTTATTTAGAGTCTTGCCAGCATAAGCTATAGGTTTTTCATTGAAATTTGAAAGTACCGCCCCTAAGGCAAAGCCTGAGGCATCTGTATGTAATATGAATTCTTCTTTGAAATTTGGGAACTGTAGAATTCGCGGGCTATTAAGTATTGTTTTTAAAAGTTGGAAGGATTTTTCACAGTTTTGGTCAAAATTGAAATCTACATTTTTTCTAAGTAATCTATTGAGAGGAATGGCTATTGTTGCAAAGTTGGGTATACATTTTCTATAATAATTTTGCGAATGCTACGAATCTTCTTACTTCGTCAGCGTTCGTGGGGGTTGGATAATTGTGCATAGCAGCTGATTTTTCGGGATCTGGATGTATTCCCTTGCTGGAAATTACATGTCCTAGATAAAGAACTTCTTTTCTTAGAAAAGCACATTTACCGGGATGAATTTTTAAATTTACTTCCCTTAGTCGATTAAATACATCGATCAGATTTTTGTTATGATCGGTAAGGCTTTTGCCAAAAACTATTAGGTCATCTAGGTAGACAAAGCAGCGTGAGTAAGTGAGACCAGCCATGGCAATGGACATCATTCTCGAAAATTTACTGGGAGATATTTTAAGTCCCATCGGAAGTCGTTTCAACTGAAAATTACCATCTTCCGTTGAAAATGCTGTCATAGGTCTACTTTTAGGTTCAAGTTCCATTTGGTAATAACCTTGGCTTAAATCAATACACGAAAAATACATTGCTCCTCCTACCATGTCATAGCTGTCACTTATATTAGTTAATGGAAATTTATCGTCCTCTATTCGTTCATTAACGTTTCGGTAATCAATTACCATGCGGAACTTTTGTAAGCCCGTAATAGGATCCTTTTTCTTAGGTACAATGAGGATCGGAGAGTTCCATGCAGAGACAGATGGTTCGATTATGTCGTTTTCTATCATTTTGTCTATTTCTGTTTTTATGTCTTGCTTTTGTGTATGCGGAAGTCGGTACTGTTTGGTATATTTTGGGGTAGCTCCTTCCTTTAAGGTAATTTCCGCTTGTCCTAAATGACTCTGCGTAAGTTTGTCACCTTCTAGGTGGAAGATATTTTGACATTTAGTGACTATCGCTTTAATTTCGGCTTTTTCTTCATTGTTCAGGGTGTCGAATTTCACTTCGGTCAGTATTTTCTTAACTCTGGTATGTGATACGGTATTTTTCAGGGTGTCTGGTGAGACGAGTTCGTATGTCGAGGCGGATTGTGATATTGGTTCCGCCCACTTAAGGCTTACGCTTGTTTCGCGGGTGTTTAGAATTCGGATGGGTATTTTCCCTTCTTTGGCCTGTGATATTGATCCGGCCATGAAAACACCTTCACACAACTCTTGGGGATGACATATTCTAGATTCAGTGTGTTTTGTTTCTAACCAGTAGGTTGCTTTGCATCTTGGAGAAATGTTACGGTGTTCAAGCTATGGTGTGACAGTATTGGTATGGATATTTGTCTATGGTGTATATTTAATTTCAAGAATAAATTTTCAAGATCGATTATTGCTCCGAATTCAGATAAAATGTTTACTCCGAGGATTCCGTCAACGTGTATTGGAAATGAATCAGGTACTACTTGAAATTCATACTTAATGCTGTTACCTTCGAAGTTTAATGTGTTAATACATGAGCCTTTTGATGTTAGGTCTCCGGATATGCCTATGATGGTGGTAATGTTTTGCTTGTCTATTGAAATGTTTCCCTCAATTACAGAGTTTTTTTACTACGCAGATAGATGCACCTGTATCTATTAAGCATCGTACGGGTTTGTTATTGTTGAGTAATATTTGTACATAAATGCCGTTTTCTATCCCCGCTGTGTATAAGGGGTCGGGTCGGGTCGGCTATCCCCTCGGTAGGTTGCTCGTTTCCCAATGCTCGTACCCTGGGGTAGTTTGTTTGCTGTCCATGGTCTTGGTTATTACGTGGCTGGTAATTCGTTATAGGACGGCTGTTGTTTGGTACATTGTTTCTGTTGTTTCGGTTGGTTTGATTTTGTTGTTAATTTTGATTGTAGCTGACTCGGTTACCTTGTCTGAAATTATTATTTGAACTGTTTTGGTGCCCTGGGCGATAATTAGTACGAAACTGGTTATTTTGGCTATATTGTGAGCTGGTTCTGTATTGGTTTTGTGTAGGTTGAGAACCAAGTCTGAAATTACTATTTGGGTTGGGTTGGTTGTTTTGGTAACCTGATTTGTAGTTGTAATTATTAGGCCGGTTGTCTCTTCCTCTAGAGTTCGATCCTCTAATAGGTTGTCCTCTGGGATTCGGTCGCCGTTCTTCAAAATATTTTAAGGATGCTGGTTGTGTTCCTTGGTCTATTTCAAGTAGGTGCTTTGAAGCACTTTGGAGAGTTGTATGTCTAGCGCTGTCTAGTACCAATCGGAACCGGTCGTTAACTCCTTTTTTTAGAAAGGCTAGTCCTCTACGATCGTTAGCTGTGGTTAGGGTTTCTCTGGTTTCTTCGCCGTGGCATGCTACTTCAAGTTCCGTCATTTTGTTTACCAGTGTTTCTATTTCTGTTATAAATTCTCTTGTGGTTCGATTACCTTGAGTCGCTCGGTTCAGCTTTGACTGAATTAGTTCGATGGTTTCCTTGGGTCTACATTTCTCAGTTAAGTTTTTCTTAAGCTCAGTAAAGCCCCTATGGCTGGCATTTCCCAGTTCGGTTAGTGCCTTTCCCTGAATTTTGCATTTCAGGACAAACTTAATTAGCGTACTTTAAGCTGATGTTGATAGTGTGTCGTAATAGAATTCGATGCTGTTCAGGAAGTCTCTTAGATTCTCTGATCGGGTGTTTTCCTCGTACGATAGAGTAGGCAGCTTTTGGGCTGTACTGAATTTGAACTCTTCACCACTCATAGTATGAGTAGTAGGGTAGGGTAGTATGTGTAGTTTGTGTAGTTTGTGTAGTTTGTGTAATTTGTTTTTCGTCTTTTTCTTCTTTGCGTTCGGGAGAAACGCTTCTTATGCTCTGATTCACGATTACTTCGGAATCGTTTTTATATTTGTGTGCTTCTACACTAAATCGCTTTAATTGGGCTCTTTCTAACTCAGAAATTTTGTTCTGGTTAACTTCCCCAAATTGCTTAGAGAATGCTTCAAAGAAGTTACTAATCTGTTGTAGCTTTTCTTCCGCTTTAGAAGGAGTTCTTGTCCGATTAGGCGATTTTTTTAGGTTAACATAAATTTGATGGAGTTGGCTCAAGGCTAGTTCTAGCATGGCTAAACTCATTGGATTTCTTTTCTAGCAGCAAAACGAACTTTAGGGAGAGAGAGCCGTTAGCAAAACGCAATGATCAAAAGGATTAATATTTTAAAGGATACATTTATTATTATATTAATTAAAAATTTTCTTCAAATGTATTTTTTTCCTTACAAATTCACTTTTTTTTTCAGTTTATAATTTTCATGTTTGATAATAATAAAAATTTTTCTTTGTTACTTCGCAAGGTGTTATACCTTGGCGTTCCTGTTCTCCAGGTGGTTGATAACGTCGGCGATCACTTTTCGCCTGAAGTGTTGGAGTCCCAAATATGCCAATCCAACTAACACTGCGGTCACGAACATCAGGCCAAGAACGATGGCAGTGTGGTCTATGCGTGTTGATTGTAGGTTGGATGCGTTCACTATTTGAGGACAAATGTTGATTATCTCTTCCTTACTTTCTTGGCCCCCCATGCTGGGCTAGACGATGGGCTGCTAAATTGAACAGATTGTGAAATTGTTCCTCCTCCTTTCGTCTGGACTCTTTCTTTGTCTTTCGGTCTTCCCTTAGAGACTTTCGGATCGCCTTGATCTCTTCTTCGACGTCTTCAGTAATCGTTCGGCCTCGGCAATGTAGCTTGCAGCTTGGTTGAGGATCCTCTGTTGCGGTCCTGTCACGCTCGCCATGCAAAGATCTTATAACTTGGTTGATCTTTATTCTTTTCCCAATGCCCCGTTACTCAAAACGTTGGCTATTACGCCGTCGTTTACCTCTATAAGCGAACGCTATATCATAGAGCGAGTAGAGCCCAAGATTATTCCAGTAAAAGCGAGTTGCTTTTTAAAAAGGAACAATCTTCAAGATAAGCACAAGTGAAGTCGAGCGAGCTGCTCTTGGAAATCAAAAGTACTTGGTTGCTGGTTTGAGAAAGACAATTTTATACACAATAATTTTCCTAAATTGCCGACCTTTGATAATTGAACTTCAATCACTTCACACCTCACGCCAGCATATCGCCATATCAGCATTATCGCTTCAACGTTCGAATGCATGGCTATTAATAAATGCAGACCACACAGTATGTATCCAGAGTACATTTGTTGGTAACATGAACCCTTAGCGATATCATTTTCTGTGTGTCGCTTGCCTTCGGTCATTAGCTCAGTGCAAAGTGTTTCCATGTATGTACATACTTTGTTGGCGCTTGCTTTAGGTCAGCTTCTCTTTTAGCTCTTTTAAAGAATATGTATGTGTGTGCATATGAGGCATGTTGGGAGTTTTCAATTATCAAAGTACGAGATGAGAAATGATCACTAGTGCGATCCCTTCACAGTATTGAGGTTTGCCAACAAAAAATAATTTCGTTCCTCACTCTTCAGATGTTCCCACATCTGAATTATCCCTGTTAGCGTTTGCTTTAGTCCATTAAAGCAAGGTGGAATCTTGTAGCGACCGGTACTTCTCCAGTCTTAAGTCCAGTCAATGGAATCTTTCAGATACTCCAAAGTGTCGGTATCATCCGATAGCACTTTTTTAACCTTTTTGAACCTTCATTCGTTTTATGAATGCAGCTGTAGATTGTGCCACTATTTGTTCTGCCTCGATCTTGTATACGTTACATTTAATCGCACACAAAATTCCTGTGTACACATTAATGAAAATTTGTGTAGCCAGTTTCACGGAAAGCTTTTTTCAGTTTATAGCAGACTTGAAAGTCCCCATGGCAGTCTTCTTTATACAATGTTTTTATAAGAAAACAAAAAATAATTTTTTCAGGTCCTTTGGTTGCAGCACACTTGTCACATGTTCGGCACCACTTCTCCACGTCATCTCTAGCATGTAACCAGTAGAACCGATGTCGCACCTTCTCCAGTGTTTTGTTAACTCCCAGGTGACCTCCAGAAGGTCCGTCGTGCATCTCCCGAAGAACTTCACTGACTTTCGATTGCGGTACGATCAGCTGCATCACATATGATTTACCGTCAGCGGACTCCCATCTTCGCCTGAGGACACCTTCTTGCACATATAGTGAGTCCCATTGTGCCCAATAGGCTTTGAGAACTGGACTCCTGTCAGAAATGTCTCCCCATTCAGGTTTCTCTTCATTTTCTTTCCATGCGAGAATGGGTTCGATATCTGGATCCTCCTGTTGAGCGGTCCTCACTTCCTCATTGCTCCATCCGCATATGGGGTCAGCTCTTAGTCGCTGAGCGGTAATATTTTCTTTGTTTTCTTGTCGCCTACAATGCTTGCAATCCTCTTTGCAAGGTCTTCGGGACAATGCGTCGGCGTTTGAGTGCAGCTTTCCTCTGCGGTGTTGAATCTGGTAATCATAAGTCTGCAGTCTTTCTATCCACCTTGCGACTTGACCTTCTGGATTTTTGAAGTTCAACAGCCAGTTCAGAGCACCATGGTCTGTCCGCAGAAGGAATTTCTGTCCATAGATGTACTTATGGAAGTGCTTTGTTGCCAAGATAAGAGCTAGCAGTTCCCTTCTGGTCACGCAGTAGTTTCTTTCAGGATTCGAGAGGACCTTACTGTAATATGCCACCACTTTCTTTTCGCCATCATGCACTTGGGATAGTACCGCCCCGATTCCAACGTTGCTTGCATCTGCGTCGATGATGAATGTTTTGCCAGGTGTTGGATGTGCCAGCACTGGAGCGTTACAGAGGCGGTATTTGAGTTCCTGAAAAGATTTTTCACACTCACCTGACCATTTGAACTGCTTCCCTTTTTCGGTGAGCTGATGCAAACTTTTTGCAACTCCAGCAAAGTTCTTAACAAAACGTCGGTAATATGTGGCAAGACCAAGAAAGCTTCGGAGTTGATGTTTGTCCTGTGGTGTTGGCCAATTTTTGACGGAGTCAACTTTTTCAGGATCAGTCTTCACTCCTTGGGAAGAGATGATGTGTCCCAAATACTTAACTCCGGTTTTGAAAAGTGCAAATTTTTCTGGATTCTGTTTAAGGTTAGCCTCTCGAAGTCTCTGAAACAAGGCTTTTAGATTCTTGCAATGTTGGTCAAATGTTTTCCCGTAAACAATGACATCGTCCAAGTAGACAAGGCACGCTTTCCACGTCAGTCCTTGAAGAACGCACTCCATCAAACGCTCGAATGTTGCCGGAGCGTTGCATAGCCCAAACGGCATAACTTTAAACTGCCAGAGCTCATTACCTGTAGAAAACGCCGTCTTTTCCCGATCATCAGGGTGGATGTCAACTTGCCAATATCCACTCTTCAAGTCCAGCGTCGAAAACCATTGGGGTCCCTCCATAGCATCCAGGGTATCACTGATTCTCGGCAGGGGATAGCTGTCCTTTTAAGTCACATCATTCAGCCTTCGGTAGTCCACACAAAAGCGAGTGCTTCCGTCTTTCTTTTTCACTAGCACCACTGGTGAAGCCCAAGGACTTTTGGAATTTTCAATAAGACCGTCCTTCTTCATTGCTGTTATCATTTCCTCAACCTCACCTTGTTTGGCCAGTGGAAGGCGTCTTGCGGGTTGACGAATCGGTCTTGCATCTCCTGTGTTGATGCGATGCTGCACCAACTGTGTCCTACCATATTGTCCCTTTTGCGATGCGAAGATGTCAGTGTAGGTTCTCTTGTAGGAGATTTTCAGCCATCCTTGTTTGTTGGTGATCAAGGTTGGATGAGTTCAGTATTTTAGCTCTGATGGTTTTGAGCTCCTCCGGAGTTATAGTTTTTCTCGGGGCTTCGTCTGTGATCTTCGTAATTGCTGCAACCGATTCGCAACGTCCAACGACTTCTCCTTTCTTCAACCTTACATCGTACGGTCTGGTGTTTAGTAATCGTACGAGGAACATTTTGTTTTTCGGTGCTACTAGTGTTTTCCCAATGATGACGTTTTGGGAGGAACACTCTGGGTCTGGTTCCACCATTAGGTATCGAAGGCTTCCAAGCTCACCTTCCAGTTTTGTCCAAACGAACACTTCAGAAGAATTAGGCAGAATCAGATCTTCCGTGATGACAGTCCTCAGTGTTGACGTATTTTCATTCGAATAGGTCATTAGAATTTCTTTATTTTGGTATTTCAAAACTTGATTACCGATATCCAAAATAACTCCGTGCTGTTTCATAAAGTCGATTCCAATGATGCACTCGTCACATATATCTGCCTCCAGGAATTGATGAGTAAACACTAAATCAGCCAGTCAGATCATAAGACACACTTCTCCATATACTCTTGCTGCTTCTCCCGTTGCAGTTCTTAGACGGTAGCTATTGGTGTTATGAAGCCACGTCGTCTTTACCAGGTCTCGACGTACTATGGAGGCTGTGGCACCGGTGTCGATGGTAGCCACATGTTTGTTCCCGTTAATAGTAGTTTCCACAGTCAGACTTTTGTTGTCTCGTTTGGTCTGAGAGACCTGGATGGTGGTTCTGGGGCCATCGATACAAGAAACCAGCCTCTGCCCCTCGAAGTTGGTTCTTACTCGTTTCCCTGATGGGAAACGGGCTGATACGTAACGCTGGTGTTGTTTTTACCTTGTTCTGGGTTGGATCTCTTGCTTCCACAATGTAGACAACCAGCTTTATTTGGTGGTAGTCGGCATTGACGCTGTAAGTGCCCGGTCTTGTGGCAGTTCCAACATCTTGCTAGTCCACTCCGCTGGTTCTTTTGTATTTCAGCTCTTTGGCACGAGCACTCTTCGACTATGGCTTCTCTTAGTCGATGTACTCCATGAGAAGCTTGTTCTGCTGCTTCAATTGTCAATGCGAATGCTAAAATTTCAGAAAGAGTACGTGTTCTAGCAGTTCGCACAGATCTCTGAAGATTTATATCCGAAATGGCACGAACGAAGGACTCAACAGCAAGCTGGTTGATGATTTCTTCTCCAGCATCCGGGTATGCCAGGTGAACCAGTCTTTCGACGTCTGCTTGGAGCTGCTGTAGACTTCCACCCCTTTTCTGAACTCTGTTATTGAGTTGGACTCGGAAGACTTCTTTCAAGTGGCTATCTCCAAACCGTTTATCTATTGCTGCCACGAGAGAACTGAAATCACAGCTCTTACCAGCTGGAACAGTTTGAAGTAATTCAGCTGCTGGACCTCTAAGAGCAAGAGTCAGTGCTATGTACTTGTCTTCGTCATCCCAGCCATTTGTTGTCGCGGCTGCCTCAAGTTGTCTCTTGTAAACTGGCCAAGAAGACTGTCCATCAAATGTTGGGGGTTTCATCTCCTTTTTCCTTGCAAACTCTCCAGCAGATTCTCGAATTTTGATTTTCCGGATCTGGTCTAATTCCTTGGACAGAACAGAGAACTGTTTATCGCATCGGCTTTCTAAACGATTCTCTACAACAGAAAGCTGTTTTTCCACACCTTCAACGCGTTCGTCTAGGGCACATATATTTTTCTCAATGTTACCCAATTTACCTTCTAGAATGTTTTTCTGACCTTCTAAAACATTCTGTTACGCCTCAAGTCTTTGGAGAATATTCTGTTGTTCTTTCTTTTGTTCGTTTCGTTGTGCTTCCAGTTGTTCGAGAACATTCTGCTGTTCCTTCTTTTGCTCGTTTCGTTGTGCTTCAAGTTGTTCAAGAATATTCTGTTGTTCCATCTTTTGCTCGTTTCGTTGTGCTTCCAGTTGTTCGAGAACATTCTGCTGTTCCTTCTTTTGCTCATTTCGTTGCTCTTCTAGCTTCTTTTGTTGTACTTCGAGTTTTTCGAGAACATTCTGCTGTTCCCTCTTTTTTTCGCTTCGTTGTTCTTCAACCAGCTTCTTTTGCTCGTTTCGTTGTGTTTCAAGTTATTCGAGAACATTCAGCTGTTCCTTCTTTTGATCGTTTCGTTGCTCTTCCAGAAGTCCGAGAATATTCTGCTGTTGCTCTTCAATCAGCTTCTTTTGTTGTTCTAATAAAAGCTTCATCATACTAGAAAAATCTACACTTTCACTTACTTCCTCTTCCTCCACTTCTGTTTCAAAAACAAAAGTGTTTGCTTCTTCCCCTTGCTGTTCCAAATAGTTGCGCAAACGCAGGACGAGCTCATTTTTCGATCCCGCTCTAGAAAGATTTCGCTTACCTAACTCACTTTTAAGCTCAATGCAGTTGAGCTCTTCCCACAACTTACCCATTTTCACTGTACTGAACTTTTTTTTTTTTACACTTTACTAAAAAGTCAAAATTCGAGAATCTGCTGGAGAGTTTGCAAGGAAAAAGGAGGTGAAACCCCAAACAAATGATGGACAGTCTTCTAGGCCAGTCTACAAGAGACAATTTGAGGCAGCCGCGACAACAAATGGCTGGGATGACGAAGACAAGTACATTGCACTGACTCTTGCTCTTAGAGGACCAGCAGCTGAATTACTTCAAACTGTTCCAGCTGGTAAGAGCGGCGATTTCAGCTCTCTCGTGGCAGCTATAGAGAAACGCTTTGGCGATAGCCACTTGAAAGAAGTCTTCCGAGTCCAACTCAATAACAGAGTTCAGAAAAGGGGTGGAAGTCTACAGCAGCTCCAAGCAGACGTCGAAAGACTGGTTCACCTGGCATACCCGGATGCTGGAGAAGAAATCATCAACCAGCTTGCTGTTGAGTCCTTCATTCGTGCCATTTCGGATATAAATCGGCGATAGCCACTTGAAAGAAGTCTTCCGAGTCCAACTCAATAACAAAGTCCAGAAAAGGGGTTAAAGACTACAGCAGCTCCAAGCAGACGTCGAAAGACTGGTTTACCTGGCATACCCGGATGCTCTAGAAGAAATCATCAACCAGTTTGCTGTTGAGTCCTTCGTTCGTGCCATTTCTGATATACATCTTCAGAGGTCTGTGCGAACTGCTAGAACACTTACTCTTTCTGAAACTTTAGCATTCGCATTGACAATTGAAGCAGCAGAACAAGCTTCTCATGGAATACATCGACTTAGAGAAGCCATAGTCGAAGAATGCTCGTGCCAAAGAGCTGAAATACAAAAGAACCAGCGGAGCGGACTAGCGAGGTGTTGGAATTGCAACAAGACCGGGCACTTACAGCGTCAATGCCGACTACCACCAAATAAAGCCGGTTGTCAACATTGTGGAAGCAAGAGATCCAACCCAGAGCAAGGTAACAACAACACCAGCGTTGTCTATATGCCCGTTTCCTACCTGGGAAACGAGTAAGAACCAACTTCGAGGGGCAGAGGCTGGTTTCTTGTATCGATGGCCCCAGAACCACCATCCAGGTCTCTCAGACCAAACGAGACAACAAAAGTCTGACTGTGGAGACTACTATTAACGGGAACAAACATGTGGCTACCATCGACACCGGTGCCACAGCCTCCATAGTACGTCGAGACCTGGTAAAGACGACGTGGCTTCATAACACCAATAGCTACCGTCTAAGAACTGCAACGGGAGAAGCAGCAAGAGTATATGGAGAAGTGTGTCTTAAGATCCGACTGGCCGATCTAGTGTTTACTCATCAATTCCTGGTGGCAGATATATGTGACGAGTGCATCATTGGAATCGACTTTATAAAACAGCACGGAGTTATCTTGGACATCGGTAATCAGGTTTTGAAGAACCAAAATAAGGAACTTCCAATGACCTATTCGAACGAAAGTACGTCGACACTGAGGACTGTCATCACGGAAGATCTGATTCTGCCTCCTTTTTCTGAAGTCTTCATTTGGACAAAACTGGAAGGTGAGTTTGGAAGCCTTCGATACCTCATGGTGGAACCAGACCCAGAGTGTTCCTCCCAAAGCGTCATCATTGGGAAAACACTGGTAGCACCGAAAAACAAAATGGTCCCCGTACGATTACTAAACACCAGACCATACGATGTAAAGTTGAAGAAAGGAGAAGTCGTTGGACATTGCGAATCGGTTGCAGCAATTACGAAGATCACAGACGAAGCCCCGAGAAAAACTATAACTCCGGAGGAGCTCAAAACCATCAGAGCTAAAATACTGAACTCATCCAACCTTGATCACCAACAAACAAGGATGGCTGAAAATCTCCTACAAGAGTACACTGACATCTTCGCATCGCAAAAGGGACAATATGGTAGGACACAGTTGGTGCAGCATCGCATCAACACAGGAGATGCAAGACCGATTCGTCAACCCGCAAGACGCCTTCCACTGGCCAAACAAGGTGAGGTTGAGGAAATGATAACAGCAATGAAGAAGGACGGTCTTATTGAAAATTCCAGAAGTCCTTGGGCTTCACCAGTGGTGTTAGTGAAAAAGAAAGACGGCAGCACTCAATTTTGTGTGGACTACCGAAGGCTGAATGATGTGACTAAGAAGGACAGCTATCCCCTGCCGAGAATCAGTGATACCCTGGATGCCATGGAGGCAGCCCAGTGGTTTTCGACGCTGGACTTGAAGAGTGGATATTGGCAAGTTGACATCCACCCTGATGATCGGGAAAAGACGGCGTTTTCTACAGGTAATGGGCTCTCGCAGTTTAAAGTTATGCCGTTTGGGCTATGCAACGCTCCGGCAACATTCGAACGTTTGATGGAGTGCGTTCTTCAAGGACTGACATGGAAAGCGAAGTGAAGTTCTGCGTGACCAGAAGGGAACTACTAGCTCTTATCTTTGCATCAAAGCACTTCCATAAGTACATCTATGGACAGAAATTCTTTCTGCGGACAGACCATGGTGCTCTGAACTGGCTGTTGAACTTCAAAAATCCAGAAGGTCAAGTCGCAAGGTGGATAGAAAGACTGCAGACTTATGATTACCAGATTCAACACCGTAGAGGAAAGCTGCACTCAAATGCCGACGCATTATCCCGAAGACCTTGCAAAGTGGATTGCAAGCATTGTAGGCAGCAAGAAGACAAAGAAAATATGACCGCTCAGCGACTAAGAGCTGACCCAATATGCGGATGGAGCAATGAGGAAGTGAGGACTGCTCAACAGGAGGATCCAGATATCGAACCCATTCTCGCATGGAAAGAAAATGAAGAGAAAACTGAATGGGGAGACATTTCTGACAGGAGTCCAGTTCTCAAGGCCTATTGGGCACAGTGGGACTCACTATATGTGCAAGAAGGCGTACTCAGGCGAAGATGGGAGTCCGCTGTCGGTAAATCATATGTGATGCAACTGATCGTACCGCAATCGAAAGTCAGTGAAGTTCTTCGGGAGATGCACGACGGACCTTCTGGAGGCCACCTGGGAGTTAACAAAACACTGGAGAAGGTGCGACATCGGTTCTACTGGTTACATGCTAGAGATGACGTGGAGAAGTGGTGCCGAACATGTGACAAGTGTGCTGCAACTAAAGGACCTGGTAGGAAGATTCAAGGTAAGATGCATCAGTACAACGTTGGATCGCCTTTTGAGAGGATTGCAGTAGATGTGGCTGGGCCTTTTCCAGAGACCAACGCTGGAAACAAGTACATTCTGGTTGTAATGGACTATTTTAGCAAATGGCCTGAGGCGTATGCCATCCCAAATCAAGAAGCCAAAACGGTGGTCGACCAGATTGTGTTTAACTGGGTGAGTAGGTTTGGCGTACCTATGGAACTCCATTCCGACCAAGGGAGGAACTTCGAGTCAAACATCTTCCAAGGAGTGTGCGGGCTACTTAGCATCAAGAAGACCAAAACCACACCGCTTCATTCACAATCTGATGGGATGGTTGAAAGATTCAACCGGACCTTGAAAGAACACCTCACCAAGGTCGTAGGCGACTACCAAAGAGACTGGGATAGGCACGTACCGCTATTCCTGATGGCCTATAGAAGTGCAGTACATAGCTCGACAGGACAAACACCATCTGACATCCTGTTCGGGAAAACCATGCGGCTGCCCAGCGAACTTAAATTTGGATGCCCCACAGAGGAGCCACAGGACACGAACGAGTATGTGGACGACCCCAAGGAGAGACTCGCTGACATTCATAAAAGAACAAGGGAACGGATGAAAACCTACAGCGACCGGATGAAGACACGGTACGACACAAAAGCAACAACGGCAGGATTCCAAGCAGGAGATCGTGTGTGGCTTTATAATCCTCATCGTCAAAAGGGATTGTCACCGAAACTTCAGCAGAACTGGGAAGGTCCTTATACTATTGTCACGAGGATTAACGACGTAGTTTACCGCATCCAAAGAGGACTTAGAGGCAAGTTAATATATAATATAGTGGCGAGGCTGCAGATGGAATTATTCGGGACGAATAATCTTAAGGAGTTGCCCCCTCCGCGAACCCAACATTTAATACCAATTTTCTAATCGAACATGTTCAACTGAAAACAAAAGTGGCAACACTAGTGTAAGTGTAGAAATATACTAGGAGAGAAAATGTTTGACAGCCGAGTGGAGAGTGGAGACCATGTGGAAATTACTGGAGATTTCTAGTTGAAATGTCATTCGATATAAATAGGCCGCCCGAGGCAACCTGATGGCAGTTTTGATTATAGAGTGATAAGGTTAAGAGTGAATTGTTGTTAACAAGTGATAGTCCAAAAGTCGAGACGAGATCGAATAAAGTATAGATACTGAATAAAAGTGGTAGAAATAAATTGAAAGTGAAGTTTTATTTTGCGAACTAAGCGCACGTTACAGAATGTTTGTCATAAGACAACAACAATATTAAAGAACAAAAATGTTGAACACAGTGCAAGTGGCCAAGTACAAGGGCAAGGCCAGGTCCGGCCTGAAGTGGCAAGTGCCTTAAGGGCCCCAACATAAATGTTTGTTCCTGTTTGCTGTTAATTATTATTAAGTGTTCTCCGCGTGATTTTTTTGTTATTTATTTATTTATTTAATTTTTTTTTAGTAATTTTTTTTAGATTTATACCCTTTTCACACCGCACGGAAATCCGGATTTTGATTTTGATTTGGGTGGTACTGGATTCAACCCATTCACACTGCGGCGAAGTACTAGAGTAGATTTTGTTTGACGTTTGACACTGACACTAACTTCACACTTTAAATATTCATGTGAATTTTGCAAGAATTTCAACTATTTTGCTTGCGGTTTGTTTCAAGAAATGAAAACAATAAACCAAGATAAACATATACAAGTGAAAAAAGTGAAAAGTTCGAATAAAACAAATAAAATTTAATTAACTTTGAAAGTGCGTAGTTAGGTCCTTACATAAAAAAACTAACTTTGAAAACCGAGATACCTACAAGGAAAGTGGCAATGTAAATGCAAATTGCAAAAGTAGTTCTCTAAATGGAAATGGGAACGGTGCCACTGCCAATGGTAGTGGTGTTAAGCTAGATCGCTGTATTACCAAAATGCAACCAATACGATATAGTGATGTCACTGTTTGGAATCCCCAGGGGCGACTCCATCAGGTTGAATATGCAAAGGAAGCGGTTAAACTAGGCTACGCAACTGTAGGCCTCAAGAACCGTGACTACGAAGTTTTAGTTAGTTTGAGGCATGCCAATTCTGAACTATCGTCAAGCCAGAAGAAAAGTATACCAATCGAAGATCATTTAAGTATTTCAATTGCCGGTACTACTGCCGATGCTCGTGTTCTAAGTCGTTATCTTCGTACGGAGTGTTTGAACTACAAATATGCCTACGATACAACTTACTCCGTGCCACGTTTCATAACAAAATGCAAGTAACTACTCAGCGGTAGGACCGCCTTCCGTATGGTGTAGGGCTTTTGGTTGACGATCAGGGACCGCACGTCTATCAAGTAGTGCCATCGGCAAAGTACTTCTATTGCAAGGCAATGTCGATTGGATCTCGGTCACAAAGTGCTCGCACCTGTTTGGAGCGTTATTTGAGTTGGTTGCTGATTGTTCAAAGGATGATGGTATCCAGGCTGTTCGTGGAACTCTACATAATGACGAGCTACTAGCTAAGGACGAGCAATCTCCGCTTCTGGTGAGACTGGAAGTTTTTTTTATGACGTGGTTTTGAAGAAAACAAATCCTCAACTTTTTTTTAGAACATTCCTGTTGTTATTGTTGGCAAGGATCAGAAATTCAAGATCTTCAACGACAAAGAAAATTTGCATTACGTGGATTGGATATGACAAATGCTAAAGTTATGTCTGCACCAGTACCATCAAGAAAAAAAGAGGACGAGCCTTCTACGAGTCCAGGTGGTGACGGTGACGAACCACGTCCACCCCCTAACGATCCAGAAGTAGCCGTGGGGACCATGGACCAGTAAATTTGATCTATGATGGTGGTTGCTGGGAGAACGAAGCTTAGTTTTGAATGGGGAATAATTAGGTTGTTGGACAAGGCAGCGGGTCCCCACCAATAATTCAAATTTTTGCAGCTCAGAATTATTAAACTGTAACATGTATGTATTTGCAAACACAAGTCCTTTTTATTTTTATTTATTATTTTTTTTTTTCAGGAAAAGGACATGAGATTGCTCTTATTTTTTAATCAAAAGAGTTCAACGACTTACTAGATACTAACATTCTTAGGTGCACAAACTGCACAAGACGCATGTCTTAAGGAGAACCTTCTAACTATGTAGACTTCATATAGACTTAGCGCAAACGGCTAAATTTACTTACTTTAGTTCAAGATGGAAAAGTCAAACCGAACATCTTATTAAGATAACACGGAAAATGCAGCTCTCTTTTAAAGAACGTTTATCAATCACGTCAGGATTTTAAAAGAAACAAAAAAGCACGCAACTACATATTTGCATACTACAACATCGTGAAAATACCATAGATCCAATCACAATAAAAATAAATCTCACAGCATTTTTTTTTTTAAATACTTCTTTAATGGTACAAAAATGTTCTCCTAATAGTAAGTTTTCTTTTTGTTTGTAACAAAATTAAAATTATATTGTTTTCAAATTATATTATGTAAGTTATTCATTTTTTTTAAATAAATTTATACATTTTTGCAAAATAAATTGCATCTACCTATAAAGTGTGTTTTTTTGTCCCCTAGCCAGAGCTGTGTTTGTATTCATGTTACTTGTAGCAGGCGCATTTGTGCTTAGGTTATTTGTTTTGGCTACCATTGAACTTCTCCACGAATTGAGTAATTCTGTTTGCACATCAAGTGGAAGTTCTTTGAAGACATCTTGATAGACACCGGACGGACATGGAATTTTTGATAAATTTTCATTAGCTGTGGCTTTTGAAATTTGAAATAATATCCGCAGGCAATTCTGTATGGGAGACATTTGGTGATGGAGATGAAGATGTTTCTTTTAGATTCAGTTTTAGGCGTGTTGAAATCACAGAGCATATCACTTATATCACGACTTTCATCACCACCATTGATTGATGAAGTTTTAGAATTGTTTAGATAAGACGATAAAGGTTTAGCTGAAGGTACTGTAAAAGAAGTTGACGGCGATGCAATTGGACTCATTGAAACATCTTTTTCACTGTCACGAGAATTGAGACGCTAATCCGAAACTCGAAGCTTACTAGGTGAGGTGATGTCATTGAGGTCATTGCTAGAAATACATCTTTTAGCTATAAGCAGACTAAAATGACTTTTCTTCGGTGATGAAGGTTCAACTTCATTTTCAGAAAAATCTTTAGCTCGTTATTAGAGAGCGACGCACTAAGTGGCATTTTATTTGGGAACCTAGAATAGCATTGCAAAATCTCAATCCAGTTTAATATCATTTTAGCCGCATCTTTTGTTTACAACTTAGTTGGCAATCAGTTCAATTTGAGGTTCGTCAAACTTGAAAGCTGGGAATGCAGTCATGTCCACTCCACCTCCTCCGCCAAATTGTTTAGCAACACGTTCAAGTTCGTTCTTCATTTCCTTTTTGATGTCGCTATTGGAGTCTACTAACTACTATCTTTCCGCCACTGCTCTTGCTTTTATGTTCTTGGATTTTCTCTAAAAAAAAAGTTTTTGAATAGGATCTGATGATTTATTGGACAAAGGTCTAAGAATTCCAATAGTCCTCACTTGACAAATTCTGCATTGCAACATTTTAACGACCAATTTGGAGGATATCGTAGTTTGATGTCGAGTTGATAACTACACGAAAGAGGTGGAACGTTTGTGTCGTACTAATTAAATAAATAACGAAACGCAAAACTTTCATTAACAATTTTCCGAAAATATTTATAAATACTATCCTGACACAACAACACGTCAGCAAGTAAACTGTTCGATTTCTATGGTAAAATACAAAATTTCGATGACAAGTGTCAGGTTTCTTAAGCATTGTTGTTGTTTTTTCTGATAGTTCACTTTCGTTCGCTGTTCTGAGGTTCGTTCCATTTTACCATTTTTTAGTTTTACTACATTTTGGAGGAGATTTTGTGGAAATCCGAAAAAAATAGACTAGAAAAAATGTAAATTTTGTATGGAGAAACTAGTCGATTTTTTTGAGATTTCGGCTTTTTACTACTTTTTTCGCTCGAAATCCGGATTTCGGCGCAGTGTGAAACCCGTATTATTTTACGTTTTTTATACCATTTTACTCGTTTTCCTTTATATTTTTTTGTTGATATTTCCTTTTTTTTGGTGTGTGTCGAATTTGTGGTTTTTTTTTTTTTTTCTTTCGTTGTGGACCGGCAGTCGTTTCCTTATCTGATCTTAAATAAAAAAATAAATAGGGTGGCGCTACAGAGCGAGGAGCCCCTGGGCCTAGCGCGTTTCTCACAACCATCCCTTGTGAGGGAATGGAGGGGACCTACAATTTTCTGCCGGTTCCGAACGGCTAATCGAGAAAGCGCTTTTCATGGCAAATGAATACTAACGGAGGACTTGCCAATTCCTCGCGAAAGGCGATACCCGTAGAAAAAACATTTTTGCCTCTGGTGGGATTCGAACTCGAACCTCTGGATTATTATCTGATCTTAGGCTACCTTAAAAATCATACCAGGGCACGTTGCGTCCATATTATCCTCTACAGGGAGCTCCTTTTAGGCAGGATTGAAAATAGGTGGGTGCAAGCAATCCCCTAGTAGCCGAGGTGATAAAGGGATCGGTTGCGAGTCAGGAAAAGAGACCTAGAAAGAGAGAGAAAGAAAAAGATAAAGCAAATTAGAAAAAAATTCAAATAAATTACAGAAAACACACAAGTACACAAAAACAATTGAACTACAAAGAAAGAGATACAAAAACAAAAAGGGAAAAGAAATATAGAACTAGAAAAATACCAGAAATTATAAAAAAACTCATAAAAATACTTAAAAACATAAAAATACTCAAATTATATAAAATCATAAAAACACAAAAAAAAAAACATAAAAACAAAAAAATACAAAAAAACATAAAAACATAGAAAAACATAAAAAAACAAAATAGGTTTAAGGTTAGTTTTAGGATTTCTGTTAATTTATTATTTCTTTCTGTTAATTTATTATTTTATGGTTAGTGTTTGGAGTCAGTTCATTTTTGATTCAAATTTTCTTGTCAATTTAGTTTCATTTTGGTCATCTTTTGAGTTGTTTATTTTTCCTTTCGAGCATTTGTTTTCATTTTCTGTTTGTTAGTTTTTTTGATTAAATAAACATGTACATCACGCCGATGGTTTGAAGCAGAGGTCTTTCTTTTTGTTCTGCGATAGCGATGACGGCATGCTAAGCACGATTACAGGGGGATGAGGATTTTGGCGATGCGTCGGTGGTAGTTGGTTTCACCTGGCAGCAGTGATCATCATCGGGGAACTCGACAACATGGCCGACCGAGTTCCATGGTTGGGTGGGCTACAGGCCTCACTGCGATTTCACCATGCAGTGCCTGAAGTGTGGTAAGGTTTTTGTGGTGGTGGTTTTTTGGCACGATTTATGCTTTTTAAAGTGGTTTCCGTCTGGCGAAGAGGCAAGATCCCCCCTAATCCGGCGAGCTGAGCCGCGCATCGCAAGCGTGCCAGGTCCCTTCGTCACGACACTTCCTTTTCCCTTCCTTTTCCGATTTCCGTTTCCTTCCTTTTCTTTTCACTTTTTCCTTATCCTCTTATTTTTCCTCTTCCCACTTTCCTGCTTGTAGTTATTTTACCTCTCCCATCCTAATGTCATCCTCCTGTCAAATTTCCTTTCTTTTCTTTTCCCTTTTCTTTTATCCTTTCCTTTCCTTTCCCATATTCCTTTCCTACCTTATCTTTTGGCATTTACCTATTCCAATCCTCTACCTATCCCCATCCCTTCCTTCATCCAACTACCTTTCCAAATCCTTCATACCCCTCCGTATTACAAATGGCGCCCAGACGTGTTGTCCAAAGTGTTTGTCATAACCTTAGTCGATTTTCCAAGCGGCATTAGAGTGGGTCGTATGTCATGATAAAGATAGCTTTTTAGCATGCTGTTCATTTGCGACGACACATTCTGCTGTCACTTGGAGAATCATTCCTCCTTGGGTAAGTAATAGCTACCGCAGCTTTGGATTTTAGAACCAAGTAAGTCGTCAAGTGGAAAGTCCTAAGACATACCACTTGAATCACGACTTGGATTCGAATTCCAGTGCAGTGGTAACTGACTTATCTAATCCTATTCTTCCTAAATTGTGATGTTATAGCTTCTGCAGTTTCAAGGTTCAGATTCTAGTATGTCTTCTGGTGGAAAGTCTCTGACATACTGCCAGAATAGCGTCTTGAATCAAGACCATGGAACAGCAGTAGCTAACCTACCCTATATCCTATTCTATTTCTAACGTTGATGGTGTTTGGTTCAAAAAATTCGTAAGTCTTGGAAAGGGAAGCCTTTGCATGCCTGACCAATCGCGACGAAGACTTTTGAACTGAACAACATCAACAATAATCCTATGTAAAAGTTTTTATGTTGTTATATTTGTTATTGTCTTTCTATGTCTTACCGCACTTCAGATGAGAGATATTAACGTTGAAAATAAGATGCTGCTGTCAGGATCTTCACCTCAACAATGAAGCCAACCATCATGCATCCAAATCCGCCTTCCACATCCCCCGGGTCAACATAATAAAATAAAACCAAACATTTTAAAACAAACACAAAAGCAAATTGCTACAAATTGATACCTTTTTCGTAAAATCCATTTCTCATTTTGATTTCGTTCTTAGGTACGCTAAAACCTAAGTCGTTTTTTCGTTAGGATTTTTAAGATATTTTTTTTGTTATCATTTTTCACTCTATTTTTTTCGTTGTATAGGATTAAGTTCAGCATTTGCGATTTTTGTCTTTGGTTTTATCTCTGTTCATCGTTTAGGTGTTCCATTTTTAAGAGTGTTTATCCGCCATGAATTCTGAAAAAGAAAAAGAATTTGTTTTTACATTGGATACTAGAAATTCAAAGCGAGGTTTTGGGGGCAGGTCTCCAGTCAACAACCCTCAGCCTTCGGGCATGAAGGGTGCAAGCGGTGACGCTGATGAAACAGCCAACCAAGGCCAAACGAGCGGGACCATCTCCGAGGAGTTGCAGTCCGCAATCGACGTGGCAGTGGGAAACGCTTATCAGGCCCATGTAAGTTCTCTCGGGGAGAAACTGACGGAGTCGCTGACAGAGCTGATGAGGGTCAGTCTCTCGGAATTCCGTAAGGGCTTAAGTGGACATGACAGCCAAGTACCACCGCCTGTAGATAAGCAACTTCCTCCAGGTCGAGCCGCAGAGCAGAACCGGTTTCGACGAAGTCCTTACGGTCACTCGAATTACCCGTCAAACCCGCAAGGTGTCCCCGTCAGCGTTGACAAGTGGGGTTTGAAATTCGATGGAGATTCCGACAAACTGACCGTGGAGGAGTACGTCTTCCGGGTAGAGACCCTGCAAAGTCAGTACGACTGTGCCTGGGCTGAGATTTTTTTTCAGGTGCCGCCTATGAATGGTACTGGTATTTCCGTCGGTCCATTTTTCGTCCCGACTGGCCCACATTACTCGACGCCCTAAAGAGGCAGTTTCAAGGCGTGTGGTCGGATTTCGACGTGGTTCGGGGCATTATGGACCGCAGGCAAGGCGACTGGGAGCCGGTTGATGAGTTTTTCAATGCCATCAACCGGATGAGATCTGAGCTCAGGATGCAGATTTCTGAAGGTGAGCTGGTGCGCATCCTGAAGAAAAATCTGAACAAACATATAGGCAGACTTGTGTACCCGCAAGTCATTTTCTCAATGGACCAGCTGAGAATGGCGTGTAAAGATACCGAATACACCTTTCCAGTGGTGAAAGATGGTCTCCGTCAAAATAGACAGGCAATAAAGCCCAAGGTAAACGAGCTGGAAACCGAGCCGGAGGAGCAGGTGCACCCCGAAGACCAATTGGCCGCGTTCCAGCACATGGGAGCCCGACCAAAACCAAGTCGGGTGTACAATGACACCCCCAATTTGAAGTGCTGGAACTGCGAGCAGCCAGGTCACCTGTACCAGGATTGCACAGCCGCAATAACCTTGTTCTGCTACAGGTGCGGTGAGGCTGGGGTAATCACTCCAAAATGCCCCAAGTGCAATCCGGAAAACCGGTACAGGAACGTTCACGTTCCACCCAAGCCCCGCAGTAACATCGAAAGAAAACGAAACAAACAAAGTACAAATATTAAAACGAAAAGAAACTAAGCTACAAGAAGTAAAGAGGTATGAGATCAGACCTCTACATATTAGGTTAAGAGATTATTATATTGCTAGGGATAGGATTTTTAATGAGAAGAGTAGCGCAGTTTCGAAAAGAATCCTAAAAACTCGAGAAAGATTCCAGCTAAGGAAAAATATTAAAAAAAGCATTTTGTCGACGGTGGTCGACGTGTCTTCCGACCCAAGGCCTTACGCTTGAGTCACTATAGGCAATAAAAACCTGCTAGGTTTGCTCGATAGTGGCGCTAGCGTAAGCATTTTAGGGAAAAATTGCGAAAAGGTGTTGGAGGAACTGAAAATCTCAATGATTCCTCATCAATCAGGTGTAAAGACAGCTGACGGCAAGTTGCAGTCAATAGTCGGAAAAATCAGGTTAGAAGTGCTCTACAAAGGACGTTAAGCACCTATTGAATTTTATTTGGTCCCAAACCTGGATCATTAGTTGTACCTGGGTGTAGATTTTTGGATGGCTTTCCAAATCGCACCGGGTGTGGTGCGTACTATCTCAATGATAGAAGAACAAGCCAACCTGCTAAATGCTCATCAGTTGTCTCTTGAGCAACAGTCGAGGTTGGAAGCTGTCAGGATGAAGTTCCTTGACTATGACCGTCACGGCTTAGGTAAGACGTCTTTGATGGAGCACGTCATAGATACCGGAGATGCGGTACCTGTCAAGCAGCGTCACTACCCTGTTTCCCCAGCGGTGCAAGCCATATACCAGGAGTTGGACCTAAAAAAAAGGATGCTAACAAAAAAGGATGCTAACCCTCTTCCCCATATCGAAGGGCTCCTCAGTCGTCTACCGGACACCTACTTTATAAGTAGCGTGGATCTGAAGGAGGCATTCTGGCAGATACCGCTGGAGGAACAGAGTAGGGAGAAAACTGCGTTTGCGGTACCGGGGAGACCTTTGTACCAGTTTAAGGTTATGCCTTTCGGGTTGTGTAATGCCGCTCAAAGGTTATGCCATTAAATGGACAAAGTTATCCCTGCACGACTCAGAGATCGAGTTTTCGTCTATCTAGACGATTTGCTTATCAACGCGCCGGACTTTGAGACGCATATCAGTCTGCTAGAACAGGTAGCTGATTGCTTGAGAAAAGCCAACCTAACGATTAACCCGAAAAAGTCAAAATTCTGCTTTAAAGATCTGAAATATTTGGGCTATATTGTAGGTGGTGGAAAGTTAAAGACTGACCCGGCTAAGGTCGAGGCATTCGTTGACTTTCCGCTTCCCAAAAATCAAAGACAGGTTCATCAGCTACTTGGTCCAGCAGGATGGTATAGACGGTTTATCAAGGACTTCTCTACCCTGACGGCTCAGTTGACCGATACGCTGAAAAAGAAAAATACCAAGTTCGAGATGACTGAAGAAGCAATTGCAGCGTTCGAGCGACTGAAAACGGCATTAACATCAGCCCCTGTTCTCACGCACCCGGATTTCAAGAAGCGCTTCTACATCCAGTGTGACGCGTCGGATTCAGTTATTGGTGCAGTGCTTTTCCAAAGAAAAAACAACGATGAAGAAAGTCCAGTGTCTTACTTCTCCCAGAAGCTCAACTCGTGTCAACGAAACTACAGTGTGACCGAGAAAGAATGCATGGCTGCTGTAATGGCAATCAAACGTTTCAAGCCCTATGTTGAGGGTTTGGATTTTACGGTCATCACCGACCACTCAAGCCTTAAGTGGCTAATGAGTATGAAAGAATTGAACGGTCGTCTTGCCCGGTGGAGTCTTGATCGCCAATCCTATACCTTCGACATAGAGCACAGAAAGGGAGCGCTAAATGTCGTACCGGATACTCTTTCTCGGGCACACTTAGAGAGTATTGAGTTGGAAGAAGTAGCGCCCATAATTGACCTGGACTCGGAAGAATTCAAATCGGAAGAATACATGAATCTCATTAAAATTATTAGAGAAAATCACGAGCAGTTGCCCGACTTGAAGGTAGACGGGGACTTCGTATATAAGAAGTGGTTGCCTCCAAGTGGTGAAGAGTGGCTGGAGGAACATACTTGGCGACTCTGGATTCCTTCTGGTCTCACCGAAGAAATCATCGCCAAGTCCCGTGAACCACCGAAGTCTGCTCAGTGTGGCATTGCTAAAACGCTTCATAGAGTGCGGCAGTATTTTTACTGGCCAAACATGACCGTCCAAATTAAAAACTTCATAAATAATTGTGCAATATGTAAGCAATGCAAACCTACCAATCAAATTCAACGTCCCCCTATGTCTACAAATTTTTGTACAGACCGTCCATTTCAAAAACTGTATGTAGATTTTCTTGGTCCCTTCATCGAGATCAAAAATCGGTAATTGTTATATACTTGTTGTCCTTAACCATTTTTCAATGTTTATGTTTTTCAAGCCACTAAAAGCCGCAAATTCCCAAGCTATAGCAAATTATTTGAAAAATTAAATTTTTAACACGTTTGGAGTACCACAGATAATCCATTCAGATAATGGAAAGCAATTTCTGTCGAAGCAATTCCAGAACTTGCTTCAGATGTTCGGCATCCGCCACTTTAAAACTGCGAATTACGCGCCGCAATACAATGCCTCGGAGAGGGTTAATCGCACATTGCTTGCCGCTTTAAGATCATATCTTAAAGACGATCATCGCGAATGGGATATTCACCTCAACGAGATCGCGTCAGCATTGCGGAGTTCAGTGCACTCATCTTCTGGTGTGTCACCATGTTTTGCCTTGTTTGGTTCAAACATGATGACACACGCCAGTAGTTACGGGTTGGCTGAACAACAAGATGCGGTGGAGGACGGTGAGCTGATGACTCTTCCGAGGTACGACAGACTGCGAATTAGGCAAAAGGTTAAGGAATCCATTTTGGACTCCCAAGAAAAAACTGCAATAAAATACAATGTAAGGTCAAGAGAGATAAACTATCAACCCGGACAAGAAGTGTTCAAGAGGAACTTCATTTTAAGTGACACCTTAAAATATTTGAGTGCCAAGTTATTTCCAAAATATGTTAAATGTCGTATTGTTAAGCCTGTGGGAAAGAATATGTATGAGGTCGAAAACCTTAACGGTAAAATGTTAGGCGTTTATCACGCAAAAGACCTGAAGCAATAAACATCTGTGATATCTGTGTATTCTAACTTCATGTAACCTTACATCAAACACCTGTGATATCTTTGTTTATTTTTTGTCCCACTATACATTAGTAATTAGCTTAAGTAACATCAATACGTGCAATATTAGCTAATGTGATATATCATTTTTATGATTTGTTTTATTTTTTTTGTTAAATTCAATAGACCCTGTGATACTTAGATTTTAAGATGTTGTTACGGTAAAATTTCCCGGAACAAAAACTATTCTTGCTATTGTTTTATTTTCATCTTTTTATATCCTCTCTTTCCCACTTAACCTTCCCATCCTTTTTTTGACCCCACCATTACTCCGTTGTTTGCTCTTAGCAGTGTGAACGTAACATCGCTTTGAGCAAATAACAAAAGCAGGTAACCCAAATCAGCGGATGAGCTGAGATATTGTACAGTATGTCGAGCCAGAAGGACTCTGGAGAGTCACATACTAAAACAACCACACAAAATCGTCAACATAAAATACACATCATACACACACAACACAAAATTCACTTTACACAACATCACACAGAATACACATGCATATCAAGAAAACGTCATCATTTCATCATCAATGTAAAGTCATCAATGTAAAGTTGTATGGCGTTAGGCCCACCCTAAATTATCCATAACAAGGTAAAAAAAAAAGGTTGGAACGATAAGTGTTCATCCCCTCATCCTCAAATCTGCAAAAGGGTCCACCAGTGTCAGGTTAGGGTTCGCGGTGTAAAAGATTTCCTCTTCCTATAGGTTTCCTCAATAAATTTGTTATTCAGAAAAATAGTAGTTTGATCTTTAGTCTTCCTAGATTCACTTTTCACGCTTAGTAGAGTAACTGAGAAAATGCTCAGATTCAACTTGTTTTCAATTTGGTCAATTTCGATGTTTTCTCAAAATGGTTTTGATATAGGGTTTAAGGTGGTCTGGACTCACCCATCAAGTTTGGCAAGTGTTGGATGACACCAACCACTTGTCGAACTTTCGAACTTGGTGATTGGCAAGAGAATGGCAAGTTTTGGACGACACCAACAACTTGTCGAACTCTGTGAATGTGTGTGTATACTTTTGTTGGTATTCGACAGCGATGGCTCAGCACGCCAACGGTGGCTGATGTCGAGATACTGAATCCACAAAAGTGATTGGATGAGCGTATGAATGTATTGTTATGTTTCAGTATTACTATTAATTTTTCCCTACTTTTGCTGTATCTTTATCCAGCGCAGCTCGCTTAAAATAGATGGCTAGAGAGCCGATGTTTAATAATGAATTCACACTCAGCATATGAAATGGAATTGAATTTATTTACATTTTCTTACAGCTATTTATACCAAAATTATATTACACATCTATTTGGGATATCCCCTCTTATGAACTATATTACAAATAAGAATGCATCAGCATTCTGCTTCTCATAAGTTACTAATTTGGGGCAGTCGTCTCATTTCTAATGTTGACAAACTTGCATTCGGGAGTAGTGTAACAAAATACATTCAGTGCCACTCACAAAGCAACGTAGTCAAAACGATGTCTTTGAACTTAGCTTTTGTTGGCCAAAGGGGACAACAAAATTGTGTACATCGTTTTACTATGATATTGAGTATCAATGAAAACGTGCTTTTTGTTTGTATCTCGTATTTTGGTTGTGGCTCTTTTCGAATGAATGTTATTACACTACATCCCTCCCCTTTAAAAAATGATATTTGTTTACATTTGTAAAATTTAAATAAATATTATTCGGTTTTTTTTTTTTTTTTTTTTGTGTATGTACATATATATGGATTTAGGTTTGTGTTATCTATTGATGTTTATTGTTAGTTTGTATTTCTGGCTTTAATTAAATTGTTATTGTGTACTTCTTTGTTTTTGTTTTCAATGCTTATAATACTATTTGGACCATTTTGTGCAATGATTTTATATGGACCTTTGAAGGGTTTATCTAGTTTTCTTTTATTTCCTACTTTTATATAGACAAAGTCTCCTATTTTGAAATTTGATGCTTTTACATTTAATTGATTGTTACATATTTTAGTTTTATTTAATTCTAAGTTTTCCTTAGCTCTATTATGTGCATACTTTAACTTTATTTTAAATTCATTAACACAATTATCCAAGTTATAAATGCTCTGTTTATTTTTAATGATTTCACAAGGTAAAGCACATAATTTTCCATATACTAATTCAAATGGTGCATAATTTGTAGTACTGTGTGGTGTAGTATTGTATGTGTAAGTGTAGTATGGTAGTAACTCTTCCCATTCGTCTTTTCCGTTCATAGTCATTAAATAGTCGTTCAGAACTCTATGGTTTCTTTCTATTGAGCCTAAAGTTTCATTGTGAAATGGCGTAGATGTAGCTTTTTCTATTTTTAATAATTTGCATATGTTTACTAGTAGTTCATTTGTGAATTCTGTGCCTTTATCTGTTTTTAATTTCCTAAAACAACCATATTTTAAAATGAATTTTTCTACTATAGTCTTTGCTACTGAAATGGCATCTTTTGTAACTAATGGAAATGCTTCAATGAATTTTGTAAGCTCACATTGAATTGTCAGAATATACCTGTATCCATTCGATGGTCTGAGTGGTCCTACTGTATCTATTGTTATTGTTTCAAATGATGTATTTGGTGTGTCTGTTTTTGTGAATTGTTCTTTTGTATATTTTGTTATTTTAACCTCATTACAAATTTTGCACTTATTTATATAATTTCTAACCATCTTATTCATATTCTTCCATACATATTTCTGCTTAACCTTTGCTATACATCTTCTTATACCTATATGTCCTCCTAATTTATCATCATGATACCTTTTTATTATTTCATTCATTTCTTTTATATCATGCACTCTTTTTGGCGCATTGTATAATATAATGTCTAGACAATTTTCTTTTTCATTTTTCTGCAGTTCATTAAATATCTTCTTAAATTTGTGCACTGATATTGTTTCAAATATTTCATTATTCATTGCTAACGCTAGCTTTTCTAACTTCACATGCTTTGCATAGGACAACAGTTTCCTCAGAATCAATTTTAAATCTGATAATGATTTATCACTGTATCCAACATGTATTCTATCTTTGACTGAATATATTCTTTCTTTTTGGGTACCCATTAAATTTTTTATATTCTCAAGTTGCAACTTCTTAATATTCCTAGTGTCTGAAATTGATATGCATTCCCATATGTGAAGGTGATCAGTCTCCACTGGTGGCATGGTTTCCGGATTTTCTTCTTTTTCACTAGTGTTTTTTATATTTCTCAGCTTCATTGCTCTAGTTAGGACATTTATGCTTACTTTTGGTATCATCTCTTTTAATTCTTCTGAACTTATTTTTATTCTGGATAATGCATCAGCATTCGTATTCATCTTTCCTTGCTTAAAAACTATGTCAAAATCGTAATCCATTAAATCTACTCTAATTCTAGTCAACTTAGATGAAGGGTTCTTATGAGTAAATAAGCTAACTAATGGTCTATGATCTGTGTACACAATAAATCTTCTTCCATACAGATAAGGTCTGAAATGATTAATTCCCCAATGAATACCAAGTAATTCTTTCTCTATTACAGATTTATTTAGTTCATGTTTGTTTAATGCTTTACTGGCATATGCAATGGGCTTATCATCGCCTACTTCTCCTTGAGATAAAATCGCTCCTAGTGCATAGTTTGATGCATCTGTTGTTAGTATAAATGGTTTTGAAAAATTTGGGTAAGATAGGATAGGTGGTGACATTAGTTTTAATTTAAGTGTTTCAAAAGCAATTTGACAATTTTGTGTCCAGCTAAAAATTTGATTTTTCTTTAATAATTGGTTTAGTGGTTTTGCAATTTCTGCAAAATTTTGTATGAAACGTCTATAGTAATTACAGAAAGCTACGAATCTTCGAACTTCATCTACATTATCTGGTTTAGGATATTCTTTAATAACATTGTATTTATCTGGGTCTGTAGTTACACCTTTTGCAGTTATTAAATGTCCAAGATAAACTACTTCTGGACGTAGAAAATTACATTTGCTTGGGTTTAGTTTTAAATTATATTTACGTAACCTTTTAAAAACTTCTGTTAGATTGTTATTATGCTCTCTAAGATTTGATCCAAAAATTATTATATCATCTACGTATAGAAATGCAGATGCTTGCAGTCCACTAAGTGCAATTGATAACATTCTCTGAAAGCTATTTGTTGAAATTTTTAATCCAAAAGGTAATCTTTTGAATTGAAAGTGACCAGTGTCCGTAGAAAATGCTGTCAATGGTCTGGATTTCGGATGTAATGGAATTTGGTGAAATGAACTTGTCATATCTAAAGTTGAAAAATATTTCGCTTTTCCTAATTTATCTAATACGTCTTCCAAACGAGTTAATGGGAATTTATCATCAACTACTTTTTTGTTCAAAGACCTAAAATCAACTACTAATCTCCATTTTTTGTTACCTTCTTTGTCCTTTTTTGGAACTATTAATAAAGGTGAATTATAAGGACTTATAGATGGTTCAACTATATCTTCATCTATCAACTTTTCAACTTGGTTTTTGATTTCATTCAAATTAGCATGCGGGAGTCTGTAATTTTTTATGTATACTGGTGTTTTATCTATAGTTGTTATTTTCTGTTCATAGAAATTATTTTTTGTTAGTATTTCATTTTCTAAGTGAAATATATTTTGAAATTGCTTGCATAATTTAAGTATTTCTGTCTTAGCGTTGTCATCTAAACTATCTACTTTTATTTCCTTTTCTATTTTCTTAAACCGATCTTCATCTACTAAACTATTTTTAAATTGTAATATTTCATAACTCGAGATTGGTTCTATTCCTAATGAGATATGTTTAAGCGTTACTTCTGAATCAGTTGTATTTAGTATTTTCACATGTTTGATTCCTATTGCTGGTATTAATGAATTTGCTAAAAATACTCCCTTTTTTATTTCTTTTCCATGTATTACGCTATCTTCTTTTACGTCTAAATCGACTTTATGAATTATCTCTGTTCTTGCTGGAATTTTAATATCATTTTTAATGTCTCTTGTATTCATATTCATTGGTAAAACCATTTCTTCCCCATCTAATGGAATTATTAGTACACATGTTTCATAATCAATCTTACAGTTATATTGTAATAAAAAGTCTCTACCTAGTATTGCATCTGTTGATATATTTATTTCCTCGCTAACCACGTGGAATTGATGTTTTATATTTGTTTCTCCAAGCATGAGTTCTAGTTCTGTTATACGTTTTTTTTTTCGAAAATATCGTTTTATTTGTTATGCCGTTTATTTGACATGACGAATATTCATTTAAATCTTTAACAAGAAACTCTTTACAAACTGAAATATCAGCTCCCGTGTCAATTAAAAATTTAAAAGTTTTGTTTAAATGTTTTATCCTTATGTTAACGAAATTTGTGTCGCATTCCCCATAGAAATTTAGAACCTTCTTTGGTTTCCCCGATTCTGCTGCCCGGGGATCTCTAAGTTTTTTGACCTAGTGTTACTATTGTGGTATCCCCTTGCTATACCTCTACCTCTATTGTTATTTTTGTTCCTTTCATAACCATTGTTATAATTGTTGTTATTGTACTGTCTTTATAGTTCATTTCTTAAAATTAGCTTGCGTACACATTTTTTTTATAGTAAGAATGTTGACTTCGATATTATATTTCACAATGTATTGGTATATGTATAAATATTTTTTTTTTTATTTTTTGAACGGAAATTACTTTTTTTTTTTTTGCTTATTTTATTTCTCTTTTTCACTTCAAGACTCTTTTAAAATATTAAAGAAATATCATCAATCCGTATTTTGAAAAGTTACTTTTAAAAGCATCCTTGCATGCATCCTATGCATCCTCCTGCGTTTATGCTTCGACCTACGAATGCGTTTCTTACTCCACTTTGCTTTCATTTTCTTCTCTGATGGTCTTCTTGGTGTACTGAAATCCACAAAAGATCGTCATGTAATGTAGATGATGATGGTGTTGAAATCTTTGAGTTGGCTTTTAAGGTCGTTGCTCGTTGGCAACTTTTGGAAGATCTTTAAATGCTGGTGCAGACATATTTAGTCTGTTTTTATTGGTTTTAATATAGACTATCAAAAACATGCAAGTATACATATCTTTAAAACTCAACTTGAAATTTGTACGTTTGAAAATTAACTTATATTTGGTCCGCTTCTTGTTGTTAAATTAAATTTAACGAACAAGTTGGCAGGATCGCCATGTTATGTTTCAGTATTACTATTAATTTTTCCCTACTTTTGCTGTATCTTTATCCAGCGCAGCTCGCTTAAAATAGATGGCTAGAGAGCCGATGTTTAATAATGAATTCACACTCAGCATATGAAATGGAATTGAATTTATTTACATTTTCTTACAGCTATTTATACCAAAATTATATTACACATCTATTTGGGATATCCCCTCTTATGAACTATATTACAAATAAGAATGCATCAGCATTCTGCTTCTCATAAGTTACTAATTTGGGGCAGTCGTCTCATTTCTAATGTTGACAAACTTGCATTCGGGAGTAGTGTAACAAAATACATTCAGTGCCACTCACAAAGCAACGTAGTCAAAACGATGTCTTTGAACTTAGCTTTTGTTGGCCAAAGGGGACAACAAAATTGTGTACATCGTTTTACTATGATATTGAGTATCAATGAAAACGTGCTTTTTGTTTGTATCTCGTATTTTGGTTGTGGCTCTTTTCGAATGAATGTTATTACACTACAGTATGCGTGCATGAGAGCGGGGTTGAGACCAGGCAAGAAGCTAGTCTTGAAGTGGGAGACACTTCTTGGCTAGCTGACAAGCGAATTAGAGGTTTTTGATATTGAATATTGCGAGAAAAATCTGAAAGTGGAAAAAAAGTTGAAAACAAGTTTCTTTATTTTTTGAGTTTTTTTTAGCAAGTTTTTTTAACAAGTTCATTTTGGAATTTTTGTTGAAAAGTTTAAAACAAAGTTTAGGTAGGAGAAAGGAGCGAGAGAAGGAATCGTCAGGACGGGGCGATAATTTGGAAAAAATACGAGGGAAAAGATAGGAGGAGGACATATTGAAAAGATAAGTAGAGTGTGTTACATATAAGAATACATTATTTAGTGCGCAGTTTAAAGATTTTTTTTTTAAAACATTTTTCTGTGTGGACCTTTTTCTATCCGAATCTACTAGAATATTGTCTGGCACGCGCCCCTTTAATTTCAACCCCATTTTGGAGTTTTTCGGGACCGAATTTTAACGGTCCAACCTTTTGTACCTTTGTACTTTCGTTCTTTGAAAGACATTTGAAGGTCTTCTTAACTTTTCTGTACTTATATACTAGCTGTATTGATTTCTATTTACTTCTTATAATCCTGTAAAAACAACTTTATTTTTTTAAAAGATTTGGGTTTTTAATCCAGGTTTACCAAGGTTTTCCCAGCAATAAAATTATTAAAATCATCTTTCTTTCTTTTCATTTCACATTTCTTTTCTTTTTATTTGACATTTTTCAGTCAAGGTTTGGAAATTCCTTCTTTATAAAAATTTCCTGGCGCCCATTAAAATTTAGGACACCCTGTTCTAAATTACATTCCATCAATAAAATAATTCAATCACCTTTTGTAATCATATACCTTTTTTTACCACACACATTTTTTTTTATACGCGATCATTTTTTAACCATTGTGAACCCAGCCCAGCTGAGTAGCCGTGGAGTAGCCGCATATCATTTTTTTATTGCAGCTTATTGCACTTTTTTTTGCTTACCCCCATCGAGTTTGACAGTTGTCATCCTCGACTTTAATTTTCGCGGCACCGGTTGTGCTTTTTCATTTACTTTCTAATTTTTTTATTATTTTGCATATTTGGATACGTAAATCCAATAGTTCCGCGGTTTACAAGTTTCGTTTAGTAAATAATAGATTGAACAGTGGAAAAAAAAGTGTAATAAATTGGCGCCCAAAGTGGGGCGATTCGCGATAGTTTTGCATATACGTTTGTACATACATACATACGTATAAATATTTTGGCTTCAGGGAAGTGAAGTGCATATTCCTAGCTTATTTTTTATATTTTATCCTGTGTCAAGATCTTTTTACTTTTTGATTTGTTTTCCCTAGGTGAAGTGTGTTGCTAGTAAATACAGTGGTTGACGGCGAAAACCCCATCTGAACATTCCTTGGGCAACGGGGGAAACTCCAATATCGTTGTGGTATTAAATTGGTCTGTATTCGACAGAACCAGTGCCAAGTAAGGTTTTTATTCTTTTTACTCTTTTGTTCTATTGGTTTTTGAAGTGCATTTTACATTTTGAAGTTTGAAATATACATTAGTACTTTGTTTTCACATATTTGCATTACATTAGTATTTTGGTAAAATATTCATTTTATTCAAGTAGGGTGGTTTGCATTGCCACAGTGAACTTTGAATTTCATAGGCGAGAATATTAAAGGCACCTGTATTGGTTGCAATTGAAATAATTTTTTTTTTTGTTCGACGTTGTCTTTTTTATAAGCGCTTCTAATCATTTTAGAATTGAATTCATATACGCGTATTCAAACTATATACATATATTTTATTTCGATATTTTTTTTCTGTTTTATATTTTTTTTTCACATCCTCCGATTGAGGTGAGCTGAATTTTTAGGACTTAGGATTAAATACTTGGTTGAGTTTGCGTTAGAATTTGATTCCTTGAAGTTGAATCGTTGTTTGGATCGTTGTTGAAATATCGGTTTGTGAGTTTGATTTGTTTGTTTGTATTTTGAGATTAGTTTTTCTTGTATTCTTTCACAAAGTCGGGAAGTTTGAGTTTTGTTTTAAACTGCTTTCATTGTGAGTTTTTTTTGAACATTTCTTTCTTCTTAGTATTGTATTAGTATTGTATTAGAATTTTACTATGGATATAACATATAAACAGGTTAGCTCAGGATGTGTTGGCATATGAAATGCAATGTAGGGGCCTAGATGTAGGAACGGTTGATGAGATGCGGAAGTCTCTAAGAGGTGCTAGGTTGTTGGAAAGAAGAGGTTCATTGAGTGCTCCCACAAAGTATCCTTTCACTTTTGAAGAGGATGTTAAAGCGGTTGAGGGAAAACTGGTAGAGATTTTGAAACTTTTGGAGAACCCGCCAATTGCGCGGAAGTCAAAAGAATATGCTAAGGTAGTAGCCAAAGTAGAATGGTCGTTAGGTAGATTAGATAGGTCGCAACCTGATGAGGGAGAGGAAGAAAAACAGAGGTTAGGTTTAAAAAATAAATTAGTTATGACTTTAGCAGATTTAGAGGAGGAAGTTGAAGTAGGAATAGTGGATGAAGCTCAGCGTTCGGTAGATACTTCCAACGCTAATGCAGGGACAGATATAGGGCTAGGATTAGGAACATCAACAACAGTAGCAGCATCAACATCGTCGGGATCAGCAACAACAGTACCAACAGTAGCAGTACCAACAGCAACAGTACCAATAGCAGCAGTATCATCAGTTTTTGTAGGAGAGAGTAGGGCCAGTGATAACACCGTAGTAGAGCAGGTTTTCGTTGGTAGGGAAAAATTTGAAAATATTTCCAAGTGGGATGTTAAGTTTACTGGAGAGCGTTGTGGTGCTTCAGTAAACGCATTCCTAGAAAGGGTAGAGGAGCTAAGACAAGCTAGGGGGTTTTCAGAAACCAAACTTTTTAGGGCAGCCGTTGAATTGTTCACAGGGAAAGCATTGTTGTGGTATAGGGCGGTAAGAGTAACCATCAATTCATGGCAAGAACTAGTCAGGGAACTGAAACTAGAATGCTTGCCTCCGAATTATGATGACTTGTTGCTCGATGAGATTAGGCGTCGCACGCAAGGCAAAGATGAGACCATCGGAGTCTACGTGGCGACAATGTTGAATATGTTCGGAAGGCTTTCTGAACCTATTTCGGAGGGTAGAAGGTTGGGTATGATTCAAAAGAATCTTACTCCCTTTTACCAAACACAGCTTGGTTTGGCTAAACCCAGTTGTGTCTCCAATTTAGTTAGCTTAGGGCGTAGTCTTGAAACTGTTAGGGCTAATGTAGAGTCGTATGTTCCACCACCAAATGTTAAAAACCGAAACCTACTAGAGCCGGATCTGGCCTATGTGGGTGTTGATACCCCCGATGTTCTGGTTGTTTCCGATAACAACCGAACAAGTCGCGAAGTTGCTGTGCGTACGGTTCCATCAACGGATGGTAGACCTGAACGCAGATGTTTTAATTGCAATGGGTTGGGCCATTTTGCAAACAGGTGTTCTGCTCCTAGGCGATGCTTTGGTTGTGGTAAGCAGGGAGTTGCTCGAAGCAACTGCCCTAGTTGTTCGGGAAACGTGAGACGCGCTCTTGGGTCAGTAGGACGAGAGCGTCGTTGAAGCAGGTAAGGTCGCCTACTGGCGATCAGTCGGCGGAAGTGCATGTAGGTTTTGCACTTGAACACAAAGGTAGTGATAGAAGGCCGTATCTTGGTGTTAGGGTTTATGGAGTTAGATTGTTAGGTTTCTAGATTCAGGTGCTTCACGCACAATTATATGTAGGGATGGGTGGGATATTTTAGCAGGGTTAGGGATAAAGTTAGGGAAAAACAAAATTGGTAGGGTAACTTTGGCGGATGGAAAAGGAGTTGAAGTTATAGGAGTAGTGTCGCTTCCTCTTACTATTGAGGGGAAAGTGGTACTTATAGAGTGTCTTGTCATTCCCAGTATCCCTCACATGCTGATTTTAGGAGCAGATTTTTGGGCTCTGTCGGGCATTGTTCCGGATTTAAAATCAGGGGAATGGGACTTTTCGGCGCAAGATGCTTTGGCGTCAGTATCGGACGCAATACATCTGTCGGATTTAGACGAGACACAGAAGTTAGAGTTAGGTAAATTTTTAGATAGGGTTTTTAGCGAAATGCCAGAGGGATTAGGGTACACACAAATGGTGAAGCACAAAATTAGGACCCAGTCAGAACCTATAAAACAGCGGTATTATCCGGTTTCTCCAGCCATCCAGAAGTTCATTGATATGGAGTTAGATGAGATGTTACGGGATGGGGTCATCGAAAAGTCTAACAGTCCTTGGGCTTCTCCCATCGTGATGGTGAAAAAGAAGGATAATACTTATAGGTTCTGCATTGATTATAGGAAACTCAATGGAGTTACTGATAGGGACGCTTACCCCCTCCCTTATATTTCAGTAATTTTAGATAGGCTTAGTAATGCAAGGTTTCTATCATCCTTGGACATTAAATCTGCATATTGGCAAATTCCTATGGAGGAGGAATCCAGGAAATATACGGCTTTTACAGTCCCTGGTCGCGGTCTCTTCCAATTCCTGCGAATCCCATTCGGGTTGCACAATGCACCTGCGACCTGGCAGAGATTCATCGATAATGTTCTTGATCCAGAGTTAGAACCTTTTGTATTCGTCTATCTCAATGATATTATCATCGTGACAGACAGTTTTGAAAAACACGTAGAAATTTTAGATGAGGTTTTTAAAAGATTGATTCAGGCAGGTTTAAAAGTAGGTAGAGAAAAATGCAATTTTTGTAGGTCGTCCTTAAAATTCCTGGGCTATGTTGTGGACCGCAACGGTTTACATATGGACCCAGAAAAAGTAGAAAGCATGTTAGGAATCCCTGCACCGAAAACGGTAAAGGAAGTTAGGTCATTTATAAGGACAGTTTCTTGGTATAGGAGGTTTTTACCAAATTTTGCTAGTTTGGTAAAACCATTAACAGATTTATTAAAGAAGAGTAGGAAGTTTGTATGGACCGAAGAGTGTGAAGAGAGTTTCAGGAAGGCCAAAGAATGTTTAGTGGCAGCTCCGATCCTGACCTGTCTGGATTTTACGAAGCCATTTGTTGTTCAAACAGATGCTTCGGATTTCGGGGTTGGAGCAGTTCTTAGTCAGACGTTCGACGATGGAGAGAAAGTGGTCTGCTACTTGAGCAGATCGCTTAACAGATGCGAACGAAATTATTCCACCACGGAAAAAGAATGCCTTGCTGTTCTTTGGGCAATAGAGAAACTCAGACCATACTTGGAGGGAGTTAGGTTTACTGTGATTACGGATCATTATTCATTGGTCTGGCTCAGTAAATTAAAAGATCCTGTAGGTAAGCTGGCGCGATGGGCTGTTAGATTACAACAGTTTGATTTTGAGATTGTTCACAGGAAAGGCAAGGACCATGTTGTTCCAGACATGCTTTCAAGAAGCGGTTTTATCCGGGATTACGGAAAACAGTTTGGGTCCTTGGCTTGTGAGTATGAAGAACAAAATCGAAGAGAATCCATTAGCATTTCCAGCATGGAGGATAGAAAATGGGGTTTTATATAAATATGTTAGGGCAAAACACATTTTAGTTAGGGATAGTAATGAATGGAAGATAGTTGTAGGTAAAAGTGATAGGAAAAAGATTCTTGAGGATTGCCATGACAATCCACTCGCAGGGCATATGGGGGTTAGGAAAACATTTGCTAGGGTAGAGAATAGGTTTTATTGGCCTAAGATGAGGTCAGACATAACAAGATACGTCAGAAACTGCAAAGTGTGTCAAAGTGTGAAGCCAGTGCATGATAAACCGGCTGGTCTGATGGAGAGAAAAGGGGTTACCAATCCGTTCGAAATGATATGTATTGACCTTGTTGGTCCTCTTCCAAAATCGAGTAGGGGTTTTATGTATATCCTTACTGTAGTTGATTATTTTACCAAGTTCCCTTTACTGTTCCCTTTACGGTCTGCAACAGCGAAGGCTGTGTGCAAAGAACTGGAAGACAACGTTTTCTTATTGTTCGGTGTTCCAAAAATTGTTATTTGTGATAATGGTCCGCAATTCAAAAGTAGGGAGTTGAAGTCCTTATGTGAAGGGTATAGGTCTACGTTGAAATTCACTGCACACTACCATCCACAGTCGAATCCCGCAGAGCGGATAAATCAAATACTGAAAACGACACTAAGAGCTTATGTGTGGGACAACCACAGGGATTGGGATTCTCAGTTGGCGAAAGTGGCCTGTAGTATACGCACTTCCCAACATGAGGTATTAGGGGTATCACCATTTTACGCTATATTCGGGAGGACGATGGTTACCTCCGGGTCAGGGCTCGCGAGCGCCACACCTCCCGACCAGTCTTTAAATAATAATACAACCGGGGGACAAATGGACATGGGCGAAATAGAAACGAGATTTAGGAAGCTTAGGGAAGACATAGGTAAAAAGTTAGAAGCAGCAGCCAAGAAGTCGACAAAAATTTACAATCTTCGCAGAAGGGACGTGAAGTACTTCCCAAACGAGTTGGTTTGGAGAAGAAATTTCACCCTTTCTGATGCCGCTAATTACTATGCCGCTAAGTTGGCTCCAAAGTTTGTTGGGCCATTTAAAATCAAAAAAAGAGTTTCGCCATGGACTTATGTCCTAATGGACGAAAATGGTGCTGAAAAAGGTACTTGGCACGTGAAAGACCTTAAGCCATACCACGATGACCCCGAAGAATCCTGAAGTGAGTCGTGTAACCGGATGAGGTTGCACAAAACGATACTGAGAGCCCCAAAGTTCTGTGATGTACAGTTACTCTCGCCAAGAGCGATTGAGACTTGGTTGTGTCGTCTATTAGTGTGTTTACTCCATTTGGTTGTGTTGTCTAACCATCACTTTTCCCATTACTTCGGCTTTTCTTTCGAAAAGCCCAGTTTTCTCTCTTTAGTAGGTAAGGGTGATCTATCTTTTCCCTCGTATTTTTTCCAAATTATCGCCCCGTCCTGACGATTCCTTCTCTCGCTCCTTTCTTCTACCTAAACTCACTTTTCAACAAAAATTCCAAAATGAACTTGTTAAAAAAACTTGCTAAAAAAAACTCAAAGAATAAAGAAACTTGTTTTCAACTTTTTTTCCACTTTCAGATTTTTCTCGCAATATTCAATATCAAAAACCTCTAATTCGCTTGTCAGCTAGCCAAGAAGTGTCTCCCACTTCAAGCCTAGCTTCTTGCCTGGTCTCAACCCCGCTCTCATGCACGCATACATTCATACGCTCATCCAATCACTTTTGTGGATTCAGTATCTCGACATCAGCCACCGTTGGCGTGCTGAGCCATCGCTGTCGAATACCAACAAAAGTATACACACACATTCACAGAGTTCGACAAGTTGTTGGTGTCGTCCAAAACTTGCCGTTCTCTTGCAAATCACCAAGTTCGAAAGTTCGACAAGTGGTTGGTGTCATCCAACACTTGCCAAACTTGATGGGTGAGTCCAGACCACCTAAAACCCTATATCAAAACCATTTTGAGAAAACATCGAAATTAACTAAATTGAAAACAAGTTGAATCTGAGCATTTTCTCAGTTACTCTACTACGCGTGAAAAGTGAATCTAAGAAGACTAAAGATCAAATTACTATTTTTCTTGAATAACAAATTTTTTGAGGAAAACTATAGGAGGAGGAAATCTTTTATATCGCGAACCCTAACCTGATACCGGTGGACCCTTTTGCAGATTTAAGGATGAGGGGATGAACACTTAACGTTCCAACCTTTTTATACCTTGTTATAGATAATTTAGGGTGGGCTTAATGCCATACTACTTTACATTGTTTCAAATGATGATGTTTTCTCAATCGCAATTTTGAGCTCATTAGATCAACATTTTGGATCAATATGGTTGTGTATTCTGTATGATGTTGTGTGGTGTGTGTATGGGTATTTTATGTTGATGATTTTGTGTTGTTGGTTTTGAATGTGACTCTCCAGAGTCCTTCTAGCTCGACATGCCGATCAATATTTCAGCTCGTCCGCTGATTTGGGCTACCTGTTTTTGTTATTTGCTCAAAGCGATGTTACGTTCACACTGCTAAGAGCAAACAACGGAGTAATGGTGGGATCAAAAAAGGATGGGAAGGTTAAGTGGAAAAGAGAGGATATAAAAAAGATGAAAATAAAGCTAAAGCAAGAATAGGTTTTGTTCCCGGAAATTTTACCGTAACAAACTCCACCCTTACCTACTAAAGAGAGAAAACTGGGCTTTTCGAAAGAAAAGCCGAAGTAATGGGAAAAATGATGGTTAGACAACACAACCAAATGGAGTACACACACTAATAGACGACACAACCAAGTCTATATCGCTCTTGGCGAGAGTAAATGTACATCACAGAGCTTTGGGGCTCTCAGTATCGTTTTGTGCAACCTCATCCGGTTACACGACTCACTTCAGGATTCTTCGGGGTCATCGTGGTATGGCTTAAGGTCTTTCACGTGCCAAGTACCCTTTTCAGCACCATTTTCGTCCATTAGGACATAAGTCCATGGCAAAACTCTTTTTTTGATTTTAAATGGTCCAACAAACTTTGGAGCCAGCTTAGCGGCATAGTAATTAGCGGCATCAGAAAGGGTGAAATTTCTTCTCCAAACCAACTCGTTTGGGAAGTACTTCACGTCCCTTCTGCGAAGATTGTAAATTTTTGTCGACTTCCTGGCTGCTGCTTCTAACTTTCTACCTATATCTTCCCTAAGCTTCCTAAATCTCGTTTCTATTTCGCCCATGTCCATTTGTCCCCCGGTTGTATTATTATTTAAAGACTGGTCGGGAGGTGTGGCGCTCGCGAGCCCTGACCCGGAGGTAACCATCGTCCTCCCGAATATAGCGTAAAATGGTGATACCCCTAATACCTCATGTTGGGAAGTGCGTATACTACAGGCCACTTTCGCCAACTGAGAATCCCAATCCCTGTGGTTGTCCCACACATAAGCTCTTAGTGTCGTTTTCAGTATTTGATTTATCCGCTCTGCGGGATTCGACTGTGGATGGTAGTGTGCAGTGAATTTCAACGTAGACCTATACCCTTCACATAAGGACTTCAACTCCCTACTTTTGAATTGCGGACCATTATCACAAATAACAATTTTTGGAACACCGAACAATAAGAAAACGTTGTCTTCCAGTTCTTTGCACACAGCCTTCGCTGTTGCAGACCGTAAAGGGAACAGTAAAGGGAACTTGGTAAAATAATCAACTACAGTAAGGATATACATAAAACCCCTACTCGATTTTGGAAGAGGACCAACAAGGTCAATACATATCATTTCGAACGGATTGGTAACCCCTTTTCTCTCCATCAGACCAGCCGGTTTATCATGCACTGGCTTCACACTTTGACACACTTTGCAGTTTCTGACGTATCTTGTTATGTCTGACCTCATCTTAGGCCAATAAAACCTATTCTCTACCCTAGCAAATGTTTTCCTAACCCCCATATGCCCTGCGAGTGGATTGTCATGGCAATCCTCAAGAATCTTTTTCCTATCACTTTTACCTACAACTATCTTCCATTCATTACTATCCCTAACTAAAATGTGTTTTGCCCTAACATATTTATATAAAACCCCATTTTCTATCCTCCATGCTGGAAATGCTAATGGATTCTCTTCGATTTTGTTCTTCATACTCACAAGCCAAGGACCCAAACTGTTTTCCGTTATCCCGGATAAAACCGGTACGCTTCTTGAAAGCATGTCTGGAACAACATGGTCCTTGCCTTTCCTGTGAACAATCTCAAAATCAAACTGTTGTAATCTAACAGCCCATCGCGCCAGCCTTCCTACAGGATCTTTCAATTTACTGAGCCAGACCAATGAATAATGATCCGTAATCACAGTAAACCTAACTCCCTCCAAGTATGGTCTGAGTTTCTCTATTGCCCAAAGAACAGCAAGGCATTCTTTTTCCGTGGTGGAATAATTTCGTTCGCATCTGTCAAGCGATCTGCTCAAGTAGCAGACCACTTTCTCTCCATCGTCGAACGTCTGACTAAGAACTGCTCCAACCCCGAAATCCGAAGCATCTGTTTGAACAACAAATGGCTTCGTAAAATCCGGACAGGTCAGGGTCGGAGCTGCCACTAAACATTCTTTGGCCTTCCTGAAACTCTCTTCACACTCTTCGGTCCATACAAACTTCCTACTCTTCTTTAATAAATCTGTTAATGGTTTTACCAAACTAGCAAAATTTGGTAAAAACCTCCTATACCAAGAAACTGTCCTTATAAATGACCTAACTTCCTTTACCGTTTTCGGTGCAGGGATTCCTAACATGCTTTCTACTTTTTCTGGGTCCATATGTAAATCGTTGCGGTCCACAACATAGCCCAGGAATTTTAAAGACGACCTACAAAAATTGCATTTTTCTCTACCTACTTTTAAACCTGCCTGAATCAATCTTTTAAAAACCTCATCTAAAATTTCTACGTGTTTTTCAAAACTGTCTGTCACGATGATAATATCATCGAGATAGAGGAATACAAAAGGTTCTAACTCTGGACCAAGGACATTTTCGATGAATCTCTGCCAGGTCACAGGTGCATTGTGCAACCCGAATGGCATTCGCAGGAATTGGAAGAGACCGCGACCAGGGACTGTAAAAGCCGTATATTTCCTGGATTCCTCCTCCATAGGAATTGCCAATATGCAGACTTAATGTCCAAGGATGATAGAAACCTTGCATTACTAAGCCTATCTAAAATTGCTGAAATATAAGGGAGGGGGTAAGCGTCCCTATCTGTAACTCCATTGAGTTTCCTATAATCAATGCAGAACCTATAAGTATTATCCTTTTTTTTCACCATCACGATGGGAGAAGCCCAAGGACTGTTAGACTTTTCGATGACCCCATCCCGTAACATCTCATCTAACTCCTTATCAATGAACTTCTGGATGGCTGGAGAAACCGGATAATACCGCTGTTTTATAGGTTCTGACTGGGTCCTAATTTTGTGCTTCACCCTTTGTGTGCACCCTAATCCCTCTGGCATTTCGCTAAAAACCCTATCTAAAAATTTACCTAGCTCTAACTTCTGTGTCTCGTCTAAATCCGACAGATGTATTGCGTCCGATACTGACGCCAAAGCATCTTGCGCCGAAAAGTCCCATTCCCCTGATTTTAAATCCGGAACAATGCCCGACAGAGCCCAAAAATCTGCTCCTAAAATCAGCATGTGAGGGATACTGGGAATGACAAGACACTCTATAAGTACCACTTTCCCCTCAATAGTAAGAGGAAGCGACACTACTCCTATAACTTCAACTCCTTTTCCATCCGCCAAAGTTACCCTACCAATTTTGTTTTTCCCTAACTTTATCCCTAACCCTGCTAAAATATCCCACCCATCCCTACATATAATTGTGCGTGAAGCACCTGAATCTAGAAACCTAACAATCTAACTCCATAAACCCTAACACCAAGATACGGCCTTCTATCACTACCTTTGTGTTCAAGTGCAAAACCTACATGCACTTCCGCCGACTGATCGCCAGTAGGCGACCTTACCTGCTTCAACGACGCTCTCGTCCTACTGACCCAAGAGCGCGTCTCACGTTTCCCGAACAACTAGGGCAGTTGCTTCGAGCAACTCTCTGCTTACCACAACCAAAGCATCGCCTAGGAGCAGAACACCTGTTTGCAAAATGGCCCAACCCATTGCAATTAAAACATCTGCGTTCAGGTCTACCATCCGTTGATGGAACCGTACGCACAGCAACTTCGCGACTTGTTCGGTTGTTATCGGAAACAACCAGAACATCGGGGGTATCAACACCCACATAGGCCAGATCCGGCTCTAGTAGGTTTCGGTTTTTAACATTTGGTGGTGGAACATACGACTCTACATTAGCCCTAACAGTTTCAAGACTACGCCCTAAGCTAACTAAATCGGAGACACAACTGGGTTTAGCCAAACCAAGCTGTGTTTGGTAAAAGGGAGTAAGATTCTTTTGAATCATACCCAACCTTCTACCCTCCGAAATAGGTTCAGAAAGCCTTCCGAACATATTCAACATTGTCGCCACGTAGACTCCGATGGTCTCATCTTTGCCTTGCGTGCGACGCCTAATCTCATCGAGCAACAAGTCATCATAATTCGGAGGCAAGCATTCTAGTTTCAGTTCCCTGGCTAGTTCTTGCCATGAATTGATGGTTACTCTTACCGCCCTATACCACAACAATGCTTTCCCTGTGAACAATTCAACGGCTGCCCTAAAAAGTTTGGTTTCTGAAAACCCCCTAGCTTGTCTTAGCTCCTCTACCCTTTCTAGGAATGCGTTTACTGAAGCACCACAACGCTCTCCAGTAAACTTAACATCCCACTTGGAAATATTTTCAAATTTTTCCCTACCAACGAAAACCTGCTCTACTACGGTGTTATCACTGGCCCTACTCTCTCCTACAAAAACTGATGATACTGCTGCTATTGGTACTGTTGCTGTTGGTACTGCTACTGTTGGTACTGTTGTTGCTGATCCCGACGATGTTGATGCTGCTACTGTTGTTGATGTTCCTAATCCTAGCCCTATATCTGTCCCTGCATTAGCGTTGGAAGTATCTACCGAACGCTGAGCTTCATCCACTATTCCTACTTCAACTTCCTCCTCTAAATCTGCTAAAGTCATAACTAATTTATTTTTTAAACCTAACCTCTGTTTTTCTTCCTCTCCCTCATCAGGTTGCGACCTATCTAATCTACCTAACGACCATTCTGCTTTGGCTACTACCTTAGCATATTCTTTTGACTTCCGCGCAATTGGCGGGTTCTCCAAAAGTTTCAAAATCTCTACCAGTTTTCCCTCAACCGCTTTAACATCCTCTTCAAAAGTGAAAGGATACTTTGTGGGAGCACTCAATGAACCTCTTCTTTCCAACAACCTAGCACCTCTTAGAGACTTCCGCATCTCATCAACCGTTCCTACATCTAGGCCCCTACATTGCATTTCATATGCCAACTCATCCTGAGCTAACCTGTTTATATGTTATATCCATAGTAAAATTCTAATACAATACTAATACAATACTAAAAAGAAAGAAATGTTCAAAAAAAACTCACAAAAAACAATGAAAGCAGTTTAAAACAAAACTCAAACTTCCCGACTTTGTGAAAGAATACAAGAAAAACTAATCTCAAAATACAAACAAACAAATCAAACTCACAAACCGATATTTCAACAACGATCCAAACAACGATTCAACTTCAAGGAATCAAATTCTAACGCAAACTCAACCAAGTATTTAATCCTAAGTCCTAAAAATTCAGCTCACCTCAATCGGAGGATGTGAAAAAAAAATATAAAACAGAAAAAAAATATCGAAATAAAATATATGTATATAGTTTGAATACGCGTAGATATATGAATTCAATTCTAAAGTGATTAGAAACGCTTATAAAAAAGACAACGTCGAACAAAAAAAAAAATTATTTCAATTGCAACCAATACAGGTGCCTTTAATATTCTCGCCTATGAAATTCAAAGTTCACTGTGGCAATGCAAACCACCCTACTTGAATAAAATGAATATGTTACCAAAATACTAATGTAATGCAAATATGTGAAAACAAAGTACTAATGTATATTTCAAACTTCAAAGTGTAAAATGCACTTCAAAAACCAATAGAACAAAAGAGTAAAAAAAATAAAAACCTTACTTGGGACTGGTTCTGTCGAATACAGACCAATTTAATACCACAACGATATTGGAGTTTCCCCCGTTGCCCAAGGAATGTTCAGATGGGGTTTTCGCCGTCAACCACTGTATTTACTAGCTACACACTTCACCTAGGGAAAACAAATCAAAAAGTAAAAAGATCTTGACACAGGATAAAATATAAAAAATAAGCTAGGAATATGCACTTCACTTCCCTGAAGCCAAAATATTTATACGTATGTATTGTAATGAACACCCAACATTTATTCCAATTTCCTAATCGAAAGCGTTTAACCGAAAACACAACTGGCAACACTATAATGGAATGGTATAAATGAGAGGCATTGCTTGTAAGCCAGTGTGTGTGAGTGTAGAGATTTTTGACAGCAAATGTGAAAACCATGGAGAAGAAACTGGAACGCTCTAGATGAGTGTTGTTCTATATAAATAGGCCGCTGACGCAACGAGTAGTCAGTTTTGATTATAGAGTGATAAAGTTAAGAGTAAATTGTTGTATACAAGAAGTGATAGTGCAAAAGTCGAGTTGAGATCGAATTAAGTATAGATACTGAATAAAAGTGATAGAAATAAATTGAAAGGTGAAGTTTTATTTTGCGAACTAAGCGCACGTTACATTGGTGTCAGAAGTGTAAATAAAACTTATTTGACTAGTAAAGTGTAAAAAAAAAAAGTAAAAAGAAAAATAATAATTATATACAGCGAAAATGGGTAAGTTGTTAGAAGAGCAAACTTGCATTGAGCTTAAAAGTGAGTGAGGTAAGCGAAATCTCTCTAGAGCGGGATCGAAAAATGAGCTTGTCCTGCGCTTGCGTAACTATTTGGAACAGCAAGGGGAAGACGTGAACACTTTTTTTTTGGAACAGAAATGGAAGAAGAGGAAGTAAGTGAAAATGTAAATTTTTCTACTATGATGAAACTTTTGTTAGAACAACGAAACGAGCAAAACAAAGAACAGCAGAATGTTCTCGAACGACTCGAAGTACAACAAAAGAATCTGGAAGAGCAACGAAATGAGCAAAAGAAGGAACAGAAGAATATTCTCGAAAGACTTGAGGCGCAACAGAATGTTTTGGAAGGTCAGAAAAACATTCTAGAAGGCAAATTGGGCAACATTGAAAAAAATGTGTTTGCCCTTGACGAACGCGTTGAAGGTATAGAAAAACAGCTTTCTGTTGTAGAGAATCGTTTTGAAATCGTAGAAAGCCGATGTGATAAACAGATCTCTGTTCTGACCAAGGAATTGGACCAGATCCGAAAAATCAGAATTCGAGAATCGAATGGAGAGTCTGCAAAGAAAAAGGAGATGAAACCGCCAACATTTGATGGACAGTCTTCTTGGTCAGTCTACAAGAGACAATTTGAGGCAACCGCGACAACAAATGGCTGGGATGACGAAGACAAGTACATTGCACTGACTCTTGCTCTTAGAGGACCAGCAGCTGAATTACTTCAAACAGTTCCAGCTGGTAAGAGCGGTGATTTCAGTTCTCTCGTGGCAGCTATAGATAAACGCTTTGGAGATAGCCACTTGAAAGAAGTCTTCCGAGTCCAACTCAATAACAGAGTCCAGAAAAGGGGTGAAAGTCTACAGCAGCTCCAAGCAGACGTCGAAAGACTGGTTCACCTGGCATACCCGGATGCTGGAGAAGAAATCATCAACCAGCTTGCTGTTGAGTCCTTCGTTCGTGCCATTTCTGATATACATCTTCAGAGGTCTGTGCGAACTGCTAGAACACGTACTCTTTCTGAAACTTTAGCATTCGCATTGACAATTGAAGCAGCAGAACAGGCTTCTCATGGAGTACATCGACTTAGAGAGGCCATAGTCGAAGAATGCTCTTGCCAAAGAGCTGAAATACAAAAGAACCAGCGGAGCGGACTAGCAAGATGTTGGAACTGCAACAAGACCGGGCACTTACAGCGTCAATGCCGACTACCACCAAATAAAGCCTGTTGTCAACATTGTGGAAGCAAAAGACCCAACCCAGAGCAAGGTAACAACAACACCAGTGTTGCTTATCAATCCCTTTACCATCAGGGAAACGAGTAAGAACCAACTTCGAGGGGCAGAGGCTGGTTTCTTGTATCGCTGGCCCCAAAACCACCATCCAGGTCTCACAGACCAAACGAGACAACAAAAGTCTGACTGTGGAGACTACTATCAACGGGAACAAACATGTGGCTACCATCGACACCGGTGCCACAGCATCCATATTGCGTTGAGACCTGGTAAAGATGACGTGGCTTCATAACACCAATAGCTACCGTCTAAGAACCGCAACGGGAGAAGCAGCAAGAGTATATGGAGAAGTGTGTCTTAAGATCCGACTGGCTGATTTAGTGTTTACTCATCAATTCCTGGTGGCAGATATATGTGACGAGTGCATCATTGGAATCGACTTTATGAAACAGCACGGAGTTATTTTGGATATCGGTAATCAAGTTTTGAAATACCAAAATAAAGAAATTCTAATGACCTATTCGAATGAAAATACGTCAGCACTGAGGACTGTCATCACGGAAGATCTGATTCTGCCTCCTTCTTCTGAAGTGTTCGTTTGGACAAAACTGGAAGGTGAGCTTGGAAGCCTTCGATACCTAATGGTGGAACCAGACCCAGAGTGTTCCTCCCAAAACGTCATCATTGGGAAAACACTAGTAGCACCGAAAAACAAAATGGTCCCCGTACGATTACTAAACACCAGACCGTACGATGTAAGGTTGAAGAAAGGAGAAGTCGTTGGACGTTGCGAATCGGTTGCAGCAATTACGAAGATCACAGACGAAGCCCCGAGAAAAACTATAACTCCGGAGGAGCTCAAAACCATCAGAGCTAAAATACTGTATTCATCCAACCTTGATCACCAACAAACAAGGATGGCTGAAAATCTCCTACAAGAGTACACTGACATCTTCGCATCGCAAAAGGGACAATATGGTAGGACACAGTTGGTGCAGCATCGCATCAACACAGGAGATGCAAGACCGATTCGTCAACCCGCAAGACGCCTTCCACTGGCCAAACAAGGTGAGGTTGAGGAAATGATAACAGCAATGAAGAAGGACGGTCTTATTGAAAATTCCAAAAGTCCTTGGGCTTCACCAGTGGTGTTAGTGAAAAAGAAAGACGGAAGCACTCAATTTTGTGTGGACTACCGAAGGCTGAATGATGTGACTAAGAAGGACAGCTATCCGCTGCCGAGAATCAGTGATACCCTGGATGCTATGGAGGGAGCCCAGTGGTTTTCGACGCTGGATTTGAAGAGTGGATATTGGCAAGTTGACATCCACCCTGATGATCGGGAAAAGACGGCGTTTTCTACAGGTAATGGGCTCTGGCAGTTTAAAGTTATGCCGTTTGGGCTATGCAACGCTCCGGCAACATTCGAGCGTTTGATGGAGTGCGTTCTTCAAGGACTGACGTGGAAAGCGTGCCTTGTCTACTTGGACGATGTCATTGTTTACGGGAAAACATTTGACCAACATTGCAAGAATCTAAAAGCCGTGTTTCAGAGACTTCGAGAGGCTAACCTTAAACTGAATCCAGTAAAATGTGCACTTTTCAAAACCGAAGTTAAGTATTTGGGACACATCATCTCTTCCCAAGGAGTAAAGACTGATCCTGAAAAAGCTGACTCCGTCAAAAATTGGCCAACACCACAGGACAAACATCAACTCCGAAGCTTTCTTGGTCTTGCCACATATTACCGACGTTTTGTTAAGAACTTTGCTGGAGTTGCAAAAAGTTTGCATCAGCTCACCGAAAAAGGGAAGCAGTTCAAATGGTCAGGTGAGTGTGAAAAATCTTTTCAGGAACTCAAATACCGCCTCTGTAACGCTCCAGTGCTGGCACATCCAACACCTGGCAAAACATTCATCATCGACGCAAATGCAAGCAACGTTGGAATCGGGGCGGTACTATCCCAAGTGCATGATGGCGAAGAAAAAGTGGTGGCATATTACAGTTAGGTCCTCTCGAAGCCTGAAAGAAACTACTGCGTGACCAGAAGGGAACTGCTAGCTCTTATCTTGGCAACAAAGCACTTCCATAAGTACATCTATGGCCAGAAATTCCTTCTGCGGACAGACCATGGTGCTCTGAACTGGCTGTTGAACTTCAAAAATCCAGAAGGTCAAGTCGCAAGGTGGATAGAAAGACTGCAGACTTATGATTACCAGATTCAACACCGCAGAGGAAAGCTGCACTCAAACGCCGACGCATTGTCCCGAAGACCTTGCAAAGAGGATTGCAAGCATTGTAGGCGACAAGAAAACAAAGAAAATATTAACGCTCAGCGACTAAGAGCTGACCCCATATGCGGATGGAGCAATGAGGAAGTGAGGACCGCTCAACAGGAGGATCCAGATATCGAACCCATTCTCGCATGGAAAGAAAATGAAGAGAAACCTGAATGGGGAGACATTTCTGGAGTCCAGTTCTCAAAGCCTATTGGGCACAGTGGGACTCACTATATGTGCAGAAGGTGTCCGCTGACGGTAAATCATATGTGATGCAGCTGATCGTACCGCAATCGAAAGTCAGTGAAGTTCTTCGGGAGATGCACGACGGACCTTCTGGAGGTCACCTGGGAGTTCACAAAACACTGGAGAAGGTGCGACATCGGTTCTACTGGTTACATGCTAGAGATGACGTGGAGAAGTGGTGCCGAACATGTGACATGTGTGCTGCAACCAAAGAACCTGGTAGGAAGATTCAAGGTAAGATGCATCAGTACAACGTTGGATCGCCTTTTGAGAGGATTGCAGTAGATGTGGCTGGGCCTTTTCCAGAGACCAACGCTGGAAACAAGTACATTCTGGTTGTAATGGACTATTTTAGCAAATGGCCTGAGGCGTATGCCATCCCAAATCAAGAAGCCAAAACGGTGGTCGACCAGATTGTGTTTAACTGGGTAAGTAGGTTTGGCGTACCTATGGAACTCCATTCCGACCAAGGGAGGAACTTCGAGTCAAACATCTTCCAAGGAGTGTGCGGGCTACTTGGCATCAAGAAGACCAGAACCACACCGCTTCATCCACAATCTGATGGGATGGTTGAAAGATTCAACCGGACCTTGAAAGAACACCTCACCAAGGTGGTAGGCGACTACCAAAGAGACTGGGAAAGGCACGTACCACTATTCCTGATGGCCTATAGAAGTGCAGTACATAGCTCGACAGGACAAACACCATCTGACATCCTGTTCGTTAAAACCATGCGGCTGCCCAGCGAACTTAAATTTGGACGCCCCACAGAGGAGCCACAGGACACGAACGAGTATGTGGATGACCTCAAGGAGAGACTCGCTGACATCCATAAAAGAACAAGGGAACGGATGAAAACCTACAGCGACCGGATGAAGACACGGTACGACACAAAAGCGACAACGGCAGGATTCCAAGCAGGAGATCGTGTGTGGCTTTATAATCCTCATCGTCAAAAGGGATTGTCACCGAAACTTCAGCAGAACTGGGAAGGTCCTTACACTGTTGTCACGAGGATTAACGACGTGGTTTACCGCATCCAAAGAGGACTAAGAGGCAAGTTAAAAGTAGTGCATTGTGACCGGCTGCATCGATATAGTGGCGAGGCTGCAGATGGAATTATTCGGGACGAACGATCTTAAGGAGGGGGCAGTGTAATGAACACCCAACATTTATCCCAATTTCCTAATCGAAAACGTTTAACCAAAAACACAACTGGCAACACTATAATGGAATGGTATAAATGAGAGGCATTGCTTGTAAGCCAGTGTGTGTGAGTGTAGAGATATTTGACAGCAAATGTGGAAAACATGGAGAAGAAAGACTGGAACGCTCTAAATGAGTGTTGTTCTATATAAATAGGCCGCTGACGCAACGAGCAGTCAGTTTTGATTATAGAGTGATAAAGTTAAGAGTAAATTGTTGTATACAAGAAGTGATAGTGCAAAAGTCGAGTTGAGATCGAATTAAGTATAGATACTGAATAAAAGTGATAGAAATAAATTGAAAGGTGAAGTTTTATTTTGCGAACTAAGCGCACGTTACAGTATGTATGTACAAACGTATATGCAAAACTATCGCGAATCGCCCCACGTTGTGGACGCCAATTTATTACACTTTTTTTTCCACTGTTCAATCTATTATTTACTAAACGAAACTTGTAAACCGCGGAACTATTGGATTTACGTATCCAAATATGCAAAATAATAAAAAAATTAGAAAGTAAATGAAAAAGCACAACCGGTGCCGCGAAAATTAAAGTCGAGGATGACAACTGTCAAACTCGATGGGGGTAAGCAAAAAAAAGTGCAATAAGCTGCAATAAAAAAATGATATGCGGCTACTCCACGGCTACTCAGCTGGGCTGGGTTCACAATGGTTAAAAAATGATCGCGTATAAAAAAAAAATGTGTGTGGTAAAAAAAGGTATATGATTACAAAAGGTGATTGAATTATTTTATTGATGGAATGTAATTTAGAACAGGGTGTCCTAAATTTTAATGGGCGCAAGGAAATTTTTATAAAGAAGGAATTTCCAAACCTTGACTGAAAAATGTTAAATAAAAAGAAAAGAAATGTGAAATGAAAAGAAAGAAAGATGATTTTAATAATTTTATTGCTGGGAAAACCTTGGTAAACCTGGATTAAAAACCCAAATCTTTTAAAAAAATAAAGTTGTTTTTACAGGATTATAAGAAGTAAATAGAAATCAAAGAAGACCTTCAAATGTCTTTCAAAGAACGAAAGTACAAAGGTACAAAAGGTTGGACCGTTAAAATTCGGTCCCGAAAAACTCCAAAATGGGGTTGAAATTAAAGGGGCGCGTGCCAGACAATATTCTGGTAGATTCGGATAGAAAAAGGTCCACACAGAAAAATGTTTAAAAAAAAAATCTTTAAACTGCGCACTAAATACCCATCGATCTCAACGTTCGACAGATTCCTGTTGCATGGCGGCGCAATACCGTTCGAACGAAGTTCCCTTGAGACGGCACCGGAAAAGCGCGGCCAACGTGTCTTACCGTAGTTGTAAGAGTGCGTCGGCACGTACTCCTCCAGTTCCACAAGGTCGTTCGGAAGCAGTATGACGGCGGCAAGTCCACAGTGGTCACTGTCGTACTCAACCGTCGTCAAACAATTTTTCGTCCGTCGAAGAATGTCGTCGGTCAGTTTCAGTCTTGAGTCTAAAAGCAATAGATCCAAATAAGAGCCACTTCGAGGATATGAAGGCCTGTCAGTAGCCAGCAGATCGACTTTACACTCAATGCTGTGGAGCCCCAGCCAATTGAATAGCTGGGTCCCCCTTGGATTGGCTAATTGATTTCCCCAATCTTGGTGTTTAGCATTGTAATCACCGGCCAAAAGGAAATAGTTTTCATCCGAATTCAGTTTCAGACATCGAAAAAGTGTTTCGAGCTCTGTTATAAAACATGAATTTTGAGAAGCCTCCGGCGCATAGATCGCGACCACATACAACCGCCTCCCCTGTTGGAGAGGAATGCATACGATACACGCTTCAAGCAACTGGAATCGGCGTACTTCACCACTATATATTACTTTATGAGCAATGCCCTTACGTATGAAGATCGCAACCCCACCCGCGAAAGTCGAGTTGGGTCGGTCCCTCCTTACGATAATGTAATTATTATTCGTCAAATTGTGATGCTGGTTTAGCCTAGTTTCGCTAACCATACATACATCAGGACGTTGGTCTTTTAACAACTCAAAGAAGTTGGTTCGTCGTTCTATCCTAACTAGCGAATTCACATTCACGGCTAGGATCTTAAAAGGCCTCTCCGGCAGCGCGCCCGTTAACCTAAAAATTGCGCAAGCGACGGCACTGCACGGTAGATCAAGTCCACCCTACGCGCCTGCTCACTTATTTGCCGTGATAGTTCACTCATTTGTGCCTGAATGACACGCAGAGCGACCATCACCTCTGACTCCCCAGCAGCTGCCTTTGACACAGATGGCTGTGCGGCCGCTTTCTGAGGAGGCTGTACCGTTTTCCCAGCCCCCCACGCCATTTGGGCGTAGGAGACTTCGGGAACGACGGCCCTTGGAATTGGTCTGGCTGTTTGCCTTCCCTCATCCTTAGTTGCTGTTGGAGCAGCTTTTTTTGACTTTTTAATAATTTGGTATCGAGGACAACCCCGATAATTAGCAGGGTGCCCATCTCCACCACAGAGAACGCACTTCAGTAGGGTCTTGTCTTCGACGCTTGTCACACCGAGCTTACACTCTTTGTCGTTGTGGTTCTCTCCACACTTGACGCACCTCGACTGCATTTGGCAGTTGAATGCGGCGTGACCGAACCGTTGGCAACGAAGACATTGTAAAATGTCCCCGTGCCTGTTTAATTTTTCCCATCTTACCATCTGGTAGTCCAGGGCGGAGATTTTCCTTAGACTCTCCAGACGGCTATTGGGTGATAGGGTGACGAGGAACATCGGCAATAGCCGCTTCTCCCGTCTTGTCTTGGCCGTGGTGAACGACTTGACCCCGATAAACTCGAGATCGTCGCCCGCCAACCTGCGGAGTTCAACTAAGAGCTTCTCTGGATCAGAGGTAGGCTCTATCCCTTTAAGTAACATGCTTTTGGGTTTCTCCTCTTTGGGAGTAAAAGTAAAATGTTCGGTGGCTGTTGTTTGCAACAACGCCCGAACGATCTTATGGTCACCAATGCTTTCACATTGGATCGCATGTCGATCTTGACCTAATCGCTTAATTTTAAATTTGTCGCCAACAGCGGACTTACATAGATTTGTAGTGGCTTTCAACTCCATGTTGAGGGTATTCATCGGGGGCACCCTACCTTTCTTTGTGGTCTTTTCTCTTGGCTGCTGCTGTTGTTGTGCTGGCTGTTGTTGTTGCTGTTTCTGTTGTTGCTCTACTGGCTGCTGTTTTCTGCTGGAGATCGTTGTCGTGGCTTTTATAGCCGCGGTCCCACGGGGCTGCTCTTTAGCAGTTTTTTTATTTTGTACAGTTTTTTTTGCTGTAGTCCCGCGTTGCTGCACGGGCGCAGTTTTTATATCAGTAGCCTTTGTTGTTGTAGGCTGCTGTTGTTTTTTTTGCCTTATCTGCTGCTGTCTGTTGCTGTAGTTGTTGCTTGGCCTCGGCTGCCGCTTGCCTGCGGGCAATCTGCTTTGCTTTTATTGCCTCAATTTCTTTGGTCATCTTCACCAATATTTCTGTCAATGATTGGATCCGCTCCTCATCTTCTTCTTCGTCGTTTTTGTCTTCGGCTAGGGCCGCGAACGAATTGCCGCTACCTGTGTAACGGCCCTCTCCTCCGTTCGACTCGTACTCGTATGTGGAATTCATACTTTCCTCATCAGAACTGGTTGACATCATGTTTTCTCCAACCTCCTTATCTTCCACCACTTTCTGCTTACGCTGAACCAGATTTGGCTTCGCTTGAATGCGTCGCCTTCTCTTGTGTGCGGTTGTTGTTATCGCTGTTGTTGTTGCGGTAGTTTCCGCTACTGATGTTGCGGTTGTTGCCGCTGCTGTGGTTGTTGTGGTTGCTACCAACCTCGCCTCACCAGATGTTGATGGACCTGATTTGTCCATCACATCATCAGTTTTCTCCCTTATCTCTTTCAATAACTTTTCTCGTTCTTTTTGTTCGGCAATTTTTTTTAGCCAAAAAAGCTGAACTTTCAGGTTCGCGTGGGGATCGATCCCGTGTCCTTCCACACTGTAGTCGAACGCTTTACCCACTAGGCTACTGCCCTTATTAAAAATCACTGCTTCTAATACTTTTCTAAAAACACTCCGAATTCAATTATACACTGCCAAAGTCGCCAACACGTCTGTGCGCTTTCACAGTTGATGAACGACTGACGCGCATGTGACAGATGCACTAGGCTATCGGGGTAGTTGTAGGTTGATGTGTAAAAAGTCTACTTATGCGTACAAAAAAAAAAAAGTTATTTATAGAATCTTTTGGTATGTTGAGGGTTATAAAAAGTGTGACGGTTGGTATTTTGAATTTGTTTTTTTGCTTAGCTTTAAGATAGAGAATTTGTCACGATCGATTTTTGGTTGTGCATTGATTGTGGATGAACAGCATGTCATTTTACAGCTTATCATGTGGTTTCTTTCTTTCAGGCATAGACACTGTTAGTTGTTCTATTTTTAGATTTAGATTTCAGAACTGAAAATCTGAATTTGAAAAATAATCTGTCTTCTGTTAGTTGTTCTATTTTTAGATCTTGTTGAAGGGGATTGTGACAAAAACATGCTGCTAAGATGTTAAATGACATGCTCATGCACAATGTTGAATGTTATAAAAAGTGTATGTGACGGATGGTAATGGATTGAATTTTGAATGGTTGACTATGTTTGAATAATCACAAAAGTCGGTTAGTGGTGGCTGCTTACTCTTTTAAATTTTGAATTGTAGATTTTATGAAAGAGGATCTGGTCATGTTGATGCATTTGATCGTTGAATGTGGATCTGGCATTTCAATGGAGCTGATGGGGGGTTGATAAATATAAGGAAGTATTTATGTGTCTTAGCATGCACAAGTGGAAAAAAAATATTATTTTTATTCCTACAATTAATCTAAAACTCAATTTGTTTGTATTCAGTAAAAGTAATAATTTATTTCCTTGTGTAGGTATTGAGATTACATAGTTTAGTTTTTCTTAAATTTCTTATGAATCCATGAGTTGTGTTTGGATGAAAACCCAAGCCATTTAACAAATATCTGATTTTTTTTCGTTTGAAGAACTTTTTCAATTAGGAATGTGTCGGGAAATTTTGTTTTTTGTAGTTCAAGTTCGTAGAATCCACCCTTAATTGGGGTACCTTCATAGTCTTCTAGTAGATATGTGACAGGATTTGTATGTTGCACTTTGATTATTTTGAAGATTTCCGTTGTCCAATTCGGTGTGTATCCTTTATCAAATACATGTTTGTATTTACTTATTCTTACTGTTTACATTCTTGCACTCTTAGTTTTTCTACGTCACTAAGATTATTTATCTTTTTTCTTTGCATTCTATTTTCAATCACACTGTATGCATTTGGTAACTTTTCTGCTGTCAGCAATAAAACAGTTATTTGTCTTTGGGATAAAATTGTATTTTTTCGTTCGTGCATTATCAGCAATAATATCATTTAATTTGTATTGTTTTCATTCACACCTTTTTTATGTTCATTACTTGTCAGCAATAATTCTTTAATGTTCAATTCAGTAACGTCATTTGATATTCGAAACTATAAATTATTTTCTTTTGTTTTTGTTTTCTTATGCACATTTGTAAATATGTAGAGTAAGCAATTTTTAGGTATAAATATTAAGTCAATCAGAAATAAAGCATGATTTTGAAATAACCAACCAAGACTTTTACACGAACCTTCAAGTGAGTCTGCTTGAAACCTCTTCATTATCATCTCAAGGTGTTATAGTGTTGCACTGTAACCACCCTTGCTAATCATAGTGATACACTGTGATCTAGCCTACATCATTCGGTAGAAGCACCGATTGAACATTTGGAGGCCCCGGCAACGCTTTAAGATACGTTCAATTAAAATGCCAATGTTATAGCCTTGGCAACGCATTTGGTGACCCCGACGTGATTATTGCTTCCCTCACCAGCAGTAAGAAGCAATTTTCGCTACCAAACGCGTTGCCAAGGCTATAACATTGGCATTTTAATTGAACGTATCTTAAAGCGTTGCCAGGGCTAAAACACTGGCAAAACTGCAACATTGAAATCTGCTCAATTCATTGAACTCATTGAAGACTAAAACTTCAGAGAGAGATCCAGAGACGACGCGACGATCCAAAAATTTAAACTATGGAGGATGAACTGGATATCTACACAAAGGGTGCCAGGCAGAAGGTCATCACCGATGAATTGCTGCGTTTGCAATCCAACATTGCAAAGGACGGACCGGAAAGGAAAACAGCAGAATATGCAAGGAAGCGGTTGGTGTTGATTGAAGACCTTTGGAGTGAGTTCGAAAAGAATCACAATGACATCGAGGAGGGGGGAAAACACGATACACCATACTTCCAGGGCGACACAGCTGGGAAGGTCAAGCAACTCTACCAATCGCTAACACAATACCTTCTGTCCGTGATGAAGGCTGGGACATCGGAAAAACAAGCTGAAAAAGAATCAGCAAAGGAAAACGTGATGAGGGCTGGGACATCGGAAGGACAAGCTGAAAAGGCATTCGCAAGGGAACATTGTGAAGCTACTTCTCATTCGCTAACCTCAACACCGAACCAGGACATCGACACAACAAAGGTCTTTCGAAGGCAAAGGGCAATCCTGCAGCCATTGAAGCGATTGCTGGAAAACATAGAGGAGAGCGCAGAAGAGTATTCAAGCACGTGTTGCCGCCTAAAGATCGACCAAACAAAAGGCGTCTGGTCACAGATGGAGGAGGTTCATCAAAAAATTGCTGAGCTCCTAGAAGACCCAGAGAATGCAGGTTATGACATCGAAGAGTACTTCGCATTCGAGGACAGAGTCCAGAAAAATCTCCTCATGTTGTCAACCAAACTTGAAGGAGGCCGTCCTGATTCCCATCAAGCTGACACATTGAGGCAAACGGCAAAATTACCTAAAATAACCTTGCCAAGGTTTGACGGAAACTACCTGACCTGGAGGCAATACTGCGACTTGTTTACCGAATTGGTCCACAATCAAAAAATAGCCGATTGCCAAAAGTTGTTTTACCTAAAAACAACTCTGGAAGGTGAAGCAGAAAAACTGATACGCCACTTCCCCACCTCAGACGCCAACTACCACGCTGCTTGGAAGGTAGTTACTGAGCGGTTCGAAAACCCTCGGCTACTTGTTTCAGCACTTATCAATAAATTAATGGCGCAACCAACTTGTCATCAGGAAACAGCAAATCAAATAAAGGCATTGCACGACACTACAGTCGAATGCCTGCTGGGTCTTAAAAACCTAAAAATTGACATAGCAAACTGGGACCCACTCGTAATGAGTATTCTGATGAAAAAATTGGATCGGAATACTCTAACCCTTTGGGAGCAGTCCCTAAAACAGCCCAAGGAATTGCAGCCTTTGGATATATTTTTGAAGTTTTTGGAAACAAGGTTCCAGTCACTCGAAGCAATTGGAGGCAAGAGCAGCAAAAGAGACGAAGAAGAAAGAAGACGAGTCCATGGCTTCAAGGTGACAAGTTCTATAACCACCCAGAAGAAGGATTGCACATTGTGTAAGGCTCCACATCAATTATATGCGTGCCGTGCCTTCCTTGATCTAACACCATCGAACAGATTAAGTCACGTAAGAAACAACAAATTGTGTGTAAATTGTTTGAAGGATGGTCATACCTCCTATGATTGTCGTCACGGAAGCTGCTCAAAATGCTCAAAAAAACACAATACGTTGGTACATTTAACAAAGAGGGAGCTGCCGAACTCTAATAACCACAGTATTGGGCAACCAATTCAAGAATCCACCAACAAAAACACAACACTAGCAGCTGCAGGAATAAACAAGAAGGAGAGTTATGTATTTCTCAGCACAGTCATCGTGAACTTAGAGGGACAAGACGGTTCAACCATCAACTGCCGTGCGGTGTTGGACTCTGGGTCACAGATAAGTATCATCACAGAAAGAATGATACGAAGGCTTAAGATACCACTGTCCTTCAAGCCTATGATCATCCAAGGTGTCGGAAGCTGCAAAAGAGGTGCCCAGAAAAGGGCAAACATTAGTCTTAGGTCTAAAACTACCGATTTTACCGCCAGGCTTGAGGCCATAGTTTTGCCTCAAATCATATCACCTCAGCCAACACAAGCGTTCGATGTTTCAACGTGGAAAATTCCAGGAAATGTCAAACTAGCAGACTCTCAATTTAATAAGCCTGACCACATTGATCTCCTTATAGGAGCCGAGTTGTTCCATCAATTACTCTGCGTTGGGCAGATTAAACTTGGAAGCAATCTACCACTTCTACAAAACACATTATTGGGGTGGATAGTGACCGGAAGGGTGAAGGCTGGGTCAACAACAACTACAACATGTGGAATATTCGCTGAAGAATCTTCTCTCGAAAATGCAATTACCAAGTTCTGGCAAACCGAAGAACTCCCGTGCTCCAACTCAAAGCGAACCATCGCAGAAGAGAAATGTGAAGAATATTTCAATCAGTCAACATCAAGAAATACGAGCGGAAGATTCATTGTCAGCTTACCCTTCGCTGACGATCCAACTAAATTAGGGTCATCAAGTGACATAGCTCTCAATCGATTTCATGCCTTGGAGCGCAGGCTGAACCGTCATCCAGAATTACAGAAACAGTACACTGAATTTATGAACGAGTACATCCAGCTGGGGCACATGACGGAAATAGATTTCAAAACAGTGTCTACACCACACTACTTCTTGCCTCATCATTGTGTTCTTAAACCAGACAGTAGCAGCACAAAACTAAGAGTGGTATTTGACGCCTCTGCAAAGACATCATCTAATACTTCGTTAAATGACATCTTGTATGCCGGACCAACAATCCAAGATGACCTGTTTACGATTCTATTACGTTATAGATTGCCCCGATTTGTAATCAAGGCTGACATTCAAAAGATGTATCGCCAAATTCTCGTACGTGAAGAAGACCTACACTTCCAACTTATATGGTGGCGCTCCCATCAGAATCAACCAATCAAATGTTATAAGCTTCAAACTGTCACATATGGAACTACGTCAGCTCCTTATCTTGCGACAAGGTGCCTCCAAGCATTGGCTAAAGAATACAATACGAAGTACCCCCTAGGCTCACAAGTATTGCAGAAGGACTTCTATGTTGATGACGTCATGACAGGGGCTGATAGCATGATCGAAGCAAAGGAAATTCAGACTCAATTGTCAGCATTGCTGCGCGAGGGAGGGTTCCAGTTAAAAAAATGGTGCTCCAACAAACAACAATTGCTCGCAAACGTCCCATTAGAAGACCAAGAGATTTCACTCAGCGACGATCGTAACGAAAGCAGTGTCAAAACCCTTGGGTTAATGTGGCGACCAAAATCCGACATATTTTGCATTAAAACAAATTATCGAACATCAAAAAGATTTACCAAAAGATCTGTGGCCTCAGATATAGCACGTCTTTTTGACCCTCTCGGCATAGTCGCTCCAGTGGTAGTTGTCGCAAAACTTTTCCTCCAAGAACTGTGGGAGCTTAAATACGACTGGGATGCTGCCTTACCAGAAGAAATGCACACCAGATGGGATAAATACTACAAAGGTCTCCGAGAACTAGATACATTCCAAATTCCTAGACACGTCTTCAGTCATCACATTCCATCATCAGTGCAAATCCATACATTTGCAGACGCATCAGAAAGGGCCTACGGAGCTGCTGTATTCATCAGATCCCTCAATAAAGAAGGTACAGTCATAGTGCGGCTGTTATGCTCAAAATCTCGAGTCGCACCAACTACCAAAACAGCATCAGGTATGAGATCAATGACAATACCTCGTCTAGAATTGTGTGCGGCACTGTTAGCTGCCGAACTATCACAACGAGTAAAGGGAGACCTAAACTTGGGCAATACTAGTAGCTTTCTGTGGTCTGACTCTCAAATTGTATTGAGTTGGATCAATTCAAGTGCAGACTCCTTTCAGACTTTTGTTGGACGTCGAGTGGCCAAGATCCAATCACACACGAGCGCTGATAATTGGAGATATGTAAGATCATCAGAAAATCCGGCAGATGTCTTATCAAGAGGCATATCCCCAGAAAAATTGCAGGATCATACATTATGGAAATTTGGTCCTCGGTTTTTACATGGTTCAGAAGCAATTTGGCCACCACCATTTAAAAACAGTAAAACGTGGTCAGATGAAAGGAAGAACGCTGCCTTGGTAACCAGTAAAGTTGACACTCAAAAACACGATATTTTCGAAGGAATCAGACATTCCAATTCCTTCCCTAAGCTCAAGACAATAATGGCATACTGCTTTCGATTTACAAGTCTCGTCAAGTCAGGTAAATTAAAGGAGTCGCTAAATTCAGTGAGGCAGAACCAAAAAAGGAACAAATCTGCATGGCCAATAACAACTTCAGAACTAGAGACTTCTTTGCAATTCCTCGTCAAGGAAATTCAATTCCACGGCTTTTATAAAGACATTTGTTTCCTCAAGGCAAATAAGGAGCTGGAAAAGGATAGTCCACTGAAGGGCCTAGCTGTATTTTTAGACGCGGACGATATTCTACGTGTTGGAGGTAGACTTCAAGAGTCATCATTATCTTACGATAGCAAGCATCCGATCCTGTTACCATATTCACATCCATACGTTGAAATGATCATGACAGACTTGCACATTCAAAACAATCATATTGGGCCTCAAGGTCTTCTAGCAATCACGAGACAGCGATTTTGGCCGATAAAGGGCAAAAACATTGCACGTTCCATCACTCAACATTGCACTTTTTGCATCAGAGCAAAACCACATATGTATTCCCAGATGATGGGAAATTTGCCAGGCACAAGAGTGCAACCAGCACGTCCTTTCATTAATACTGGTGTGGACTTTTGCGGCCCATTATGGGTTCACTACCGCACAAGAGGAAGTCGTCCACAAAAATGCTATCTATCAATGTTTTGCTGCTTCGCGACAAAGGCTGTCCATATCGAAGTTGTTAGCGACTTGACAACTGAAGCTTTTTTGGGAGCCTTACGAAGATTTATGAGTCGGCGTGGACACGTAAAAAATCTGTATTGCGATAATGCCACGAATTTCGTTGGCGCCAAAAATCAACTAGAAGAACTAAAAACAAATATATACTCAGCACAGGCGCAAAATAAAATCGCAACTTCGTGCAGTTCAAAGGGTATTGATTTCCACTTTATTCCTCCCCGAGCACCACATTTCGGAGGATTGTGGGAGGCCGCAGTCAAGTCCGCCAAACGTCTTTTACAATGCAAATTGGCTAACGCTTCACTAACCTACGAAGAACTTTGCACAATCACAGCAGAAGTTGAAGCGATTCTTAATTCACGACCCTTGACAGCAATGTCCAACGATCCAAGTGATCTGAATGCATTAACACCTAGTCATTTTCTGATTGGGGAGTCACTAAGGGCAACCATTGATACCAAGGCTGAACCAGTACGTGGGAGCCTACTGACTAGGTGGAAATTAGTAGCACACATAAAACGAGAATTCTGGAATCGATGGTCTCTGGAATACCTTAACGAGCTTCAATATCGAACAAAGTGGAAAAAACAATCAAACAATATCAAAATTGGTACCATTGTTATCATGAAAGAAGACAATACGCCAACAATGAAATGGCCACTTGGCAGAATCGAGCATATCCACGTCGGAAGGGACGGCTTGGTACGTGTCGCTGACGTGCGAACTAAATCTGGCATGTTGAGGCGCCCCATACATAAGCTTGCCCCCCTCATAGAAAATGATGAAGTCGAGTTGAATCCGCCATCAACAGATCGAAAACGGAGAAGCGATAGATCCACTCCTGATGAAACAACAACGTCAAAGGCAGCGAGAAATTCTACAAATCTTAATCCGCTTACTACGATGCTTTTGATTGGTCTTCTTTTACCAGCAGTATTGACAAGTGACATTGAAGTAACAACTTTCAACAACACTTCACCAGGAATGCATTTTCACCGACACGGAACAATCAGCCTGATTCATAACAAATGGAACATCATAGTATTCTACAACCTCGAGCCTTACCGAATGGAATTTGAAGCTTTGGAAAATACAACTACAATACTTAACCACATTTGTAAAAAACTATCCGGTAACGAACTGTGTCTTCAAATGGTTCACCAGTTTCAAGTCATCAAAAACGAGCTCAATGAAGACAACCTGATCGGAACTACCAAATTATCTATAAGAAGGAGACGAGGCGCCGTCGATGTTGTTGGAAATATAGCAAACTCACTTTTTGGAGTCCTCGACTCTAAATATGCTGAAGATATATCTCAAAAATTTAAAGGCATCGAATTAAACGAAGACCATCTTATGAGACTACTAAAAAATCATACCTCCATCGTAGATTCCACTATCAACATTGTCAGATTGAGTCAAGAAGATTCAATCAAAAGAAAACAAGCACTTGACCAACAACTTAGTCAATTGTTCAACAGTTTAAGCAATGTCACTGAAGAATTGTACCAAACTAAAATGAAGGAATTATTTTTATCATGGTGCACGCATGCAACACTAGTTATCATCAACATTCAGAGAATGCAGACAGCTATAGCAGACGTTCTGACTGACACGCACCGTGGACGAGTAAATCATCTTTTAATCACTCATCAACAACTCGTAACCGAAGTAGCAAAAATAAGAAATCATCTTCCTCCAGGTCTTCGCATCGCCGTAGAACCCGATCAAATTTTACAACTCTACAACCTAATGAATGTGGAGGGTCACATCAGTTCAAATTACATAACTTTCAAAATAGAAGTACCATTACTCAGCTTAGAGGAATTTTCAATTTACAAGCTTATTCCCATTCCGGCACCAGCTAATAATACTTACATGATTATTCAACCCTCAACTGACATGCTAGCAGTAAGTGCTCATCATGACCAATATTATCCAATCACTGAAGGTGAACTTTCAAAATGTTCAACGCTCAATGGAAATCATCATTTATGTATGCAAACTCACCCGGTGTATCAATCTGGAACCAATTTGAGTATGTGCGAGATGAATTTACTCAACAATAACTCAGAGATTTCCACCTGTGAACTGAAATTTGTCAAGGCGGAATCAGTATGGACGAAACTTCCTGACACAAATCAATGGATATTTTCATTAAACAAAGAAGCTGTGCTTAATGTTGTTTGTAATCATCAAACCTCATTTTTAGCATTGAAAGGAAGTGGGCTATTGAAACTTCAGCCCAATTGCGTAGCCAAAGACAAGCACTTAACACTTCAAGGCCAACAAATTTATTCATCAACGGTTCAAGTCTCATACACCAGGATTACTAACAATAATATACACAGTGAAGACGTAATTCGCCTAGCCTCTCCTCAGTACAACATGTTTAACCTCAGTTCATTCAGTCTTGAGCTAAATAAACTTCGAGAACAAATTAAACTTCAACAGCTTGAGCTTCCTACTACAATCAGTCTTCATAACACTCCTCATGTTGTTTCGAGTTCAGTTGGATTAATTATCATTTTCATAGCACTTATCTTCTTTATTTACAAGAAAATAAAGGGACGACAGAAGCCCCCTCATCCAGTTCCGTCTCCGCGGACAACCAACTCATCAAGTTGTACCATATCCATCTAGAAACTAACCTTCTGATGAAGCCTGGGATCATCAGCGCGGGGCAGGATGTTTACATTCTTGCACTCTTAGTTTTTCTACGTCACTAAGATTATTTATCTTTTTTCTTTGCATTCTATTTTCAATCACACTGTATGCATTTGGTAACTTTTCTGCTGTCAGCAATAAAACAGTTATTTGTCTTTGGGATAAAATTGTATTTTTTCGTTCGTGCATTATCAGCAATAATATCATTTAATTTGTATTGTTTTCATTCACACCTTTTTTATGTTCATTACTTGTCAGCAATAATTCTTTAATGTTCAATTCAGTAACGTCATTTGATATTCGAAACTATAAATTATTTTCTTTTGTTTTTGTTTTCTTATGCACATTTGTAAATATGTAGAGTAAGCAATTTTTAGGTATAAATATTAAGTCAATCAGAAATAAAGCATGATTTTGAAATAACCAACCAAGACTTTTACACGAACCTTCAAGTGAGTCTGCTTGAAACCTCTTCATTATCATCTCAAGGTGTTATAGTGTTGCACTGTAACCACCCTTGCTAATCATAGTGATACACTGTGATCTAGCCTACATCATTCGGTAGAAGCACCGATTGAACACTTACGAAATCTCCAATTCTAAATTTCGGGGGAATATGAATTTTTATATGATTATATACTGTTGAGTGTAAATGCCTTTCATTTGTAGCATTTACCTCGGATGGTTTTATTTTGATTGTTCGATGAATGGAATTATTATATTTTTTAGTAAGCATATCTATTAAACCAATCCACCGATATGAACCACTTGCACTGAATTCCTTCCACATAAGTGTTTTTAAGGTACGATTAAATCTTTCAACAATAGATGCCTTAAGTGAAGTAAATGATGAATAATGACTGATTTTATATTTTTCATGAGACTTTGAAAAGAGGCGTTGAAAAATTCTTTCCCATCATCAGTTTGTAAGTTTTTGGGGGTACGTGTATCTTTACTGAAAATATGTTGCATAGCAATAGTGACATTGTGCCCTGTTTTGTTTTTGATGGGAACTGTCCAAGCAAACTTTGAAAATGTATCAATAACCGTGAGAAGATATCGGAAATTTTCATTATCATTTGAATAGACACCCATTTCAACTAGATCAGCTTGCCATAAATCATCTAATCCCTTAATAATAACTCGCCTTTTTTTATAATTCCTCCGAGCAGGTTTATGTAATTCATTGACAACATCTCTTTTACTCATCTTTCTTTAAACTGATTGAAAAGAAAAAAAAACATTTCATTCTTATATTTGTTTATTTTGTAATCTTTTATATAATAGTATCAATTTTTTCATTCTAATTTATTCTCAAGTATATAGCAAGCACATGTGTTTGGGCCTTCCTTACATTGATTCGAAGACCATGGGCAATTTATAAAATGACATCCATTGACAGACTCTGACGATGATACACCTTCAAACTGGTTCAAAAAACTCATAGTGTTCAGAAATTCCTCAAAATGTTCCTCTAATAAGATATTCTGATTATACTTAAGCAAGTTTAAAATATCTTCAATAATCAAAGTATATTTAATGTTAGACATAACGAATGAATTGTGACTTGACACTATGATGTCTATAATTAAACTGATTTTACTTTCCAGTTGCTGAATCTTTCACCACAATATATGCATTTTTTAAAAACTGTTGTCGTAAATGATGGATTTCGTTTTGAAAGCTTCGCTGCATGTGCTCAATTTTTTCATCGACATAGGTTTTGGAAGTAGCGTCTCTCTTATCATAGGGTTCCTGAATATTTTGTAATCTTTTCAATTTTAAATCGTAATCTCCAGCTTCTGTTTTGAAGAATCCTTCGCCAGGTGGTCCTGGTATACCTTGTGGACCCCGCTCTCCCTGCAATCCTCGCGGCCCAATCTTTACTCTAGCTCTATTGGAAAAATGACCAAATTTGTCTTTACTCATAATATGTCTATATACAATTATGTTATTCTCTTTTAATTCTTCAACAATAGAGACAATTTCATTAGAGTGATTATTATTCCCTGCTTGTTGTGACCCGATTAAAAGCTTCAATCGATCTACAAGTTCATTCGGATCATCCCAATATATAAAGTCTTTCTTCATGCTTGATAATGTCATTAATCCACTTCCTAATGATGGTGTGGTATTCGCAAATAAATGTTTTATTATGTTGTATTTAGCACCACGATTACCTCGTACTTGTTTCTCTGAATCATGGGAATCTCTATGCGAATTGGTATCCGTTAATATAGTTTTATAGTTGTTTAAGTCTTCACTATTATATATTTTTTCGTTTGGTCTTTTCATGAATAGGAGCTCGTATAATCCATGTGTCCCTTTAAATTTCTTAGTTTTTACATGTATATCATTTCCTTGAACTTTGAACTCACCATCTCCAATATATAACTTTCTATTTTTCAAGTATATACCATATATATTATCAATTAAATTGGAATTGTTAATAAATAGATCCAGATATTTTTTAGGAATGTCGGAAAATTCTTCATGAGATAACTGCTCTGCAAAATTCCGATGCTTAATGCGTTGACTTTTTCTAGTCTTCGAAAGTTCTAAATGGGTTCTTGGAGTACTATTATTGTTATCTGTAACGGCGTAACTAATGGAAGGTGACGGTGTAATAAATTCTTCTTCCTTTTTAGTGGGTTCAATTTTCTTTGTAGAACTTTGAAAAATATTTTTCTCATGATCTTCCTCTTGCTTGGAGTTTGATTTTTTAACTAATTTATTAAGAGGAGTAGTAATTGGTCTTAAAGCATCCTCTACTTGAGTTTCGTAAGCTTCTTTACCCCGTTTAAGAGCTTTGTATTTTTTTCGTAGTGCTTCTGTGGTTTTAATAAGTTCTTGTTTGAGTTTCACATCTATATGCATCATATTTATTTGTTTGCTTTTTTATAAAAACAATCCGTAAATAAGGTTCGTATACATCGAAATAATCGAATTAATGGATTTAAGTTTAGAAAGATATTACAGGTACTTGTCTTAATTGATGAACTTTGATCATTGAACTGTGTGAATCGATTTTTAACTGTAGTATTGTGTTCAGTAAACTGTAACGAAGTGTTCTCATAGAACATTTCTGCACATATGACGCAAAATGATAATGTGATTTGTTTTATAGGGAAGGGGTAAGACCGCTTTAAACAGAACTTTGGAAAAGGCTCCGAACAGCTTCAAAACACTTTTTAAACAGCTCGTAACAGCTCCAAACCGCTTTTCAAACAGCCCCAAACAGCTTCAAACCGCTTTCAAACCGCTTTCAAACCGCTCCGAACAGCTCGTAACAGCTCCAAACCGCTTTTCAAACAGCCCCAAACCGCTTTTCAAACCGCTCCGAACAGCTCGTAACAGCTCCAAACCGCTTTTCAAACAGCTCCCAAACAGCTTCAAACCGCTTTCAAACCGCTCGTAACAGCTGCAAACCGGTTTTCGAACTTTTGAACTGTATATTTACACTGTATTTAGTTTCAGAAAACTATCAAAGCCTTTTCTATAACGACCTTTATTCAAAGACACATCTTTATCAATAACTAAAAAACCATGTTTAATGTTCCAACATTCTTTACATAATTTTTGAAATGTTGAAAACGACATATCTGAATTTACATGATCATTGTAGATATGTTTTAGGTTCATATCATCCTGTTTAAAGACGATTAGAAAATTAGCATTGTCTCTATTTAAATGTTTGGGTATTCTGGTATATGTCTGGCACAAATAAAAACTATCAATATTATGATGTCGCCCCATGCTAAAGTATGTTTGAATAGTGTCTTGTTTTTCACAGGCAATATCATCAAATATAAATATAGAGTTTGGTTTAGCTTCTTTAGGTGGTATAACTTCACTGTTATTGGAAAAAGTAAAGAACCCCATATGCTTTATTGGTTGGACGGTTCTTCGTAGAAATTCATATTTTGGCTGTTGTAAAGATTTCGAATAAATATATATATTTTCAAATTTCAAGCCATTTGGATGTTGTAGCAAAGTCATCATTACATTAGTTTTTCCGCAATTTGATGGACCTGTTATCAAACCTCTTATGCTATTGGGCAATAATATACTGTGCTTTTTTGTTTCAATTCTTTTAACCAAATCCATGTTTTTTATTGGTAGCTGATGTTGTTGTTTTATGAATCGCATGATGACAAAAACTAAATGATTTTCCCATATATATCAAGGTTTTATTGAAAAAATGTCATAACATTATTAGTGACCTCTGCAAATCGTTGTATACCTAATAAAATGATTGATTTTTCTAATCAACCTAATAGTCAACGAGAAATTGTTAAAGGAGAAGGTTTATTGAATTCTGTAATTAATAAACTTCCATTTGAATTTCACTTACCTGGTTACCAGTACTGTGGGCCTGGAACAAAATTGGAAGAACGTTTAGCTAAAGGCGATCCTGGGATAAACTTACTTGATCAAGCTTGTAAACAGCACGATATTTCATATTCCAAATTAAAGAATACTCCTGAACGACATATAGCAGATAAAATTTTAGCTGAAAAAGCTTGGCAAAGAGTTAAATCAAAAGACGCAGGTATAACAGAACGAGCAAACGCATTATTAGTCACCAACTTGATGAAAGCAAAAGTAAAGTTTGGAATGGGTGTAACTGATAAAAAAACTAAAAAGAGCAAGTGTAAGCTCACATTTAACAAATCAATTAAAGATGTGGGAAAAATTGTTATTACTAAAAAACCCTACAATTTAAACAGTGCTATTAAAATAGCTTTGTCAGCGGCCAAGAGAATAATTAAGAGAAACAAAAATTTTAAGACACCAAGAGTTATATCGGTACCTAAATCAGGTGGAGTAGTACCATTCCTTGTTCCTCTTTTTGCAGGACTTTCAGCACTAGGTGCATTATCTGGAGGTGCTGCAGGTATAGCTAAAGCTGTGGATGAGGCTTTTAATGCTAAAAAAGATCTAGAAGAAAAGAAACGTCATAATACAAAGATGGAATCTATTGCAATGGGTAATGGACTACATCTAAAACCTTATAAGAAGGGTCTTGGATTATTTTTACAGCCAAAAAACTTTTAGATTCGCTACCCAAACGTGCATTGAATGAATTGGATATAATTCATTTTGCAAAAATGAATATTCCTCATTTTCGTGGTGTTTTTATGCGAGATAATTTACCCCGGTATAAGCCATGGAAAAATGAATGTGGAATCGTTAATCTAGATTCTTTAAAAGGACCAGGAACACATTGGGTAGCATATTGTAAAAAGGGCAAACTAATTGAATATTTTGATAGTTTTGGGAATCTTCAACCTCCTATTGAAGTAATTCATTATTTAGGTTTAAATATCAAATACAATTATACTAAGTACCAAGATTTCAATACGTTCAATTGTGGTCATTTATGTTTGAAATTCTTATATGATTGTTACTTCTAATAAATATAAAGATTATTTTTTTTTTAAAAATGTTCATTGTTTCTTTCATCGTCATGGCATTGACACTTACACTAAGCGGGGAAACTTCCTATCTATCAGCTGAATATTTCCCACCATTAAACTTGAATAGGGATTACGTTTGTGGCCTCGTAGATTTTCAAACATATAACTCAATTCCAAATGTGGATGAACGAAACAATTTGTTCCATATTGGAGAAAACGAAATCGAAATTCCAGTAGGATCCTATGAAATAGATGACATTGCGTTCTTGATTTCTAAGACATTGTTAATGCAAAATTCTACGTAAAGATAGAATTCCAAAGTAAAGATAGAAGCAAACAATAATACATTAAAAGCAGAAGTTGAGAGTAATGAGATAATTTACTTCGATAGACCTAGATCTATTGGAACATTATTGGGCTTTGGTAAGCGTGTACTTGAACAAGGTATAACTCATATGTCAGATTTAGCGGTTGACATTAATAAAGTAAACGTCATAAGAATTGAGTGCAACATAATTGTTGGTTCCTATTTTAATAATACTCCTGTACACACTATTCATGAATTTTCACCGGAAGCAGGAGCAGGGTATAAAATCATAGAGGTTCCAAAAAATGTCATCTATTTACCTGTGAACGTCAAGCAAATAACTTCTTTATCATTAAGGCTTGTAGATCAAGACGGTGATCTAATAAATTTTAGAGGAGAAACAATAACCATTCGATTACATTTAAAACCGAAATCAACGTAATGTTACTCTATAATAATTATATATCTGACATCAAAGGTGATCATTCAATTAGTTCTGAAAAGACATCAAACCGATCAACATCAAGATTGTCTCTTGAAAACAAAGCATTTCTACTATCACTAGGATTTGTCCTGAAATAATAAAAAGAAAAAATAATAATAAAATGAGTCAAATACTAAATATTAGTCACTGTCCTAATTATGATAATAGCATTACAAAATTTGAGTATCATAGTTATTCAGCATTTCTTCAATCCTTCAATACCAGTGATGAAATACGTATCCCTAAACAACAGCAGGATCTGTGCATTTTACCCAGTGAAAGTTTCATTTATGTAGAAGGAAGTTTGACAAAAGCAGATGGAGGAGTTTCTTCCACAGCAAAACTATGTAACAATGCTATACCATTTCTTTTTGAGGAAATACATTATGAACTCAATGGTATCGATATTGAAAACAATAAAAATGTTGGTATTACAACATTATTAAAAAATTTTATATCATTAAATGAGAATGAAAGTAAAAGTTTGGAAAATTCTTCATGGACTGGAAAGGATAGTATTTCACTTTCATCGGGTAGTTTTAACTTTTGCATTCCATTGAAAAATCTTTTAGGATTTGCTGAAGATTATAAGAAAATCATTATAAACGCAAGACATGAATTGATTTTAATTCGAACTCGAACTGATGAAAATGCCTACATTAATACAGAAAAAGAAAATTTAAAAATGGCAATCCATAAACTACAATGGAGGGTTCCTCACATTACCTTATCCGATTCCAATAAATTGGTACTATTGAAACAAATTCAATCGAAACCAATTAAAATGCATTTTAGAAATTGGGAAATGTATGAATATCCTACTCTACCTACTAACACGGATCATGTGTGGACAGTTAAAACCTCAACACAACTTGAAAAACCTAGATATATTATAATTGCACTACAAACAGCGCGTAAGAACTATCTAAACAAAGATGCTAGTAAATTCGATCATTGCGATGTTAGCAATGTGAAAGTATATTTGAACTCAGAAGCATATCCTCGTGAAGATTTAAATTTGAAGTTTAATCTAAATCAATATGCTATTCTCTATGAGATGTACAGCAAGTTTCAACAATCATATTATCAGAAGCCACCACTACCACTCTTATATCCACAAGAATATAAAGACATTGCTCCAATTATGGTTATTGACTGTTCTCGTCAAAATGAATCAATTAAAAACGGACCTGTCGATGTAAGAATTGAACTCAAAACGTCCACCCCTGTTCCAGATTTAACAACAATGTATTGTCTTATTCTTCACGATCGTATAGTTGAATACAATCCAATGACAGGTGAAGTTCAAAAACTTATCTAACACGTGACCATTTGTATACCTTTTTCAATAATAAAATATTTTATTACTCTATAAAAAAACATGGTGGTTTATTTTATTTATATTTTTATTTTCAAAAAGTCAAGAAGAAGAAGAAAAACATAATTGAATTACAAAATTATCTTTTGAATCCTCTTTTAAATCCATATGGCAATGAACTGTAATTGCTAAGAAAACGTCTTTTTTCCGCTTTGGCCTTGTACGTTTTTGTCTCCGCTACAGTCACAACTTGATGATCCTGTGTACGGCGAATATTATTAGAATTAATAATTATACCTTCATTGTCTGATGATGAAGAATTTAGTACTGCTCCTTTTATTGAGTCAAAATTGATTTTTTGTGATGATTGGAAATTAAGACAAATGCCCTTTACCTTGCAGACTACGTGTTCTAAATGATCGTTTGTACTATAAAGTTTATACGCATATTTTTTTGGACCACCACTGACGAATTCTGTTATAAAACTCCCCTGGCCAAAAGTTTCCAGTTCATTGGTCATGTCACCAATAAACTCTCCAGTAGGCGGCTCGAATTCTCCATCGCGGCTAACATATATGACAGAATCAGTGTCATAGTACAGTACTCTTTCCTCTAATTTTTCCAGATAGCTGTATAATTTAAGGCGGGCCAGGGTTGTCGTGTAGGCAGCAATACAGACATTTACAAGGGATGAAGATTCAATGGCTTCCTCTTTCATTTCAAAGGTGCTTACCAATTTTTCTTCATTAACTGGTACAATATGTAATACTTCTATAGAAGGATTGGTGAGAAGAAGAAATAAATCCGAAGGATCACTCAAAATACATGTTTGTTGTTGGTTTTGTCGTTGTCCGAATTTCCCCCAAAATGAATTCAGCATCAATTTTGCCAAAGATCTTTTACCAGGATTATCACAAATTTCTGATTCTTCCAAAATTATATTTTCTTTTTCGAAAAATTCTTCTAAGTAATTCTCTTTTTCTAAAGAAGATGTGCACTTAACAGGCCATCCCAATGCTTCCTGTTTCAACTTCAAAAACTTGTTCATCATTGATGTGAATAATCCTTCAGAATTTGTGTCTGGATCATATTGGAGTACATTATATTTCCAAATTTCAAAAACATCAATCAATTTATAGCCTTTTTCAACAGCTTTCAAAACCTCGTCAATTACCCACGTTCCTAGAAGGGCCCTTTCCTCCTCGGAATGATTACAACATTGTTCTTGATTTTTTTCATTGCTGCAACTTCTACACAGAGAAAACATGAGTCTCTTGTTTTGTTTGATTGGTAGGACAGGATGAAGTAGATTTTCAGGTGGCATAATTTTGCATTTTACAAGTCCATTCATACCTTCTAGTTTCAAGTCAGAACAATTAGTATGAACTTTAGGATGGCCAATTGGAAATTTCCCATTTTTGCATACCCATGGATATAGGGAGCATACATCTATGTATTGGATTTTTTCGCCTTCCTTACATTTGTAATAATTGTATGTGTTCCCTGTTCGGCCTCCAAAGAAAGCATCACGAGGATTGAGCGGGGAACTTTGTATAAGTGGATGATTATTTAAACATTGCAAATCTTCCTTACTCATAGTTTTTAAATAATTTTGAAAATCACAACCCCACATTTCAATTACCTCAAAATTGTATGTTTTCAATCTTTTAATTTTTGATTCGGTTTTTTCATACCTCTGATTGAGGGTATCACTTGAGTCTTCATGAAGTGGTTTATCACGATTGTGTTTTAAACAGAGAGGATGACCGTGAAAATAGCATCCATGGTATTCAAAAATCTGCCTTGTTTCTGTGCAGTAGCCATCAACCTTTACACCATTAACAACAGCTTCTCTTCCTTTGTACGCATGTTGTATGGTTATATTTCTCTTTTTCTCCTCGCAAATCATTCACTTAATTGCTTCTACAGATTGATTATCCGCACATCTGTAACCATTTCTCGGTATTAAGCCAATTGTGTTAGGAAGAAGAAAATTACGCCTGAAAACAAGGTTACAAGCGGAGGGTATCGTTACTGCTTCCAAAAATGGTTCAACATTATTTTGCATAAGAAATAATTTTCTAAATGCTAAACATGCCTCGGTCAATATCTCTACATCGCTCTTGCAGTATTCTTCAAGCTCTTGCTGCATTACAAAATTATCATTTGCATGCTCTGAATGCCATTTCAAAAAATTAATTCGCTCCTCTACTCTCATTGTATCCGGACTATAAAATTCAATAGCTGGTAGTTTCCCGGTATATTTTTCATTTATTTTCATGTTGAATAAATGAGGGAAATAACCTTTTTTTAACACAGATGGTAGATTAAATGCCTTGGGTAATTTTGATAGAGCCATTGGGAAATAATTTAATGAGTCCAGAAATTTGACATTAACAATCTGCATTAAAATTATTTTAGTTCCACGCATAAGTAATTCGGGGGTAAGGCTTGTTTTTTGCAGTACATAATTTAAAATAAATTGATGATCATAAGCCTGGCCATTGTGCGCTATCACAGTCACATGTTTGTAAGTTTTTCTGACATTTAAAATATACCCCAAAAACTTTTCTATTACAAATCCTTCTTTTTCTTCTTGTTCACGTATTATGTTTAGTGAATGCTTACATTTCTGACAGAAAAATAGATTTGGTATATCTATAAATTCATCACATTTCTGTTTGAATATGCATAAGTTGGGTTCGTGTAGTTTAGCTCTACTATTAATTTCTTTTTCTTGCCGACTTTCCAAGTCGTAGAATATGTATAGGCTGTTTTTGAAACAAGGTGTTCTTTTGTCAGGTTGAATATAGCATTGATGATCCCTTGGCACATGCTTGTCACATTGTTTGCAGAAGTATTCATCACAATAATGTTCTCGATGTGATGCATATGTTTTTAAGCATGAAGAACATCTTTTAATCCGGTCACAAATAGAATTATTGCTCGTAGATCCACCTGCTTTGTGGTTATCGAAGCACTGTTTTCCTCTGAAGCTTCGATAGCAATTATCACACAAAATCTCTGATGATGTCTTAACGCAAGCTGTTTCGTTTTGACATTGGGGGCAGGAACGTACACATCTATGATGACTTTTCGTGTTATAGGGCACATGGCATATTTCGCAGTAGTAACTACAACAAAATGCTGATGTCAACGATGTGATAACATAATAATGGTTCTTGTGATATAGCAAATTAAGTTTTTTTTCTTCGAGACTATCACAGAGACCTTCAAAAATTATTTTTCTCCCTTTGGTGTCATACTCAAACACAGTAATCTTGTACCCTTTTAAGTGATTTTGGAATATTTTCAATTCACGAATCCCGCAACCATCCTCTGGTATTCTAATTTCTGTTCGTTCAACGAGTCTCAAAGCTCTTTCTGTTTGAACGTTTCTGACATCCTTTCTTAATTTTTGAATGTTGATTTCTTTATTTACATATGCCATGGCCACTATCAATGCTCTTGGCAAACAGAGGTTGTCCTTATTGACAATGCGTAAGATCCCCTTACGTTTAGCACATTCTTCGTCAAATGTGTTGTACATCGAAGAGGGCTTAACTGATCCTCTGCCTCTTGGCATTTTAACAGCCGTTACTTCCAGGCAAAATTGGTCCGTGTTCAACCCTTCTGTATTGCTCTGAAAAATACTAGCTATCATGGTCCATACATCGTTGAACGATAGATCTCCACAATCCCTGAAATTAATCCATCCACTTCCTCTCTCGCTTGAGAAATTTTTCCCACAAAAAGTTATCCCAATTTTATCTGTGGGGGCTAGATCACTTGTAGCTATCTTTAGCATATCGTTCACTGCCTCCTTTACCCACGAGGTTGGTTCTTCATTTTTGGGGATAGAGCGAATCTTGAATTCAATTTTTCGCCCCTTTAAATTGAACCTTTTGTTTTGGGTTGTGATATCACTCACAATTTCGATTTTCTAAAAAATAAACAAAAAAGCATTCAGAGAAGAAGAAGAACCATGTTCCATAAAAAACTAAAAACATTTTAAGTAATTTTTTTTGAAATATTTATATTTTATTTTTATTTTTTTTGCTTTTGCTCTGTATAGCTAATACATAGAATTATTTTTTTAATATTTTTTGTTGTGAGTTATAAATATTGTTTTGACTATCATAATAGTCATTAAAACTGAAGTTAGGTACTATATTTACCTCTTCGGTTATTTGAAGCTTTTGCTTCCTCTTTTGTTTTGAATGCTGCGGCTGTTGTTGTTGCTGTTGTTGTTGTTGTTGCTGTTGCTGTTGCTGTTGCTGTTGCTGCTGCTGTTGCAGTTGCAGCTCCAACTGCTGATGCTGTTGCAATTGTAGCTCCAGTTGCTGTTGCTGCTGCTGTTGTTGTTGTTGCTGTTGCTGCTGCTGTTGCAGTTGTTGTTGTTGTTGTTGTTGTTGTTGCTGTTGTTGTTGTTGTTGTTGTTGTTGCTCCTGAAACATTTTTCATAAATTAGTATTTTATTTTTATTAACTTATATTTCTTTCTATAACTTACCTTACTTTCCTTGTCGTGGAAATCAATATGGAACGAATTTGTTCCATATGGAGCCACGACTTCGAAGGCTAGATTAGCTAGCCCCTCTACATCTTCGTCATCCATCTGGGTTAGGCACCGCTTAGGGAGGTACACCTCATAATCGTCCAACTCCAGCATGATGGACGGGCCATATTCAGAATCCTTTCTGAATCCCCGTACGATATTATACTTTTTCTTCAGCTCCAGCTGAGCCAGCCTCTTGTAAATATTCCTTTTCGCTTCAACCTTTTTAGGTTCTTGTGTTGCAATTTTTGATTTTAACTTGCTTAAAAATCCCGACATTTTTTTTTTGAATAGATTTTAGATATAGAAATAAAAGTACTTCACTTTTTGACTTTTTCTTGAAGAATAATTTTTATTTGGAAAATGCTTTACTTTTTATACTAAGTTCCCTTTCCAAAATTTCAATGACATCCCCACTCTAATCTTGGAAAACCAACATAATTTGTTCATGGCTTGTGATCCTACAGGCTAGTTCAAGACTTCATCCATATAATCCAAACAGATCGATTCTTGGTCACTGTGACACATTCAAGAGTACTCATAATCAAAATATACATTCATATTGAAAAATAAACAAAAAATTTATTATTTATGGTAAAATAAGAACTTGCAATGAAAAAATCACATTTCAAAATAAAGTTTTTATGACTTAATTTCATCTACAGCATGCCAAGAACTATAAGTTGATATGCATAAGTACATGCTCAATCTCCTTATTCCTTAAACAAAAATAATAGTCATAGGAAATCTACGGAAACCAATTAACATATTTTCACACATCACTTGAGTTTTCAAAGTTTTTTCCACTTGTGCATGCTAAGACACATAAATACTTCCTTATATTTATCAACCCCCCATCAGCTCCATTGAAATGCCAGATCCACATTCAACGATCAAATGCATCAACATGACCAGATCCTCTTTCATAAAATCTACAATTCAAAATTTAAAAGAGTAAGCAGCCACCACTAACCGACTTTTGTGATTATTCAAACATACAGCCCTATTCTGCTATTCATCGGGGGGAATTTTTCTTGAATTTTCACTAATCACTATTCTGCTATTCATTCGAAGTGAATCTGTGTACACCATCTGTATACACAGATTCACTTCGAATGAATAGCAGAATAGTGATTAGTGAAAATTCAAGAAAAATTCCCCCCGATGAATAGCAGAATAGGGCTGAAAGTCAACCATTCAAAGTTCAATCCATTACCATCCGTCACACACACTTTTAATAACATTCAACATTGTGCATGAGCATGTCATTTAACATCTTAGCAGCATGTTTTTGTCACAATCCCCTTCAACAAGATCTAAGAATAGAACAACTAACAGAAGACAGATTATTTTTCAAATTCAAATTTTCAGTTCTGAAATCTAAATCTAAAAATAGAACAACTAACAGTGTCTATGCCTGAAAGAAAGAAACCTCATGATAAGCTGTAAAATGACATGCTGTTCATCCACAATCAATGCACAACCAAAAATCGATCGTGACAAATTCTCTATCTTAAAGCTAAACAAAAAAACAAATTCAAACCACCACCAACCGTCACACTTTTTATAAGCCTCAACATACCAAAAGATTCTATAAATAACTTTTTTGTACGCATAAGTAGACTTTTTACACATCAACCTACAACTACCCCGATAGCCTAGTGCATCTGTCACATGCGCGACGGATGGTTCCAATCCAGCAAATCTTCGGTCAATTAGTCTTATTCCGAGTATCAGCAAAGTATTCGAGAAAGTTCTCAATAGAGCTCTGTCCACATGGGCTGAGGACAAACATATTATTCCAGAAAATCAGTTCGGTTTTAAGGCGGGCCATGATACCACACATGCCGCGTCTAAACTAGTATCAGATATTCAATGGAACAAAGCTAAAAATCAGTGTACGGGTGCATGTCTGGTTGACTTGGAGAAGGCTTTCGATACCGTTTGGTTAGACGGTCTTTTCTATAAGTTGATCAGATATGGCATGAGTAAACCACTGCTTTATATTCTTAATGACATGCTTCATGGTAGAACGTTTGTTGTGAAAAGTTGCAACACAACTTCTACCAGAACTTTTAAAATACAGAACGGTCTACAACAGGGGGCGGTGAATTCGCCTATTTTATTTAGCATTTTCACCGGCGATCTAATTGGTTCTCTTCACCATGCTATAGCGTACGCCGACGACCTTATTGTGTACAGAACAGGTCCAAAGATCGAAGTCATCAGAATACTTTTGCAGCGTGACTTCGATAAGATCCAGCAATATTGCGATGACTGGAAGTTGAAAATCAACGTCCAGAAATCGGAAACAATTGTGTTTAGAGCCTCGTTGGCTCGGGCTTCATGGGATACGAGAAAGAACTGGCGAAAGCTGGTGATCGTTGATCTACATGGCCACCCACTGCCAAACAAAGTAGTAGTCAAGTACCTGGGCATCTGGCTAGATCAGTGTCTATATTTTAACAAACATATGGATGCGGCTCTGGCCAGGGCTAGGGGAGCTTTTGCTCTGACAAGGCGACTGTTTCACAGCAGTCAACTTGATAGCAGAGTGAAGGTGATTTGCTACATGGCCCTCATAAGGCCAATGTCTATGGGGGCCCCGTGTGGTTCAATGTTACAGCGTCTCAAATGGAAAAGATTCGGGTGTTTGAGAGACAGTGTCTGCGTACCTGTCTTGGATTGCACAGAACACCAGAGTCGGAGTACAGAAAATATTATCCTAATGAGGTCCTTTACAACGGGGCTCAAATAAACAGGATCGACAACTTCATTATAAAACTGACTCGTGGTCATACTGCAAGAGCGATGACCTCGACCAATGGCCTGATTTTTGGGGCTTATTACCCCAACACTGAATATATGGAGAAAACGCGCTTCAGTGGATTTGTCCCACCGGAGGCTTTCCTCTATTTTGATATGGTAGGGTTGATTCAGGATAGATTGGCGGTTCCGCTAATCTACCACGTCTGCCGTAAGTCCGTGGAACGACGGCTCCTTTACAACCGAGACGTCACCGCAGTAGGCGGAGAAGCTGTAGAGCTCCTCCGGTTCAGTAGGGCGGTTTCAGATCGCGATCGTCGTGACGTTGTTAAAACGTCGGAAATGTTCTGGTGGTTGTCGGAGCAACAACATGAATTGGATATTGAAAGCTAGTCGCCAATGGCTGGCTTACACAGGTTTAGCGTGTAAGTCTTAGGGTATAGGGGGTGGGCACAGTGGCAAACAAAAAAATCACAAAATCCGAAAAACAAAAAAAAAAACAAAAAAACTTAAAATAAAAAAAAAAAAAAAAAAAAAAAAAGTACAAAAACCCACAAAAATTACAAAATCTAAAAAACCAAAAAAATACAAAAAACAAAAAAAAAACTAAAAGCTACTATGGCTGCTCTATTTTTAAGTAGATTTAAGTAGTTTTAATTAGTTTTAATTAGTTTTAATTAGTTTTAAATAGTTTTAATTAGTTTTAAGAAAACACAAAAAAAAATGATCCTGAAAACTAAGTTTTTTAAAAATTTTCTTAGTTTTAACTAGTTCTAGTTTTTAATTCATAAGGTATTTTAAGGCCGAAAGGCATTAGTTGTAAGATATTGAATAATTTAGAGTACCCGCCTAGGGTCAGTAAGTTAATTAAGTTATTAAATAAGCTAGTTTTACACATTTTTGTTAGCATGTAAGTAGATATAAGAAAAGTTAAATAAAAATGAATTGAAAATGAAAATGAAATGTCACATGCGCGACACGCCATAGGCCCCGGTTCAAATCTCAGCCTCGGCAGTGTGCATTTTTATTTCAATTTAAATTAAATTCCACAATCACCCATAGCGCTGCGGCGGCGGCCACCTCAAACAAAACATAAACCCATTAAACACCTATTAAACACCCCATTAACATACCCATTAAATAACACCGCGGTGACCTCAAACGAATTCAAGGGCACCATCCCATCCAAAATTTTCCCACGCCGTGGTCCACCAATACCTACTCATCTCGACAACAGCTTAATACATTAAGATACAATATCTTATAAAAATAGTGTAAGTATCAAATTACAAATTAGATTATATGCTTTTAATTGAAATTCAATTAACTTAATAACAAAAATAAAGAAAAACAAAGAAGAAGAAAAATGAAGATAAAATAAATATTTATATACAAAGATAATATAATATTAAGTTTATAAAAAGTAAAAAGAAAGGGTAAAACAAGAAAAAGAAAGAGAAAGAAGAAAAATCATCAAAAGCTTTCCAGGTATTGTCTCAATCCAGTCCTAAACAACTAAGTGCAACCTATTTTGCGTAGCGATATAGGCAGAGAGTTCCACAAGCGAACAGAAAAAATGAAAAATTACACTAAAATACTTAAGTTGAGTATTTTATGTATTTATGTAAGTATTTATTATTGTATTGTTAGTTTTTATGCGTACATTATTTAGTATTTTGTGATTATTTTAGGAATTGAAAATAAAAATGAAATCGAAATCTCGAACGCTACCACATCATTACCACTAGCGATGCTGCGGCTACTGTGAGTGGGCCTGGCATCATCTCGAAAAAGCTGGTGATAGTGGATGATGTTGTGAAACGAACCGTTCGACTTTGAACAAGGAAAAGAAAGTCGTGTTCAAATACAAACCAAAAGTCGATGGTGTATCATAAAGAAGTATTTTAGTGAAATTTTCAAACTTTGATTTAAAAGTAGATTTCGTGTAAGTAGTTTCTTCTTGCAGTTTAGGTGTGTTTAATTTGTTTAAAATATTGAAAATCGTTTAGTGTAGTGATTTACCTGAAAAATATAAAAAAATATAAGAACGTACTGACGGCCAAGTGGTGCAGCAAATAACACATATGTACATACATACATACCGCGGGTGAGAAAAAATATTAATTTGAAATATTAAAGGCCGGTGATTTATGGAGCTATAAATAGTTCTAGGAATTAAATTCCAGCGGAGATTGTTGTGCTCAGTGGTGAACTCGTTTGGAAAAAAGAGGCCATATACGACAGCTGGATAAGCCTGTGGGATACCCAGGCACCACAAGTAAATTTTCGAAAAAAATCCTAGATCCGTGGACATTTTGTTTACATTTATTTATGCATTTAAATTAAATTAATTCATGCAAAAAAAAATTTATGTATGTTTGTCATAAGACAACAACAATATTAAAGAACAAAAATAGTAAACACAGTGCAAGTGGCCAAGTACAAGGGCAAGGCCAGGTCCAGCCTGAAGTGGCAAGCGCCTTAAGGGCCCAATATAAATTTTTGTTCCTGTTTGCTGTTAATTATTATTAAGTGTTCTCGGCATGATTTTTTTTGCTATTTATTTATTTATTTAATTTTTTTTAGTAATTTTTTTATATTTATTTTACATTTTTTATTTTTTTTATACCATTTTACTCGTTTTCCTTTATATTTTTTTGTTGATATTTCCTTTTTTTTGGTGTGTGTCGAATTTGTGGTTTTTTTTTTTGTTTTCTTTCGTTGTGGACCGGCCATCGTCTCCTTATCTGGTCTTAGGCTACCTTAAAAATCATACCAGGGCACGTTGCGTCCATATTATCCGCTACAGGGAGCTCCTTTTAGGTAGGATTGAAAGTAGGTGGGTGCAAGTAATCCCCTAGTAGCCGAGGTGATAAAGGGATCGGTTGCGAGTCAGGAAAAGAGACCTAAAAAAAGGGAGAAAAAAAAGATAAAGCAAATTAGAAAAAAAATAAAATAAATTACAGAAAACACACAAGTACACAAAAACAATTGAACTACAAAGAAAGAGATACAAAAACAAAAAGGGAAAAGAAATACAGAATTAGAAAAATACCGGAAATTATAAAAAAATTCATAAAAATACTTAAAAACATAAAAATACACAAATTATATAAAATCATAAGAACACAAAAAAAAAAAACATAAAAACATAAAAATACAAAAAAACATAAAAACATAGAAAAACATAAAAAAACAAAATAGGTTTAAGGTTAGTTTTAGGATTTCTGTTAATTTATTATTTCTTTCTGTTAATTTATTATTTTATGGTTAGTGTTTGGAGTCAGTTCATTTTTGATTCATTTTTTCTTGTCAATTTAGTTTCATTTTGGTCATCTTTTGAGTTGTTTATTTTTCCTTTCGAGCATTTGTTTTCATTTTCTGTTTGTTAGTTTTTTTGATTAAATAAACATGTACATCACGCCGATGGTTTGAAGCAGAGGTCTTTCTTTTTGTTCTGCGATAGCGATGATGGCGTGCTAAGCACGATTACAGGGGGATGAGGATTTTGGCGATGCGTCGGTGGTAGTTGGTTTCACCTGGCAGCAGTGATCATCATCGGGGAACTCGACAACATGGCCGACCGAGTTCCATGGTTGCGTGGGGTACAGGCCTCACTGCGATTTCACCATGCAGTGCCTGAAGTGTGATAAGGTTTTTGTGGTGGTGGTTTTTTGGCACGATTTATGTTTTTTAAAGTGGTTTCCGTCTGGCGAAGGGGCAAGATCCCCCCCTAATCCGGCGAGCTGAGCCGCGCATCGCAAGCGTGCCAGGTCCCTTCGTCACGACACTTCCTTTTCCCTTCCTTTTCCGATTTCCGTTTCCTTCCTTTTCTTTTCACTTTTTCCTTATCCTCTTATTTTTCCTCTTCCCACTTTCCTGCTTGTAGTTATTTTACCTCTCCCATCCTAATGTCATCCTCCTGTCAAATTTCCTTTCTTTTCTTTTCCCCTTTCTTTTATCCTTTCCTTTCCTTTCCTATATTCCTTTCCTACCTTATCTTTTTGCCTTTACCTATTCCAATCCTCTACCTATCCCCATCCCTTCCTTCATCCAACTACCTTTCCAAATCCTTCATACCCCTCCGTATTACAACATATATCTGAGATACTGAAAGTGGATAGTAGAAGGGCAGAAGCTAGGTAAAGCCCGAACATTAAATCCTTGTAACGATTACTTAAATTTATTCTTTTCTCTAAATACACTTTATAAAGTATGTTACTTGTTCAAAACTAAATTAAAGTAATTCAATATTACTTGTTTAAAACTAAATTAAACTACTTCAATGTTACTTGTTTAAAACTAAATTAAAATACTTCTAATAAAGTAAGTTACTTGTTTCAAGGTAAATCAATTTACTTTTCGCAAAATATGTTACTTGTTTGAAACTAAACCAACATTATATCTGTATAATAAAGTGTAATATGTTTGTATGCCTTCATGGTTAGATTTTTGACTTTTTTTCAAGCGTATAGCTTGACGATGTGCTAAAGTTTCTTTTCAGGGGATGTGAAGGGCAACGATTTCGGTGATTGAAGGATGAGCTGAGCAATAATGATAGGTAAGCGAAGGCGAAGGTAAAGGGAGAGGCGAAAATCCGCCAACGTCTCTCAAGGTAGGGTGGGATAGGCATCGTCGAATGAGATTTGTTCAATTTTTTTTTAATGTTCGAATTCATTTGTTTGGATCGATTAAGGCATGATTTTTTTTTGTTATAGGTTGAATCCTTTTGTAGTTGCGAACAAGATCCCACAACATCCGGCGAGCTCAAGCCGAGCCTCATCAAGCATACCAGTTCGCAACTACAGGAAACAGAAGTTTACTTTTATTCAACACAACCCCCAGCCTATTACAACATGGATGAGCGTTTTAAGCTACTATTACAAGACGACTCAGACGATGAAGATCCTGAACCAGATGAAAAAGTTCTCTCCACACACCAAACTCACGTTGTTGAGTGGGTCGACGCACAGTCAACTCCCTTCAGTCGAAACAAGTGCGTTATACAATCGCAGCAAAGTAAAATGTGCACAATCATCAGCGCAACATCCATGTGCTCCTAAACAACCACTCCCCAAAAATGTATTGCCCGCAACTTCTCCCACTATACTTCCAAAACAGGGAATGACATCACACCTTACAGAAGTTGTTAACACCATCACCCCAAGCCAACTGGCAGCACAAAAAGCTCTTCCAAAGGATCTGCCCATATTTAGTGGCAAACCGGACGAATGACCCATGTTCATCAACTGCTTCGAGGGGACTACTGCAATCTGTGGCATAACAAATATTGAGAGCATCTATCGTCTCCAAAAATGTTGAAAGGGTCCTGCACTTGAAGCAGTCCGAAGCAGACTTGTGTTCCCTCAAAATGTTCCAACCATCATCGAGACGCTGAGACTGATTTTTGGAAGACCAGAAGCAATTATACAATCCCTGCTGCAGAAGGTTCGTGCGGAACCAAACCCTAAGTCGGAGAAACTAGAGACCATCATTGCGTTTGCACTCACTGTGGATAATTTGTGTTCCACCATGGAAACATGTGGTATGATAAATCATTTAAATAACCCCGTTCTTTTACAGGAAATTATCGAAAAACTACCCGCTCAAATAAAGTTAAACTGGGCGACATACTCAAGCAACATCGAAGTAAACCTGGCTACTTTGGGTACCTGGTTGATGAAACTGGCCGGTACTTTCAGCAGTGTTACTTACAATATTCCGAACATCCAAGGCAAACCAGAAAAATCTACGGCAAGAGGTCACGTTGCTGTTTATGACGAAAATGTCAACGATTCCAGTTCTTCAAGTCGCAGAAGATGCTGTATTTGCGACCAAAATTGTGCAAAAGTTGAAAACGGCAACACCTTCAATAACCTCAATACAACTCAAAGATGGAATGCTGTTAAGTTAAATAAATTGTGTCGACTGTGTCTCATTTCCCACCTGCGATCTCGGTGTCGATTGAATACGTTATGTGGAATCAACAGGTGCAAATATAAACACCACCGTCTACTACACAATTACGACAAAGATGCCATTGCTACTGCCCAAATCAACACCCATGTCGACAGCCAAAACGGCGTTCTATTCAGAATCCTTTCAACAACTAAACATGGTAAGCGTGGACCTGTAAAGGTATTCGTCTTTCTTGACGAAGGGTCGCCACTCTCTTTAATGGACGCATCATTGGCTGAAGAGTTGGAGCTACAAGGACCTGCAGAAGCCTTATGTCTCAAATGGACCGTAGATATCACCCGAACATTGCAAGAGAAGATTCACGATTTCTGACATTCGAACTTTTGTGGCACTGAAACTGCCATCACAATCCATATGTATGAAGCGGCTAGAGAAAATGTATCCCTATCGTAAGGGACTCCCATTGCGCTCCTATGATGCATCTACGCCACGCCTACTTATTGCTCTCAATAACTGGCATCTCGGAAATCAACTTCGTTACGTGGAGGGTACGATAAACCAGCCAATTGCGTCGAAAACCCGTCTAGGATGGACGATTCATGGACCGTGCCAGCTTCAGAATACACCAAAAGAGATTTGTGCTCATCATGGTTTTCATCATTGCGAGTGCACGCAACCATCGGATGATAACCTACATGACATAATGAATAAGTATTTTTCGCTCGACAGCCTTGGTGTAACTGCAAATTTAATGAAGCCTCTGGTCTCACTAGAAGATCAACGTGCCATTAAAGTTATGGAATCTGAGACTGTGCGTACGGCTGATGACGGCCGTTATCAAACCTTCTTGTTCTGGAAATATGATCAAATTCATCTCCCTGACAGTTTTCCCATGGCATCTCGTCGTTTTTGATGCCTTCAGTCTAAATTGGATCGAAACCCAGAACTAAAAAGCAACCTCAACCATCAGATTACTGAGTATTTGAGAAAAGGCTACATTCGTAAGCTCAGCAAAGAAGAACTAGAAGAAATCCACCCTCGTATCTGGTACTTACCAATTTTTCCGGTTTTCAATCCGAAAAAACCTCAAAAAACTAGCTGGGACGCCGCAGCTAAGGTTAACGGAATATCCCTAAACTCACTCCTTCTAAAAGGGCCCGACCAGCTGACGTCTCTAATGGGTGTATTGTATCGATTCAGGGAAAGAAAGGTTGCCATCTGCGGGGGTATTCGAGAAATGTATCACCAAGTCTGAATTAAAGGAGAGGACCAACACTCTCAACGCTTTCTCTGGGAATTTGACGAAAAAAATAAGAAAGCCCTAGTCTTTATCGAGGAATAGTCCAGAGCAGTAAAATGTATCCAAGATAATCATTACGTAGAAGACCTTTTAGATTGCGTGGACACCGAAGCGGAGGCAATCCAATTTTGCCATGAAGTTAATCGCATTCATCAGCACGGTGGATTTGAAATCGGAAAATGGATTTCCAACTCATCAACTGTAGTCAGCACATTAGGAGAGACACATACCAAACAAAAGGGCAATCTGAACATGGCTCTCGAAATCGAAGCAACAAGGTCCTTGGGATGTGGTGGTGCACATCATCCGACTGTTTTACTTACGTAGTTATTAAAAACGAAAACAATAAATTGATTCTCCAAAGATCTCAGAAGAAAAGTCATCAACAGAAAAGTGTTTTGGTCAGATTCCAAAACAGTGCTTAGTTGGATTCGCGCTGATCATCGTAACTACCGACAGTTTCGAGTTTCCGAGATTCTGGCGTTATCTTAAGTCGAAGAATGGAAATATGTGCCAACTAAGCTCAACGTGGCGGATGAATTGACCAAGTGGTCGAAGAAACAACCCTACTTTGAATCCAGTGGACGATGATATACGGGGCCACCTTTCTTATCACTGCCTGTAGACAATTGGCCAGCGAGTATTTCGGTTAACCATACCTGTGAAGAAGAAATCAAACCTCATCTCTTTGTAAACAAAAGTGAATCCGGAATAGTAATTGATCCTGAACGTTCTTCAAAGTGGATGCGATTGGTAAGGAGTGCGGCATTTATGTTTCGATTCATCTACAACATTCGACATAAGAGAAGAAATCTCCCAAGAGTTTCAGGTGAGATACAAAAAGAAGAATACCAGAAGGCAGAAGCATATCTATATCGCGAAGCTCAGCTCGATATTTATGCTAACGAGTTCTTAGCGCTTTCGAAACAAAAACATAAGCTTAAGCATCAGAGAGTTGTGGGAAAAGGTAGCCCTATCTACAAACTTACTCCATACCTAGACAGTAATGGCGTACTCCGTCTGTATGGACGCTTTGATGCTACAGCCGATGTAAACCACGACGTGAAGCGGCCAATAATTTTACCAAGGGCACACCCCATCGAGAGTTTCGGTAAGAAAAGTATTACAAAGGTGCCAGTATTGCAAAATTCGACATTCCTTTCCAAAGCCACCCATGATGGGGAAACTTCCACCTGCCAGACTCGCAACATATCATCGTCCGTTCTCGTATTCCAGCATAGACTATTTTTGACCTATGCGTTTATCCATCGGAAGAAGAATAGAGAAGAGTTGGGGTGTCCTTATCACCTGCATGACGACGTGGACCATACACATTGAAGTAGCTTCAAGTTAATCCAGCGATTAGTGCATCTCGGCCATAAAACGTTTCATAGTTTGTCGCGGAATACCAATTGAGTTCCATTGCGACAATGGAACAAGTTTTCACGGCGCCAAAAATTAACTTCGAAGAGTTTTTAATCATCAGACGGATATGGCCAGAAGATTCACATCGACAACAACGAAATGGATATTCAACCCTTTATCGTCGCCACAAATGGGAGGAACTTGGGAGCGGATGGTTCAAACTGTCAAAAAGGTACTTCAAGAAATAGCTCCAATCCATAACCCAACATATGAACTGCTCCATAGTATGCCGCTAGAAGTAGAAAAAGTTATTAATTGCCATCCACTTACATACTTGCCGCTCGATACAGACGAAGATGAAGCTCTGACTCCGAATCATTTTCTTCTGGGATCATTAAATGAACACAAGCCAGACACCATTGTTACCGTTAACATTGGTTGATAGCACAACAGTACGCCAACAGATTCTGGAGACGATGGCTGAAAGAATACCTTCCAACAATCACCCGTAGGGGAAAATGGTGGGCACCAGCAAAACCAATCGCAGTAGGAGACATCGACATCGTTGTTGATGATACAAATCCGATAAATTTATGGCCGAAGGGACGAGTAATAAAAAGTACAAACTAGAGATGGGATTTATGTTCGACCAGCAGTAAAGATTGCCGTTATCGACGTTCAAGATGGTAAGTCGGTATCAACCGTCTTACCGGGGGGGGGGAGTGTCGCCGCCAACGACATCTGTCAGCCAAAGGCAAAGTTCGAAACATAAGAAACATCCTCTTGTCATGTTTTCTGAATGGGAAGCGACGAGAAATAGACGAAAAAAACAGAACGCATTTTTCATTCCTTCTAACTCTTGTAAATTCGCAACTAGTAAAAGACGAAGTTTTTTAGCGCTTGTCCAAAAAAAAATGCGTATATAGAAATTAACAGCCTTATTTATAAACCAATAATAGGGAGTGAATAGCGCTATGTTCCTCTTATAATATCTCTGAACAAGAAAACCTTATTTATAAAACTTTCTGAACGTAACATAGGCTGAACGCCGATTTAGGTAGTATAGAGACTGAATAAATTTGTGTCTTCGCTATTTTGAAATGACAGGGGACTGTTAGTACGCCGGCGGATACATAGATGGTTTTCAGGGACCGCTTTATTTTCGATAGTGAAGTAGATTAGATTAGATTCTTTATTTAGCTTCTGCTATTAAATTACAATAATTACATAAAAGTAATTGAAATATTGATAAATAAAAAACATATTGATTTATCTAATTATAATTTGATTTTACGTATAAAATAAGCTTTCTTTTAAATGATATTATATTCGTTTCTGATTTTAAATCATTTGGTAAATTGTTGAATAATTGTAAACCTTTGTGGAACAATATATTTTGAGCTCTGCTCGTTGAAAAGAAAGGTAGCCTAAAATTTCCTCTGTTTCTTAACTGATACGGTTGAACATCGGATACATACACGATTTGATCAAACAGATAATTCGGTAACATATTATTTCTAATTTTAAATATGAAAATGAGTACATTCGTTAATGTTCTTTGATTTATATTAAACCACTTCAGGGTATCTAGCATTACTTGAATTGGTGTTAACATATTGCACTTGAGAATACACCTCATTCCTCTATTTTGTATTTTTTGTAATCTATCAGTCATTCGATTAGATCCTAAAAAAAGTATTGTTGAACAAAATTCAAAATGAGGTTTAATCATTACGTTAAAAATTTTTATTGCACAGTTCGGCGAAAGTCGATCTCTAATTCTACGAAAAAATCCAATTTTTTTAGCAATTTTTTTACATACATAGCTAATGTGATTTTCAAAACTTAACTTCTTATCTAAAATAACTCCTAGGTATTTAATTTCGATAACTGTTTCTATAACATTATCATTGATTACAATATTTTCTGTCGAATCTCCATTGATTATAATTGCTTTAGTTTTAGCGATATTAAGTTTTAACTTATTCATTTTAAAATATACTTCTAGCTTTTTCAAATCTGCGTTAAGTTGGTTAATACATTGCTGCGCTGATGTTCCAGTTACGTAGATCAAAGTATCATCCGCGAAAAGTCTAGCCTTGGCATGGTGTAGTACATTTTCCAGATCATTAATATAAATAATGAAAAGTAGCGTTCCCAAAATTGCTCCTTGTGGTACACCCAGTCTCACCTCCATAACTTCAGAATATTCGTTGGCCACTCTTGTTCGTTGTGTTCTTTTTGTTAAATAACTTCTAAACCATTCAAGCTCTACTCCTTTTATTCCATATCGTTCGAGCTTCTGTACCAGCACTTCTCGATCAATTGTTTCAAAAGCCCTTTGAAGATCCAAAAAACTGCGACTATAACCTTTTTTTCATGTATATTTGTTTTCCATTGTGTGACAACTAGATTTAAAAGTGATTCACAGCTGTGTTGCTGTCGGAAGCCTGATTGGTAATCGCTCAAATAATTGTTACTTTCCATGTAACTTTGTAATTGCTTATGTACCACCTTTTCCAGGATTTTGCTTTCTGTCATAAGCATGTTTACAGGACAAAACTCTGCTGGATTTACTGTTTTTTTTACTTTTTCAATAGGTACAACTGTAGATTCCTTCCAATTTTCAGGAAAAATTCCTGTTCTTAATGAATTGTTAATTATTTTTAAAATACAAGGCCCTAAAATGTCAAACGCGCTTAGTAAGATTCTTGTTGACAATCCGTTGAAGTCTTTTTTAGCATTCATGTTCTTCATTGTACAATTCAATTCACTCATACTAATTAATTTGAACTTAAAAGTATTAACACTATTTATATTTATTAAATTTTCATACTGTTCAAACGATATTTTACTATTCAATTCTTCGACACTTTTAACAAAAAAGCTGTTCAGGCTGTTAGCTATCTCTCTCTTGTTCTTTATCGTTCTATTATCACATACAATTTGATCTATTTCACTTCTTTCTTCATTCAGTACGAGCGATTTTATTGTTCTCCACATTGTTTTTTGGTTCGTAGCTTGATCTATCTTCCTAGCAATGAAATTATTTTTGGCTAATTCTTATTCTTTGATATATTTATTTCTAAATTGTCTATATGTATTCCAGTCAGTATTGTTATTTGTCCAAACAGCTCTTTGATGTAGTTGAATTTTCGTTATTTTCATATTGACTAAATGTTGATTAAACCACCCGATATTGTTAACAGTTCCACTAAAAAGTCTTGAGATCATCATCTTCTCCAAAGTTTTCTTTAATATTTCACTGAAAGATTTTGTTGACACATTTACATCATTAAAGCTTAAGTTTATTATTTCTTGGTTTATAAGTTCACTTCGAAAAACGTTCTCATTAAATGACAGTATTTTTATGCTTTTGCTGGAGTATCTTTTGTTGACAGTACCTGTTTCAAACTTTATTTCCAATGTTTCAAGGTCACTGATTTTAAATTCATTTATTACCTTAGCTTGTATATTTTGATAGTTAGTTACTACGTTGTCTATTAAGGTAGACGAGTTTTGAGTAACTCTTGTAGCTTCTGTTACTATTTGATTAAAAGAATAGTCTGATATGCTTTCAAAAATTCGTTTCTTACACGTATTGCCCGAAAACCAGTCTATATTAAAATCTCCCATTATTATAACATCCCGATATACCGCACTAATCTCATCAATTTGATCTTTAAAAAAATCACAAAAAATGCTTTCCGGTGAGTTTTGTTTATTCGGAGATCTATAAACAGCCACTAAAATCATACATATATTGTTCTTATACACCTTTACAACTAACCACCAAATCATTTTACCCATAGCTATTTTTGCTATTTCTTCGACCTGCCATTCTGTTTTAATAAAAAAAGTCACTCCGCCCGTATGGCTAGAACAGCTATCACATCTTACTATTTTGTAGCCTTTTAACTTTATTTCAGAGTCTTCTATATTTGATGTTAAATGAGTTTCAGTCACACAAATAAAATCGTAATCTTTTTTGAACACTATTACTTCCAACTGTGCTAAATTTGATCGCATTCCACCGATATTCAAAAGAAGGCAATTTGCCGTTATTTTCTCATTTTCAATTTTTAATTTAGGTTGAAGTGATCTACAGGAAATATCTCTGCAGTCATGCCCTATATCAATGTCAGTTAAATTAAGTCTTTCTTTAGCTCTATTGCAGTTCACACTTTTTAGAATTTCATTTTTACAGTCTTTATACGAATGACCATCTTCCCCACATTTAGCACATACCTGTGAAGCCTCCTTACAATGCATAGATTTATGGTTAAAACCCCAACAATTGAAACATCTTAGTACATTTAAACTTTCATAAACTGGGCATCTATCCCATTCAATATTTTATTTCTTTATATTTAGAACACTTTCAAATCCTTTCCCGTCTACTTCAATTAACGCATTATAAAAACGTTGGTTTTTAAATGATTTGTAAACTTTTATACACTTTATTTCCTCGCACTGTATATTATTCTGCTTTTTTATTGCAGTAATAATTGAATCACCATCCATAGCTTCACTCAAACCCGCGACGAGAATTTTTGGCAAACGCATTTTTGGTACATGCACATCATATTTTTCACTTAGTTTCTCTTTCAATTCGTTCGCTAATTTTGCTCGCGCTTCATTGTTTACACATCGAATAGCCACCGCACCTTCATTCCTATTTATCATTCCACTCACTCCTACATTAAGTGCCGACGCGACGGTTTAATTTTTTTTTTCATTTCACTTTTTGTGTATACCTGGGATTTTACTTTTTGGTGGTTTTCTTACGCACCAGCTGTTCAATAGGTAGAAAATACACATCATTGCTATAATAGGTTTATAAATAAGAATTTATGCAACGTAGAATAGAGTGCTATTCACTACATAACTATTCATCCGTTCAGAGCTATTTAGGGAAATCTAATAAATACGGCTGTAAAAGTATATAAAATTAAGAGAAATAATAAAGTTTGTAAGAAATTGAATTTACGTAAGTGTTCTTTTTATTAAAACCCTCGCTGAAAGAAACGTCGCCGTCACTGTCGTGACAGGTACCAATCATAATCTGATTTACGAAAACAATGTCAGCGATACGACGACGTTTAAAGAGGGTCGGCATGTCAATGAGTAGCAATCGGTTTATTCATAGGGGGGTAAAACTAAAGGGTCAGACCAAGGTAAGCTACGAAAAGCGAATCTTAAAAATCTTCGTTGAACAGCTTCAATTCTGCGAGATTCAGTTATTTGGTAGGGAGACCAGACTTAACTAGCATATTCAAGTATAGGCCTGACAAATGTAGTGAATAAAGATTTAGTGACGTATGGGTTGGAAAACTTTTTAGACCAGCGTTTGATAAACCCCAAGGAAGAGTTCGCTTTCGCAATAATATGGTTAATGTGAGAGTGGAAATTTAGCTCTTTGTCGCAAATAATTCCAAGATCGCGAATAGACGAAACTTTAGGGACGGGCATGTTGCGGAAGTAATAAATTCGGGGACTGGAAGGTAGACGCTTACGCGAGAAAGTCATACTTTGGCATTTTTTGACATTTAGTTTAAGAAAATTTTTGTTACACCAAATAAAGAAAGTGTTGAGGTCTTGTTGGAGGAGGAGAGAATCCTGAGCAGATGAAATAACTTTTACTATTTTAATGTGGTCTGCATAAATAGAGAGGTCTGAGAATGACGCTGTACCGCCGACGTCATTAATGGCAAGCACAAACAGAAGTGGACCGAGATGGCTGCCCTGGGGAACTCCCGAAGAGGCAAATATTGGATCGGAGGATGCTTTTCTCAAGGCAAGCCTATATACTCGGTTCTCGAGGAATGATTTGATCCATTCGATAACTTGTGGTGGGAAACCAAAGGCTTTAAGTTTGAGGTAGATATTTTGATGACTGATTTTGTCGAATGCTTTACTATAATCAGTAGTAATAACATCAACCTCATTGGCCTTTGTAACGAAGCATTTGTGGCTTAGTTACATGCTTGAAGTATGCAGTGCAAGTGAGGTATGCTTGAAGTATGCAATGGGAATTTTTACTAAGCAGCCTTCTGGGCTCCACCCATTTAGTAATGCATGAAGTATGCAATGATAAATGGCTTAGCACCATATTGGTATACTACAGCATGGTAGGCTGTGCTTTTTGCAACAACAACTGTGTAATAGGCAGAGTACACACAGCATAGGTAATTGGCAAGGGGAAGATTGCGAGTGATGAACAACAAGGTACATTGCATATGGGCTGCACACTACATGGCAGCTATGAATGCACGTGGTATGGTTTAGCTGCGGGGAGGTAATCGAGTTGTTGTTCGTGTTAAGCAGCAGCTGTGTACCTGGCAAAGTACACACAGCAGAGGTAAATGGAAAGGGGAGATAGCGATTGGAAAACAACAATGTGTATTGCTTATGGGCTGCACACGACACTGCAGCAACGAACGCGTATATGGTTTAGCTGTGATGAGGTAAGCACATTGTTGTTTTTATTAAACCGTAGCATGGCAAATCTCACCATGCATTAATTTTATATGGGCTGCACACGTTACCAAGAATGGAAAAGGAGTATAAATAGGGCAGCCAAATGACGGAAGATCATCAGTCCGCCGGCACGATCCCAACAGTACGAATCATTGGAAAGATAACAAAGCTAAGTAATAGCAAGGTAACAAAGCTAAGTTAATAGCAAGGTAAAAAGGTAACAACAATTTAATATATGTTTATTAAGTATTGTGCCACCGGGGGCAGAGACTAATACCCGTAGATCCGACCGGCCATAGCTTGAGTTTCTACCCCACTCAAGTTTCTGCTCCGCTTAGGTAGAGTGTACATAGTGTACTTAATTGAAGCTTGGGTTCCAGTACTTGGTACTAACCCCAAATTACTTTTTGAAAGGACGGCACCAGCTATCCTAATTTGTTTATTCCTCTTTCCACTCCATCTGAGTGTAGGGAGGACAGGCTGAAAAGCCACCTGATCATTCTTCAGCATTGTACGCTGAGGACAGAGTATGGAACGTTTATTCGTTCGCCAATTTGCAATGCTTTCTTTCTAAGGCTGAGGTAAGCTCAGCGTGTCCAAGGTAGTCTCGACGAAGCACCAGAAGTCGAGATAAAGATTCCACCAAGATTTAGCCAAAATAACCAAACACAACCAACTTTTATTTTTAAAATAAATTCCTTTTTATTTATCGCCTTAATAACAATAGATTTCACTTAAACTAGCATATACAATAATTCTGTCCTCAGCTGTCCAATGCTAAAGAATAATCAGGTGGCTACAAGCCTGTCCTCGATACCTTCAGGAGGAAGGAAGGAGGAATAAACACAAGTAATCTTGTCCTCGACGCAAATGCCGAAGAATAATCAGGTGGCTAAAAGCCTTTCCTCGATACCTTCAGGAGGAAGGAAGGAGGAATAAACACAAGTAATCTTGTCCTCGACGCAAATGCCGAAGAATAATCAGGTGGCTAAAAGCCTGTCCTCAATGCCTTCAGGAGGAAGGAAGGAGGAATAAACACAAGTAATCTTGTCCTCGACGCAAATGCCGAAGAATAATCAGTTGGCTAAAAGCCTGTCCTCGATACCTTCAGGAGGAAGGAAGGAGGAATAAACACAATAATTCTGTCCTCGACGTAAATGCCGAAGAATAAACGGTTGGCTATGAGCCTGTCCTCCCTACACTAAGATGGAGTGGAAAGAGGAATAAACAAGCAGGATCTCGCTTCTGCCTTATGTCCAAAGCACCAATGCTATGGAATTATCGTCGAAACCAATATCCGCGAGTATTCCTGATGGGAATTCACACGGAATAAACGTTTGAGCCGTTCCGAACTCTGTCCCCAGCGTACAATGCTGAAGAATAATCAGGTGGCCTTTCAGCCTGTCCTCCCTACACTCAGATGGAGTGGAAAGAGGAATAAACAAGCAGATTCTCGCTGCCTTATGTTCAAAGCACCCATGCAATGGAATTATCGTTGAAGCTACTTTTGCGTCAGTAGCTTCCAATGTCCGTGGAGATTGCTTGATGGGAATCCGCACGGAATAAACGTTTGAGTCTACCGGACTCTGTCCTCAGCACAAATGCCAAAGAATAATCAGGTGGCCTTCGGCCTGTCCTCCCTACACTCTGAGGGAGTGGAAAGAGGAATAAACAAATTTGGACAGCTGGTGCTGTCCTTCTCAAAAATGCAGTGGGATAGTACCAGGTACTAAATCCCAAGTTTCCAATTGAGTAGTGTACACTCTACCGAAGCGGAGCAGAAAAACCAAGGCCCTCGTGGTGCTTGTTGTTTCTACCCTACCAAGGCCCTCGTGGTGCTTGTTGTTTCTACCCTACCAAGGCCCTCGTGGTGCTTGTTGTTTCTACCCTACCAAGGCCCTCGTGGTGCTTGTTGTTTCTACCCTACCAAGGCCCTCGTGGTGCTTGTCGTTTCTACCCTACCAAGGCCCTCGTGGTGCTTGTTGTTTCTACCCTACCAAGGCCCTCGTGGTGTTTGTTGTTTCTACCCTACCAAGGCCCTCGTGGTGCTTGTCGTTTCTACCCTACCAAGGCCCTCGTGGTGCTTGTCGTTTCTACCCTATCAAGGCCCTCGTGGTGCTTGTCGTTTCTACCCTATCAAGGCCCTCGTGGTGCTTGTTGTTTCCACCCCCGCAAGGCCTTTGGGTGCTTGTTAACGCGGCTACCTATAGGGTGTATCGCCACGTTTGCCGTGCCACTGGTGGCCGAATAAATAATCAGACTTAACGCAAGATTTGTCTCTTTTTCTCCTAGGTGATAAGACTACCCGAGTGACGACCTGTATTACTATACGGAGTACATCTGAACGTCCCAAAGTCTAGGACCACCTATACCAGAATAAGACGTCCGCCTGATACATTCGGAGGTACCAGTCCCTACCGAACGCCAGTAAGAGATATATAAATATAAATACATATATATATAACCAAACCATTGTAAATTATAAGACATACAAAAGGGAGTTCTATTAAAGAGAGTTTCTGACCGTTGTAAATTTTTCTGTGTTTATTTTACTGACCCTGGCCAGCCGCGAGTTTTACCCCGGCTGGAAACAAAAACACTTCACAATTTGGCGCCCGAGCAGGGACTAATAAGGTCCACTCCGTGAAACTCTCTTTAGAACTATAAACTCAGTCACAAAGATGCAGACCGAAAAACCAGACATGGCCGACTCCGAAGGTTTTGACGTGTTCGGGAGTATAGGAGCAATTTACTTGCTCAGCAAACCCGAACTCGTCGCTCGCATGCAACAACAAGGACTCGATACGGAAGGTAGCTTGTCCGTGCTAAGAGCCCGATTAAGCTCCTACATAAAAGGAGCTAGGCTTAGAAAGTCCACCCAGAACCTGTGCGAAGACTTAGAGAGGGCCGCAACAGAAAGGGAATTTAAACCGGCGTGTGAAGCCGCAACCGAGCCAAAGTCGCCTATATATACCGAAATCTCTTTCGAGGTACCCTCGTACGTACCGCCGCCCTCCGAAAACATTCAACGTAGACCGCGCAATGAACCCGACCCCGACGAGGCCAGCACATCACGTGCAATTGGTGCAGCATCGACCAGGTCCAACTTCCGCCCGACCGGACGTTTCATCCTCAGCTATGAGGCAGAGCTGATGAACAATGTACGGAAGTGGGGGTTGAGGTTCGATTCGTCGGGGAATGCCATGGAGTTCATGGACCGTCTCAAGGAGTTGACGGCCTGTTATGATATCCGCCCCGATGACATCGTTAAGGCCGTCCCGGAGATATTACGGGGCACGGTGTTAGAATGGTTCCGTATTAACAAGGAACGTATAAAGACATGGACTCAGTTCCGCACAGCTTTCTTGGACCATTTCCTACCGGCTAGATACCTTTGTAAGCTAGAGGAGGAAATACTACGCAAGAAACAAGGGCCCCGCGAGAAAGCCAAAGACTACATACAGGCGACTCAATATTTAATCTACCGGCATCCTCGGATGAATATAGAGGATAGCGTCGACCGGATTTACGATAGTCTGCGGCCTGAGTACCATTTATACATAAAGCGTCGCGACTTCGAGACATTGGGGGAATTGGTGAAACTAGCGGAGGAATACGAATATATAAGAGGGGAAGACCGAACCTCCCACCAAGTACCGCCCCGCACCGCTCCTGCACCAAACCGTTTTCCTTTTTCCCACCGACCAGTAACCGACCGCCTAGCAGTGCTGCCCCCACCCCGACCGAATTTCCATCATACCGACCAGACGCAGCTCCCACCACAAGTCAGCCAATACGACAGAAGCACCCATTGTTGGAACTGCAAGCAGCGGGGACACAACAAGGGTAATTGTCGAAGGCCCTTCCGGCTATTTTGCTCATATTGTGGAGAGGATGGACGGTTGACGAGAGAATGTAACTGTCATCCACACAGAGCTGCTGTCATGGACACTCAACATCGTAACAATGATCCGTTACCATTCAACCCCAGCGACTTATTGATTCTTCGTAGTCATCCCAAGGACTTGACAAAACGGCGCGCCAGGCAAACAGAGTTAAATCCTTTGCAATATCCGCAATACCGAAGATCAGAAAACAGATTATACCGTAAATTCCCCGCTCATCCGTTTTGCAGTCAAGGAGAAGACTGGAGGTTATGTGTACCATTGACTAAAAGAAAAAAAGTCATGTGCAAGGATCATGGCAGCACGACAGATGGACACCTTGGTAAAGTAAAGGGGAAGTTCATCCGTGCGAGAAGTACCGTTCGCGCTCATGTGAAAGATCTGAGAGGATTCTTGTCGACGGACGACGAAAGTATAAATCAAGAAGATCAATTGAATTTCATTCAGTCTGCTTTATTCAACCACCGAGGTCACACGACAATGAAGTATTCCGAGGAAGAAATGGACGCCGCGCAACCCTGGAAACGTCTCCAAACCGCGCCACAGAAAGTAGCGACCGGCAAAAGGACTGCCATATTCTTGCCAGAACTACCAGCTACCACGACCAAACGGCGCATAGCCCATAAGCCAAAACCAGACGGCTCGATTACCGGGGAGACCAGCAGGCAAGTGACAACCAGCCGCAGCCACCAGACCAACACGCCAGCCACTATTACTAAGGCAGGGAGCCGAAAGCCGCCAACCAACTGTCCATTGCCGCCAAACACCAGCCGAAAGCCGCCAACCAACCGTCCATTGCCACCAGTCACCAGTCAAAGACCGCCAAACACCAGTCAAAAGCCACCAACCAACCGTCCATTGCCACCAACCACCAGTCAAAGACCAAACACCAATAGTCGAGAGCCGCCAACCATGCCAAAATACCAGGAGATGCCACTAGTCGAACAGAAGTATGCCTTGTCCAAGAAGTCCGTACCTAGTGCCATCCCAGTCTCGACCAGCGTCTCCCAGAGACCCATCAGCGCCCCCAGTATGAAACTAGGCAAGCCAGCAACCATCACCAGCGGGGAAGCACAAACTAGGCCAGTAATCACAAGCGTACCGCCGCCGCCACAGAGGAAAATCGATTTCCACGCTAGCCCTTGCGGCACGGAGCCACCAGAACAACGCCCCGGAATCTCCGGCAGCGATCATGCCGGCGAATCAAACTTAGCCTACCATGGAAAAGCTAAGGGAAAGGAGGACCCGTTCAAGGGCATAAACATTAAGGCTCACCACCTATACCATGCCGACAGACGCCGCCAACGGTTCTATTTCAAGAGGAGGATCGGCACCGTGGACTGCCGAATCGTAAAACGAGGGGTGGCTATTTTGCGCCACAAAGAGACCGGCCAGACGAAGGAAGTCATCTTCGACCCTTAGGCATTGAAAGCCGATAAAATTTTTTTTTGTTAATTTTTTTTTACCAAGGAGGTTATTTTTTGTTATTGTGTTATTTTCTTTACTAAGGATGTTCTTTTGTTTTTGTTAAATTGTTACGTTAAGAAAAAAAAGGAAAAATAATAAACAAAAAAAAAAAAAAAAACTATAATAAAGCGTTAGTTGTTGTTATTGAAACATGCACAAAAAAGGAAAAAAAAACCACAGTGAAGGAGGAACCTATTTAAAGACGTGAAGGTTCACGTCTCCGAAGAGGAGGGAGTATGTAACGAAGCATTTGTGGCTTAGTTACATGCTTGAAGTATGCAGTGCAAGTGAGGTATGCTTGAAGTATGCAATGGGAATTTTTACTAAGCAGCCTTCTGGGCTCCACCCATTTAGTAATGCATGAAGTATGCAATGATAAATGGCTTAGCACCATATTGGTATACTACAGCATGTTAGAATTGTAGAAGTCTCTTCCTTATTGACCGCAAAAATGATTAAAGAAAAATTAAACAAAAACACAAACGAAATTTAATTTAGTTGTCATCTGTTTATTTTTTTCCTAAATACCGAATGCATTTCGGAAGGCAATTGGCCTACCATCATCAGCGTAATACGCGTGAACAACTGAAAAGCTTATGGTTGTAATACAATTAAAGCAATAACAAAATTTTTTTTTTAAAGTCAGAGAGTAACATTGAGATTATTACATGTACATATATAAATATAACACATACAAATTATTTAGCAAGAGCAAATAAGTTAGAGGTTATTGGACTTTCTTCTATGTTCATCAAATTCTCGTTAATACTAATGTAGATGGATTCATATGCGTCTAATTTCGATGGAACAGGTACACTTTTTATGAGCTTGTAGTTGTCGAGGAGAGGTGTCAAGTGGTGAGGTTCTGTGTGGGTCAAGTCAAATGCATGAGCTGCAACTGCTTTTTGGATGTCTTTATTGTTTATGTACCTCTGATGTTCAGCTATACGACACTCAACTGCGCGCTTTGTCTGTCCGATGTATTTACTGCCACAGGTGGAACAATTGATTTCATAAATTCCGCTCTTTTTGTTCATTGGCTTGGCATCTTTGGAAGTACCAAGAGAAGAGCTGAGCTTGTTTTTGTTGGAATTCACGATAGTCAAATTAGCTTTGCTGAAAGTGTGTTTAAGTGGATTGCAGATTTTTGGCACGAACGAAAGTGCGACACGACGATCAGAGTTGATGTTTTGCTTGTTTTGAGAGAAGAGAGTAGAGCAATTCCTCTTCTTGATTCTTTGGCTATGCTTCTTAATCAATTGATCGATGACAGACTTTTTATAGCCGTTGACTTGAGCTAAGTGTAGAATATGCTCGTATTCATGTTTATAATCAGCTAACGACAGAGGTAACCGACACATGCGATAGATCATTGAATTAAATGACGCTATTTTGTTTTGATACGAACAATATGAATCGTGTGTTATGTATCTGTCAGTGGTAGCTGGTTTTCGGTAAACGTCAAATTGAATTTTCTTACCAAGACGTTTTATTTTTAAATCCAGAAAGGGTAATGTATGATCTGATGAATTCTCCAATTCATAAGTAAATTTGATGCTGGTATGGCGACTATTTATTAGATTTAAAACATGTTCGACATCAGATTGTTTAACAACAGCAAAGGTGTCGTCAACGTAACGCCACCAAATTCTAGGGAAGAAATTTTCGTCTTTCATTTCTCTTTCTAATTTGCACATAAATGCTTCAGCTATGTACGGTGAAAGACTATTGCCCATGCTGCAACAATCGCAAATTTGCGATTGAAACTTGCATGAAATATAATTGTTTTCAATTTAGAAACAAGTACTACTCTAATGACTTTGGTTGCAGCATGGGCAATAGTCTTTCACCGTACATAGCTGAAGCATTTATGTGCAAATTAGAAAGAGAAATGAAAGACGAAAATTTCTTCCCTAGAATTTGGTGGCGTTACGTTGACGACACCTTTGCTGTTGTTAAACAATCTGATGTCGAACATGTTTTAAATCTAATAAATAGTCGCCATACCAGCATCAAATTTACTTATGAATTGGAGAATTCATCAGATCATACATTACCCTTTCTGGATTTAAAAATAAAACGTCTTGGTAAGAAAATTCAATTTGACGTTTACCGAAAACCAACTACCACTGACAGATACATAACACACGATTCATATTGTTCGTATCAAAACACAATAGCGTCATTTAATTCAATGATCTATCGCATGTGTCGGTTACCTCTGTCGTTAGCTGATTATAAACATGAATACGAGCATATTCTACACTTAGCTCAAGTCAACGGCTATAAAAAGTCTGTCATCGATCAATTGATTAAGAAGCATAGCCAAAGAATCAAGAAGAGGAATTGCTCTACTCTCTTCTCTCAAAACAAGCAAAACATCAACTCTGATCGTCGTGTCGCACTTTCGTTCGTGCCAAAAATCTGCAATCCACTTAAACACACTTTCAGCAAAGCTAATTTGACTATCGTGAACTCCAACAAAAACAAGCTCAGCTCTTCTCTTGGTACTTCCAAAGATGCCAAGCCAATGAACAAAAAGAGCGGAATTTATGAAATCAATTGTTCCACCTGTGGCAGTAAATACATCGGCCAGACAAAGCGCGCAGTTGAGTGCCGTATAGCTGAACATCAGAGGTACATAAACAATAAAGACATCCAAAAAGCAGTTGCAGCTCATGCATTTGACTTGACCCACACAGAACCTCACCACTTGACACCTCTCCTCGACAACTACAAGCTCATAAAAAGTGTAACTGTTCCATCGAAATTAGACGCATATGAATCCATCTACATTAGTATTAACGAGAATTTGATGAACATAGAAGAAAGTCCAATAACCTCTAACTTATTTGCTCTTGCTAAATAATTTGTATGTGTTATATTTATATATGTACATGTAATAATCTCAATGTTACTCTCTGACTTTAAAAAAAAAATTTTGTTATTGCTTTAATTGTATTACAACCATAAGCTTTTCAGTTGTTCACGCGTATTGCGCTGATGATGGTAGGCCAATTGCCTTCCGAAATGCATTCGGTATATAGGAAAAAAATAAACAGATGACAACTAAATTAAATTTCGTTTGTGTTTTTGTTTAATTTTTCTTTAATCATTTTTGCGGTCAATAAGGAAGAGACTTCTACAATTCTAACATAATCGAGACCACAAATTTTGTTCTCCTTAACAGATTAACTTGTTAAAATTTTTTTAATTTTTTGTTTTGTTATACTACAGAATGGTAGGCTGTGCTTTATGCAACAACAACTGTGTAATAGGCAGAGTACACACAGCATAGGTAATTGGCAAGGGGAAGATGGCGAGTGATGAACAACAAGGTACATTGCATATGGGCTGCACACTACATGGCAGCTATGAACGCACGTGGTATGGTTTAGCTGCGGGGAGGTAATCGAGTTGTTGTTCGTGTTAAGCAGCAGCTGTGTACCTGGCAAAGTACACACAGCAGAGGTAAATGGAAAGGGGAGATAGCGATTGGAAAACAACAATGTGTATTGCTTATGGGCTGCACACGACACTGCAGCAACGAACGCGTATATGGTTTAGCTGTGATGAGGTAAGCACATTGTTGTTTTTATTAAACCGTAGCATGGCAAATCTCACCATGCATTAATTTTATATGGGCTGCACACGTTACCAAGAATGGAAAAGGAGTATAAATAGGGCAGCCAAATGACGGAAGATCATCAGTCCGCCGGCACGATCCCAACAGTACGAATCATTGGAAAGGTAACAAAGCTAAGTAATAGCAAGGTAACAAAGCTAAGTTAATAGCAAGGTAAAAAGGTAACAACAATTAAATATATGTTTATTAAGTATTGTGCCACAGGGGGCAGAGACTAATACCCGTAGATCCGACCGGCCATAGCTTGAGTTTCTACCCCACCAAGGCCCTCGTGGTGCTTGTTGTTTCTACCCTACCAAGGCCCTCGTGGTGCTTGTTGTTTCTACCCTACCAAGGCCCTCGTGGTGCTTGTTGTTTCTACCCTACCAAGGCCCTCGTGGTGCTTGTCGTTTCTACCCTACCAAGGCCCTCGTGGTGCTTGTTGTTTCTACCCTACCAAGGCCCTCGTGGTGCTTGTTGTTTCTACCCTACCAAGGCCCTCGTGATGCTTGTCGTTTCTACCCTACCAAGGCCCTCGTGGTGCTTGTTGTTTCTACCCTACCAAGGCCCTCGTGGTGCTTGTTGTTTCTACCCTACCAAGGCCCTCGTGGTGCTTGTCGTTTCTACCCTACCAAGGCCCTCGTGGTGCTTGTCGTTTCTACCCTACCAAGGCCCTCGTGGTGCTTGTTGTTTCTACCCCCGCAAGGCCTTTGGGTGCTTGTTAACGCGGCTACCTATAGGGTGTATCGCCACGTTTGCCGTGCCACTGGTGGCCGAATAAATAATCAGACTTAACGCAAGATTTGTCTCTTTTTCTCCTAGGTGATAAGACTACCCGAGTGACGACCTGTATTACTATACGGAGTACATCTGAACGTCCCAAAGTCTAGGACCACCTATACCAGAATAAGACGTCCGCCTGATACATTCGGAGGTACCAGTCCCTACCGAACGCCAGTAAAATATATATAAATATAAATACATATATATATAACCAAACCATTGTAAATTATAAGACATACAAAAGGGAGTTCTATTAAAGAGAGTTTCTGACCGTTGTAAATTTTTCTGTGTTTATTTTACTGACCCTGGCCAGCCGCGAGTTTTACCCCGGCTGGAAACAAAAACACTTCACACCTTTCTTTTTCTAGAGAAAGTGAAAAGACAAAGCGTCGTACACAATGCTTTAGAAAAGCTTGGTGATAGCAGAAAGCTTAGCTATCGGTCAATAATTAGAGACCTCGTTATTACCGCCCTTTTTGAAAATCGGGAAAATGAAAGATTCTTTCCAAAAAGTGGGTAAAACAGCTTGGAGCGAAAGTTGGAAAAGAGATGTAAGGGGTTCGAAGAGTGCGGTAGCGCATTTTTTAAGAAAAATGGCTTTAATGCCATCGGGGCCAGGGGAGAAATCATCATCCAGCAAGTTTAATTTGTCTCGAACAGTCTGAGGACAAATAATTAGAGAAACTAGAGATGTATGCGGGCTATTTAACAGAAACCTTTTATGATATTCAAGGTCAGGATCATTCGGGTTATTGCTATTGCTGGCAAAAAAATTAAGTATTACCTTGGGGTCAGCGGAGGAATTGCCTAGAAAAAAATTAAACGTTGAAGGAAGACCGTCAGATTTCCTTTTTACATTAATAAATTGGTAGACACGTTTTGGTTCTGAAATTAGAGAGGTTTGCATTTTATCAAGGTAATTTTGGTAGAGAGTGTGACAAAGAGACGAAAAGTTAGAGGAAGCTAGTAGGTAGTTGCAATGGTTAGAAGGTGTCGGACAGTTTAAGTATGTTTTCCATAACTTGTTTCTGACGTTGTGGATGCTTTTTAATTCTTTTGTATACCAAGGTGGAGAAGAAACCTAGGATTTTTGTAGCGTATAAGGAACACATCGGATCAAGCATGCAAAGATAGAGGGGTAAAAGATGGAAAGAGCTATGTCGATGGGAGTAGACAGGTTGATGAATAGATTGAAGTCAATGTTAATGAGAAGATAACAAAGCATATTAAAGTCGGCTTTGCGAAAGTTGAAGCTAGGAGAGTTTTCGGGTTCCATAGTTGGAACGCTATCATCAAAACGGAAAATGAAGGATGGAGGGGGATGATAGTGATCTAGAGTAGAGAGAAGATGGGTGCTTTTATAAACAGAGGAGTTGAAAGGATCAGAGGAAATCTGAAGATTGTTGAGGATACCACTGATTTGAAACAAGCCAGACTGGAGAAAGCAATCAGTGAAAATAATTTCTTTTTCGGAGGAAGGATTAGAAGGAGCAAAACACGTTTCATCTTCGGATGGAATCCATTTCAGGTCGGGCAAATTAGAATCGATTTATTCTCTTGAATAAAATTTTTTCCTGAATTTTTCACAAAAAGCGCTCTAGTGAAATAGCCATTTGCATTCCTTCCCTTAAACAATTTAGCCGCAACAACCGCTCCTGCTTCGCTACGAATGCTCATCAGTTTTACCTTGAGTCCAACTTCGGACGTACAGTCAAGTATAGAGATTCGTATTTTAGTTGCACCACCCGAATGTGGAATGCTCTACATGGCCCTGTTTTTATCTTGCATTACGGGTCACAAAAGTTCGAAAGAAACGTGCATCGATGTCTCCTTTCAAATCCTCTCCTACTTTTCTAAATGCTCGCACTGTGTTTTTATTACGTTATAAGGGTAGTCATAACCCCTTGATGTGCGCGATTATAAAAAAAAGGTATTTGGGAAACATCATCTCTTCCCAAGGAGTGAAGACTGATCCTGAAAGTTGGCCAACACCAAAGGACAAACATCAACTCCAAAGCTTTCTTGGTATTTCCACATATAACCGACGTTTTGTTAAGAACTGTGCTGGAGTTGCAAAGAGTTTGCATCAGCTCACCGACAAAGGGAAGCAGTTTAAATGGTCAGGTGAGTGTGAGAAATCTTTCGAGGAACTCAAATACCGCCTGTGTAATGCTCCAGTGCTGGCACATCCAACACCTGGCAAAACATTCATCATCGACGCAAATACAAGCAACGTTGGAATCGCAGCGGTACTATCCCAAGTGTAAATAAATCGTAGACAATAAAGAATAATAAGTGCATGATGGCGAAGAGAAAGTGGTGGCATACTACAGGAAAGTTCTCTCGAAACCCGAAAGAAAGTAGTGCGTGACCAGAAGGGAACTGCTAGCTCTTATCTTGGCAACAAAGCACTTCCATAAGTACATCTATGGACAGAAATTCCTTCTGCAGACAGACCATGGTGCTCTGAACTGGCTGTTGAACTTCAAAAATCCAGATGGGCAAGTCGCAAGGTGGATAGAAAGACTGCAGATCTATGACTACCAGATCCAACACCGCAAAGGAAAGCTGCACTCAAACACCGACGCATTATCCCGAAGATCTTGCAAAGTGGATTGCAAACATTGTAGGCGGCAAGAAGACAAAGAAATTATTGCCGCTCAGCGACTATGAGCTGACCCCATATGCAGATGGAGCAATGAGCTAAGTGAGGACTGCTCAACAGGAGGATCCAGATATCGAACCCATTCTCGCATGGAATGAAAATGAGGAGAAACCTGAGAGGGGAGACACTTCTGACAGGAGTCCAGTTCTCAAAGCCTATTGGGCACAGTGGGACTCACTATATGTGCAAGAAGGTGTCCTCGGGCGAAGATGGGAATACGCTGACGGTAAATTATATGTGATGCAGCTGATCGTACTGCAATCGAAAGTCAGTGAAGTTCTTCGGGAGATGCATGACGGACCTTCTGGAGGCCACCTGGGAGTTAACAGAACACTGGAGAAGGTGTGACATCGGTTCTACTGGTTGCATGCTAGAAATGACGTGGAGAAGTGGTGTCGAACATGTGACAAGTGTGCTGCAACCAAAGGATCTGGTAGAAAGATCGAAGGTAAGATGCATCAGTACAACGTTGGATTGCCTTTTGAGAGGATTGCAGTAGATGTGGCTGGGCCTTTTCCAGAGACCAACGCTGGAAACAAGTACATTCTGGTTGTAATGGAATATTTTAGCAAGAGTGACCTGAGGCGTATGCCATCCCAAATCAAGAAACCAAAACGGATGGGTGAGCAGGTTTGGCGTACCTATGGAGCTCCATTCCGATCAAGGGATGAACTTTGAGTCAAACATCTTCCAAGGAGTGTGCGGACTGCTTGACATCAAGAAGACAAGAACCGCAGTGCTTCGTCCAAAAGGTTTGAAAGATTCAACCGTACTTTGAAAGAACACCTCACCGTGGTCGTAGGCGACTACCAAATAGACTGGGATAGGCACGTACCGCTATTCCTGATGGCCTATAGAAGTGCAAACTTAAATTTGAGAGGAGCCACAGGAGACAAATGAGTATGTGGACGACCTCAACGATCGACTCGTTGACATCCATAAAAGATTCAGGGCACGGATGAAAGCCTACAGCGACCGAATCAAGACCCGGTACGACACAAAAGCAACGACGACAGGATTCCAAGCAGGAGATCATGTGTGGCCATTCAATCCTCATCGTCAAAAGGGATTGTCACCGAAACCTCAGCAAAACTGGGAAGGTCCTTATACTGTTGTCACGAGCATTAAAGCCAGCACACAATAACGCGTCAACCTCATTTGACAGAAAAATCAAAAGTTCAACCATAGGAAATCTGTAGAGTCTCACACAATCACGCGTTGTCTTCAAACGCGTCGTTTGACAAACGTAAGCAAACGTAACAAAGCGACCAACCTTCAAAAAAAGTTCAGCTATGTTGAACTTTTGCTCGCTTTCTGACATATCTCTCCTTTTCAGTTTTACAGTAGGGAAGAGTAATAGAATCGATGTAAGCAAAACATCGATTTACGAAACAAATTATCGATATGTCGGTATCGATGTTGTAATGTGTTTCAGCTGAAATTTATCGATGTAAATACTAAACAAATATTTAAGTTCTCGTTGTTACAGCTGTATTAAATTTAATTTTTGTTGTATTATTCAATGTAGGTGTTGTTGAAGCATTTAAACTACTATGAATTTGCCATAATGTTTTGAAAAATCGACTTATACTTTATGTAATATTTTTCATATCGAGGGTTTCGATGAATTTTCGATATATGAGCATGTATATTAGACTGGGCCAAAAATTTTTTTTTATTTTTGAATCAAAATCCATATTGAAAATACTGTTAAGGATAGCTAAAAAAAAATTCCAAAAAAATTTTAGCTCAAAAAAAAATTATTTAGAGGTCTATCAATCGTGTTTTATATTTTTTAGACCTAACCTTACTTGAACGTCAGAACTGTTCAAGTATTTTGAGCACAACAAATTTAACGACAAATATTTTTGTAGAAAATTAAATTTCCTTAAAAAAAGGTCTTAATAAAAATTTTTCTCAGACTAACCGTTTCTGAGTAATCAAGCTTTGAAAAATGGTATGTTTTTTTGATTTTGCTCTTTTATTTTGGAGATTCATAACTCACGTACAAATCAATATGTGAAAAATTGCAAACATGTTCCTTAAAGAAAATTTAATTTTCTAAAAAAAAGATTTTTTTACACTTTTTCACAACGTGCTTCCTTCAGAAGTTATTCGTGATTAAAGTTGAAAAAATAAAACGTTCTCGTTTTTTTTCGTTGTTGATTCTTTTTTTTTACTTAATGTAGCAAACTGATAGTCTTTTTTTTTCCATGATCTCGACTATCAGTTTGCTACATTAAGTAAAAAAAAAGAATCAACAACGAAAAAAAACGAGAACGTTTTATTTTTTCAACTTTAATCACGAATAACTTCTGAAGGAAGCACGTTGTGAAAAAGTGTAAAAAAATCTTTTTTTTAGAAAATTAAATTTTCTTTAAGGAACATGTTTGCAATTTTTCACATATTGATTTGTACGTGAGTTATGAATCTCCAAAATAAAAGAGTTGAAAAAATAAAACGTTCTCGTTTTTTTTCGTTGTTGATTCTTTTTTTTTACTTAATGTAGCAAACTGATAGTCTTTTTTTTTCCATGATCTCGACTATCAGTTTGCTACATTAAGTAAAAAAAAAGAATCAACAACGAAAAAAAACGAGAACGTTTTATTTTTTCAACTTTAATCACGAATAACTTCTGAAGGAAGCACGTTGTGAAAAAGTGTAAAAAAATCTTTTTTTTAGAAAATTAAATTTTCTTTAAGGAACATGTTTGCAATTTTTCACATATTGATTTGTACGTGAGTTATGAATCTCCAAAATAAAAGAGCAAAATCAAAAAAACATACCGTTTTTCAAAGCTTGATTACTCAGAAACGGTTAGTCTGAGAAAAATTTTTATAAAGACCTTTTTTTAAGGAAATTTAATTTTCTACAAAAATATTTGTCGTTAAATTTGTTGTGCTCAAAATACTTGAACAGTTCTGACGCTCAAGTAAGGTTAGGTCTAAAAAATATAAAACACGATTGATAGACCTCTAAATAATTTTTTTTGAGCTAAAATTTTTTTGGAATTTTTTTTTAGCTATCCTTAACAATATTTTCAATATGGATTTTGATTCAAAAATAAAAATTTTTTTTTGGCCCAGTCTAGTGTATATAGTCGATTATAGATTTTTGTGGTTAGCAAATCAATCAAATTGTACTTCATATTTAGGCATGAAGTATGCTTAAGCTGAATTTGAGTGTGTTTAAGCAGAACTTTATCGATGTAACTAGTAAATAGATAGTATTTCAATTTTCGTTGTTAAACCTGTATTAAACTTGACTTTTGCCAGATTGTTCAACGTAGGTGATGTTTAATCACTTAAACTACTATAATTCTGAAAAGATGTTCTTTAAAATATTTGTCATGCCGTAGATTTCGATTAATTTTTGATGCATGACCGCATGGGTGAATATAAAGTCAGTGAATATGGGCGATATTGAAGCATTTAAATCATTTTATTTTTGTTAAGGTGTTACGGTAAAATTTTCCGGAACAAGAACTATTCTTGCTATTGCTTTATTTTCATCTTTTTATATCCTCTCTTTTCCGCTTAACCTTCCCATCTTTTTTTTGACCCCAACATTACTCCGTTGTTTGCTCTTAGCAGTGTGAATGTAACATCGCTTTGAGCAAATAACAAAAACAGGTAGCCCAAATCAGCGGATGAGCTGAAACATTGATCGGTATATCGAGCCAGAAGGACTCTGGAGAGTCACATACAAAAACAACAACACAAAATCGTCAACATAAAATACACCATACACACACCATACAAAAATTCACTTTACGCAACATCGCACAGAATACACATGCATATTGAGCTCGAAATTGCGAAGGAGACAACTTCATCATTTAAAACGATCTAAAGTAGTATGGCGCTAAGCCCACCCTAAATTATCTATAACAAGATATAAAAAGGTTGGAACGATAAGTGTTCATCCCCTCATCCTTAAATCTGCAAAAGGGTCCACCAGTATCAGGTTAGGGTTCGCGATATAAAAGATTTCCTCCTCCTATAGGTGTCCTCAAAAGAATTTGTTATTCAAAAAAAAAATAGTAAATTGATCTTTAGTCTTCTTAGATTCACTTTTCACGCGTAGTAGAGTAACTGAGAAAATGCTCAGATTCAACTTGTTTTCAATTTAGTCAATTTCGATGTTTTCTCAAAATGGTTTTGATATAGGGTTTTAGGTGGTCTGGACTCACCCATCAAGTTTGGCAAGTGTTGGATGACACCAACCACTTGTCGAACTTTCGAACTTGGTGATTGGCAAGAGAACGGCAAGTTTTGGACGACACCAACAACTTGTCGAACTCTGTGAATTTGTGTGTATACTTTTGTTGGTATTCGACAGCGATGGCTCAGCACGCCAACGGTGGCTGATGTCGAGACACTCAATCCACAAAGGTGATTGGATGAGCGTATGAATGTATGCGTGCATGAGAGCGGGGTTGAGACCAGGCAAGAAGCTAGGCTTGAAGTGGGAGACACTTTTTGGCTAGTTGACAAGCGATTTAGAGGTTTTAATATTGAGAGAGAAAAATATGAAAGTGGAAAAAAAGTTGAAAACAAGTTTTTTTTATTCCTTTAGTTTTTTTAGCGAGTTTTTAACAAGTTCGATTTAGAATCTTTTTTTGGAAAGTGAGCTTAGGAAGGAGAAAGGAGCAAGATTATAGGAATCGTCAGGACGGGACTATAATTGGGAGAAAAAGAATTCGAGGAAAAAAAACAGGAGGAGGACATTTTGAAAAGCTAAGTAGAGTGTGTTAGATATAAATACATAATCCTTTATTGCGTAGTTTAAAGATTTCTTTTTACAACATTTTTCTGTGTGGACCTTTTTTTTTATTTCGAATTTACCAGAAGATTGTCTGGCACGCGCCCCTTTAATTTCAACCCCATTTTGGAGTTTTTCGGGACCGAATTTTAACGGTCCAACCTTTTGTACCTTTGTACTTTCGTGCTTTGAAAGACATTTGAAGGTCTTTTTAACTTTTACATACATATACACTGTCTCTAGTAATTTCTATTTACTCTTACTAATTTTGTAAAACAACTTTATTTTCTTTAAAAGACTTGGGTTTTTAATCCTGGTTCAAAGGTTTTCCCAACAGTAAAATTATTAAAATGATCTTTCTTTCTTTTCATTTCACATTTCTTTTCTTTTTATTTAACATTTTTCGGTCAAGGTTTGGAAATTCCTTCTTTCTAAAAATTTCCAGGCGCCCATTTAAATTTAGGACACCCTGTTCTAAATTACATTCCATCAATAAAATAATTCAATCGTCTTTTTTTAATCATATACCTTTTTACCACACACATTTTTTTATATGCGATCATTTTTTGGCTATTGTGAACCCAGCCCAGCTGAGTAGCCGTGGAGTAGCCGCATATTGTTTTTTATTGCAGCTTATTGCACTTTTTTTTTTGCTCGCTCAATCGAGTTTGACAGTTGTCATTCTCGACTTTAATTTTCGCGGCACCGGTTGTGCATTTGTTTTCAATTAACTTTATTTTGTAAATTTGGATTCGTAAATCCATTAGCACCGCGGTCTATAAGTTACGTTTCGTCGTAAATAATAGGTTTGTTCGTTGAAGCCCTAGGGTCGCCATGGGGTCGCCACAAAGCGTTTTTTGAATAACCTAAATTCGCACTGAATGTCAAATTGAGTGTTTTTTGAGCCATAGGTTTGACACAGGTTTTCCCCAAACTCGCCCTAGCTTTTTGCTGTGGCGATTTGAGGGCTGTCAAATGGCATGTGTTTTTATTTAAATGACAGGGATGTGTGGCGATTCGTGGTTTAGCGTTTTTTGAGGACTGGAAAACCCAGTTTTTTTTGACAACTCATGGGGTTGTCAAGAAAACCTGGGTCAACCCTGGGGTAAGTTCAACGAACAGACCTAATAGTTTTAAAAAGAAAGTGTAATAAAGGTGCTCGACTAATAACTTATGCGATAATTTCATACCGTATATTTAGATATTAGATATTTTATTCGTTCATTGCTTACACACATTAAGAAAGAATATCTTATTAACTAGTGGCAAGCTTAAAATAGACAAAAGTTAATTTTGTAAATAAAACTAAGTTGAAACAAAAAAAAAAAAAATAATTCGATAACAAATTTAATTTAATTTATATTTAATTTTTTTAAATAAATTTTTAATTAATTTTAATTAATTTTAAATTTAATTTTAATGAAGAGTTATAATAGAGAGAGAGAGAGAAAGAAAGAGAAAGAAAAAGAGAGAGAGAGTGTGAGAGAGAGAGAGAAATATTTAGCCAGGATGAAGTTGGTAGTGTTTGAAGAGTTCTTTACGGAAAAGAACTATGTCACGTATACTTCTTATTTGCCTCGGTAAGGAATTCCACAGGCGTATAGCATTGACGAAAAATTGCCGTTCTGACGTCAAACAAGAAAATCGAGGAAGTATAATTTGTTCCGATCTGTTAGATGAGGATTTGTGTACTTTTTCGAAGAGGTAGCAAGGCTGACGTGTAATAATTACATTAAAAAGCAAAATTAAAGTTTTGTATCGCAATAAATTGTCAAAGGACAAATTACATACACTTTTTGAGAAGAGAGATATATGATCGTATCTTTTTAGGCAGTATACATAACGTGCAACATTATTATAAACGACGTTTAATTTACGTTTGCTGACAGCATCACAGTTGGCAAATATCTCACAACCATAGGTAAGTACCGGAATAATAAGTGTTTTAGCTAGCATAAGTCGAGTTTTAAGGGGCGTGAAATATTGTGATGAGTGAAGTTGACGGAGAATTCCGTAAGCTTTACCAACAACTTGATTGATGTGGGTATCCCAGTTAAGATTCCTATTAAAAGTCATTCCCAAATTTTTTGCAGTTTGAACATATTCAATAGCAGAGTCATTCAGCAACAATGTGGGAAAATATGAGAGGTCGAGTGTTTTTTTACTAATAACTATGCATTTAGACTTGGTTGGGTTTAAAAACAAACTATTTTTGGATGACCAGGTAAAGATATTTTGTATGTATATGAAATGTATATGTCATACCGTATATTGCGATAACATTTTTGATATTTGTATGAATATAAAGTCGATTATGTTGAAAAATCGACAAGGTTTTCATTTTAAACAGCAAATGTTATCACAAACTAGATTGATTACACTACACATTTCACTAAGTTCCTCATTCATCTCTTTATCAGAAGTAATTAATAAATTAGCAATCGATTTAGTTTCCACGTACTTAATACAAAAGAAAAAATCGATTTTTGTTATCGATAGTTACTGATAACGACGATGATCGTTCGATATTTCAATCGATATATTTTCTTAATTTCGCACAAGCTTAGACGAATGAATGACAGTAGGGCGCTTTGAGGATTTCTCATTTACATACACAACCAAACTTTTTGAAATTAAAGCGCAACTGTTATGGAATATTGGAAGCCACCCGAGAATCAGTTTCAGTAGCCATGAAATTGACAGCTTCGTCAAATACCCTCTAAAAGAGAAAAGAGTGCCTGGAAAAACGTTAAATTTCAAATTTCTTGTTGGTGCCATCTTGAAAATATATAGTGACATATTGATGGAAAGCCAGTTGCCTGACAAATTGTAAGTCGCCTAAGTCACATCCGAAACACGAACAGGAATAAGACAGATTGTATATGTAGGCTGATGGCTTACCATATCTTGATCGTGTAGCCGCAGGGTAATAGGAGGAGTTGCTTGCGAGTTAGTGTTTGTGTGTGTGTAGAAATATACAAGGAGGGGAAACGCTTGACACCAAAATACTGGAAATCTTGCGATGTTACTGGATAGCTCGAGTTGTAATGTTATTCTATTGACGTAATAGATATGGACTGCAAGTGAAACGTCATATCCATACAAAACCCTAAAAGCAAAGCGGTCCCCGCAACACATCGCCACTGAAAGGATAGTGGAAAAATAATTTTAATTTTCCGCTATGGCAATCTATCGTTTTCGGAGAAGTAACGAGAAAATTTACCACTTAACAACAGATGTCTCTGTGTTTTTGTCATCTTATGTCAATCAAAAATAAAAATCAAAGTTTACATCATCGAGAAAAACAAAAAAGCTGTGAGGACTTTAACCGCCATTGCTAAGAAACTCTGTAGTGGAAAAGGTAAATATTTGGATATCCAACAAACTATATATATTTGCTAATTTTTTCTTGTAGATGTCCAAATCTTGAAGGACATGCGTGATTTTATTCCGCCCGAAAAGGGCGACATTCTTATTTCAGAACTTCTTTGTTCATTTTGAGACAACGATCTTTCCCCTGAATGCCTAGACTGTGCACAATCTACTCAAAGATGACGGTATAAGCATAACATGTGAATAAACATAGTAAGACATAAATCGGTGGGGCGTGAAATGCTACCCACTTGCAACAACCACGCCGAGAATGGGTTTGTCGTACAGATCTTATGAATTGATTCTTAGCAAAAATCCAGATCTACCGTCAGCACCAGGTTACAATCCATCTGCATTGATTAACCAAACTAAAGTTGTGAAAAATAATCATCTGATTATAAAGAAAACATTGGATCTAGCTTTAGGGCCCCTGAAACAGGCAAAGCGCTCACAAGTAAAAATGCAGTGAAATTTTCTTAATTTTTCTCTTTGCTTTAGATTCCCATGAACCTGTTCATTATGTACATGTCAGGCAATTCGATTTCCGTATTCCCCATCATGATGGTTGGCATGATGTTAATTCGTCCAATCAAAGCCATGTTTTCAACACAAACTACTTCTAAATTAGCAGATGAAGCTCGAGGTAGTGGGCAGAAATCGGTTTATTTTTTGGGAAATCTAGCGAATGTAGCCTTAGCGCTATATAAGGGTCAGAAAATGGGATTATTGCCGACTCATGCTTCTGATTGGTTAGCGTTTGTTGAACCACAAACGAGACTTGATTATTATGGAGGAGGGGTGTCATTTATTTGATTTAAAAATATAAAAAATAACTGAAAATAATATATTTGGGTATAGTTGATAATATAAATACATATTTTTAGTTCAATGGGTTTATGACTATTTGAACTTACTTTTAAATTGTAATGGGAGGCTTTTGACACCCGTCTTAGCAATCTCGGACTACGAATGCTAAAAAGAATGGACTAAAAACATCTTCAAAGTGAATATTATGCACCAATTTTTTAGAACTTGTTAAAAATTTCATCAATAGTAAAAACTTGTGGCAAAACATTTACTACGAGGGTTTCAATGACGGTTCCTTTTTGACATTCTTAGTTAGAAATTGTTATGGCGGGTCTTGTGATATGGGCCATTATATATGAGTTAGGTCACAAGTTTCAACGCTAAGACGTTTGCGCCCAATCAAGCCCTCCAAGAATGAGTAGTTCTGTTTATTTTTACAATAATTATTGGGTTAGCATTTTGGAAGGAAAGAAGGAGTTTTAGAAATATTTTTAACGGAGCTGGAACATCAGAAGCAATTGTTTTTGGTTAATGAGTATTGTTCGGTTCAGTACTTGTCGAATATCAAATTCTAGGCAACTAAAAACAAAGGATTTAAAAACTTCTTAAGTAGACGAATTAAAAAAACTGCGCATGAAAAGATAGGTAAGCCAAACAAATCATATAGCCTGCACTCCTGATAATTTAGTAACAATTTTTAATTTTAATCTTAGTTTTGAAACTTTTTGCACATAGCTGCTACATTTATTGCATGGTTTTACACATCCGTAGCTACAATTAAGTCATTTTTATAAAATGAGGTCTACATATCCATAGAGCTTCAACTATGAGTAAGCAAAAAAACATAAAAGACTTTTTTTGTAGAGCGTTAAATTTGCTATAAGAACCATTATTAGTTGACATGATCTGTTCATTATTTCATAATGACAAAAATTTCAAATAATCAACAGAACTTTTCCCGTGTTATTTCCATTTAAAACTTTGGCTGTCGGGTGGGTCGGGTTAGAATTAAAATTAAGAGCCATAACTTGGCATGAATTTTTTTTAATAGTTTTAGTACCAATTTAGGACTATCGTGGAAAAAAATTCGGAAAAAACAAAAAAAATGGACCGCCCTAATGGCCACATTTTTTTTTATATACTATTGATTTTTTGTTAAAGAAATGACTATTGTTATAGTGGAATTTATTTTCTTTCGTTTTTTTAACGATTGTGTTGGAAATATTTAGAATTTGAACAAATTTTGTTTTCGTTGTAATTTGTATTTAATACATGGATACGTAGACCTCATTTTATAAAAATGACTTAATTGTGTGACCATGAGTGTATCTTTAAAATTCGGCGTTCATTGTTGTTGTTGCAACGCTGATGCAGTTCCGGGAGGATGTTCCAATTCAAAGAAAGAAAGAAGTACAAAGATTGACTTCAATTTTATTTACTAAAAGAAAAGATACTTAATACTATAAGTTTAATATACAAGTTTCAAATTTACTTACACTCCTAACCTCTTATCCTACTTCCCCGATTCCAGCAATTGCAACCGCTTTTCTTTAATCTTCTTTCTAATCTTAATCTAATAATTAATTTCAAAATAATTTTAGCATTCTTTAATTTCAATTGAGCTTATCTTAAGTACCTTGATTTTAATAATTTTTCGGAAATGGCTGCCGGCGTATCTTCCTCGTGAACCAAATCCAAATTGCAAAATTGCCAAAAAACCGTGACTGAATCATGTGGTTGTAAAAAAGTCTAATGTCAAAAAGAAACCTGCAAGTGAGGCGGGTATATGATACGCCGTCAGTAATTGCAAAAACCAGGGATGCAATTGCGGAAATCGGAGGGGGAAAATTTCACTGTTTACACGGAGATACTAAATTTATCTTGACTTCAGCTCGATTACATCCCGGGGCCCGTCTGAAACTATGTAGAAGACAAGTCGAGAACAGAAAGCCGTCCAACTGATCTTCTTGGTTTGATGGATCTTTTTGCAACCTGAACGTCCGCAGTTCTTATTACTCCGTCTGAGCCTGGGTAAACCTTGGATACTTTTCCCAGTTGCCATGCTTCCCGTACTTCGTTTGGACCAATGATGAGGACTAGATCACCTTCTTCGACTGGCTTGGTATTTTGATGCCATTTGGTTCTCCTGATTATATCAGGTAAATATTCCCGGTACCAACGCCTAGTAATTTCCGCCATCAAGTGTTGAGCTCTTCGACTGTAGAGCTTGCTGCACGAGTCCCTCTCACAAAAAACACCAGGGGCTGTAATGTCACGAGCGTCGTCACCGAAAAGCATCAAGTTTGGGGTAAGTGGCCTTGGGTCCTCTGGATCCACTGGCACATGCGTTAAGGGACGTCTGTTTATTTGACCTTGGGCTTCTAGTAGTGCGTTTCGTAAAACGTCTTCTCGCGGAGTGATACCTCTGAGGATAAAGTCCACACTGCGCTTTATTGATTGTATCAGCCGCTCCCACGCTCCGCCCATCCATGGCGAATAAGCTGGTATGAATCGCCAGATTCTCGTATTTTAAAGCATACACGCCTAACTTCGCCTCCATCTCTTTCACATCCCTCTCCAGCTGGTTCTTTGTCCCTATGAAATCGAGCCCGTTATCGCTATAAAAAAACGAGCTACAACTCGGTTGATAACAAAGCGACACATTGCCATAGTGCACTGGTCCAAAGTGAGGTCGTTCAAAAGTTCTATTTGCACAGCCCTGAAGGTCAAACATGTAAAAATCATCCCGTAGAGTTTAACTGTTCCTCTTCAAAATCTGACCAAAAGAGGGCCAAAACAATCTACTCCAACGTGTGTGAACGGTTTTTGGTGAAGAGCTAAACGAGCCTCAGGGAGTTGACCCATAGAAGGCATAACTGGCTTGGATTTCATAAGCTTACATTTGTTGCACCTTGACTTGACTCTTTCCACGGCCACTCGAATACTAATGATCCACGCCTCTTCTCTAATGTCGTTAATGACCGAAGCTGTTCCTACATGAAGGTTATTTTCATGGTGTTGCGCGATGAACAGATCTACTAAAGGATGGGTTTTGGGCAGGATCGCTGGATTACGCGAAGCGTACGAAACAAGAGCCTTTTGACCTCTCGACCTCATCCTAAGAGTTCCCTCTTCATCCAGGAATGGTGAAAAATTCATAATATCACTTGAAGTGCTGACCTTCTGGCGAGCTTTAAGGGCGACTATGTAGATCATCTGGAAAAGAATCAGCTTGAATTTTGCGGAATAGCCAATTTTGAGCGGATGAATATTCTGCTGGTGTTACGAAGTCTGCAGTTTCAACGGACGCCTTTCTTAAGATGCTCATGAAGCGCCGCAAAAATGCTACGACTCGCACTGAAGAAGTCCATCCAGCCTTGAATCTGGGTTTTAACTCGTCGTAAATGCTGAAGGAAGGCAGCTGTTGCTTTGAGTGGAAACATAGCCTTGTGGAATCTGGTAAAACGTCAACAGCCGAACCAAACATCTGACCACCCGGAGTGATTGGCCAAGAGCCAATTGGGAGCTTGAGAAACTCTGGGCCTTTGAACCACCTCGAGTTTGTATCACCAACCGAAGAGTCTTTCCACCTGGTGGCGTCGTCTGCCACATTATCCTTGGACCTGATGTGAAACCATTGCTTTGGTTAAGTGGACTCCAAGATTTCAGCAACTCTCACCGCTACGAAAGATGGAAACTTAAAGGAGGAAAAGTTTATCCAAGCTACTACTGTATTCGAGTCAGAAAGAAAGAAGGAGTTGTGAAAGCGAATAGAATGAGATTTCTTTATTGTGTCGGTCAAACGCACTCCTAGAACGGCTGCTTGTAATTCCAACCTTGGAATCGATAGCTTCTTAACCGGGGCTACTTTTGACTTAGACATGACCAAAACCACATCCACCCTCTCGTCTTGTTCGAATCTTAAATAAGCCGCTGCAGCAAAGGCTTGTTCAGAGGCGTCTACGAAGACTACTAGGCTCACCTCTGAATCATCTGGACTCCAAGATAGATAGCGGCGGGGAATCCTGAGACCGTCGATATTCCTTAATTCGCTGATGAAGTCCAACCATGGTGCCCTTATGAGGGGGAAACTGCTTCGTCCCAGTCGCAGCCTTCTCTCCATACTTCTTGCAGGGTGATCCGCCCTCGGATAATGAAAAAGGATAGAAGGCCGAGAGGATCGAAAATCTTCATTATTAATCTTAAAATTTCTCTCTTACTGATGACTGCATTGGGTAGAAGCATTTGTTCAAGTGATTGGTTGTTAGAAATACTATACGTGAAGTGATCTGTCGAAGGTACCCAAAACATCCCTTAAACTTTCGTGACAGCGTCATCACTGTTATCTGGATCTATACTGACTAGCTTCGCATTAATATGGGATTCTGGTATGTTCTGAAGAAAAACTGGAGCATTTGATTGGACGCCAACCAGGTCAAAGTTCATAGTCTTACAAATTTGAGTTACTGATAAAGCCTTGTCTACCGTTTCGTGGCTATTAAAATAGTCATCCACATAAGTCCGTTGCGTCAAGAGATCCACTGCTTCTGGACACTCAAGCCGGAATTTTTCCGCGTGATGGTTCTTGACGAATTGAGCGCAGATGGGGGAACATTTCGGGCCAAATATCATTACTTCCATGATGTAAACGGAAGGGGCACGACTGCTATCACCGTCTCTCCATAGTATCCTTTGGCATTGTTGATCGTCCTTTTTGATATGTATTCTGTGGAACATTTCTTTGACGTCCGCGTTGACTGCGATGGCTCGTTCACGGAACTTAAAGAGACCTGCTAGAAGTGGGACTAAATTATCTGGTCCTTTTAAAAGAAAGGTGTTTAGTGACACTCCCTTCACTTTGGCGGCTACATCTGCCACCACTCTAGGTTTCGGTGACAACTTATTTTTATTCTCTACGAGAAATTTAGGAGCATACCACACTCGAGGCCATTGCACTTCTAATTCTTCCGTAGACGCAATTCTAGCGTATCCTTTTGCTATGAGCTCCCTCATGTAATTGTTCTTCCACTCGAGTAGCAAAGGTTTGTGCTTTAAAGATCTTTCGAGGCCTTTCAACCTGCTCAGAGCCATGGGATAGCTGTCAGGCAGCTTGATGTCATTGTTGCTCCAGAGCAAACCAATTTCATAATGATTGTCAACTCGCCTTAATGTTTGTTGTATGATATCAATCGCTCGTGCGTCTTCTTTGTTCACTAAATTACTATTTAGGGCCTTGATGCCGAAATCCTCTGTAGAAAAATGAAGCTTAACCAACTCATGAAGATCGTCTTCTCCCTTTATCGCTTCATGGAAGAGAAAGTGCATCGATGGTCTAGCCGCTCGACTAAGACTTGAAACTTTGAAAGCCGGAGCAGATCTTCCCTAGACCACCCACCCTAAAAGCGTCTTGATGGCGCATGGCTCTTCGCCTTTTCCATGCCTCTGACTATGTCCCCAAAGGAACTTGGCTTGGTCTAGTCCAACGAGAATCTTCGGCTTGGCTTTCTCCAGATCCGAAAGAGGAAGTCCTCGCAGGTGTGGGTACAACTTTTGCAAATCAGAGACGTCTATGGATTGACTATGAAGCTTTAAATTTTTGACTGTGTAGATGTTTTTTAAAATATGACGTTTTCTGTCTTTTACTCCTGATACTACCAGTGACGTTCGATAGGAATCTTCATGCCTGGATACTCCCTTTGTCCACTGCAAAACTAAATCCTCTGAAACACCAGACAGTTCGAGGTCATCAAAGAGTTCTTTCTCTATCATAGAGAGGGATGAACCGTCGTCCAAAAACGCATAAGTGTCAACAAACTTATCGTTGTTTCCATGGATTCGAATTGGTGCCATCTTGAATAAAACTGAAGAATCGCACCCAACGTGAGACGAATGAACATATTGTGCAGGCACGAAGGTATTAGCCGAACTATTTAAAGTGGGTGCGTTTATATCTGACAAGTGTAAAAGCGGGTGATGTCGACCTGAACAATTTAAGACACCACAAGTTGTCTTCTGTCGGCATGTTTTCCAATTGTGATTGGTCGTATCCAAACAACAAAAACAAATCCGATTATCTTTGACGAAACTTAGTCTCTGCTTTGAAGGCAAATACTTTAACGCCGAACAATCTTTCAGCTGATGATTTCGACCGCACTTTATACACACTACTGAAGAATCTCTTGGGGAAGCCGGAGCATGAGTCAGAACACGGCCTGAAGGTTTCGCACCTCTCAATGATTTTTTAGAATCCAAATTTGCAGTACTCACAAGAAGCTCTGGAGGAAGGTCAAAAACTTTCTCCCTCAGAAACCTTGCGAAGTCCTCGACATTAGCGCTACACAAAGACGATTTGTTTCTAACCCAGTCCTGATAGAGGCCTGAACCCAATTTGCATGCAAGAGACGTCAAGACATAGCTATTGTCAAGGTCCTCACTTCTCTTCAAAGACTTGAGATCCGCGACATACCCATTTAATTTCACCGCCCACGAACGCAGCTTAGGATCACACTTCGAAATGAGACGCGGCAAATCTAATAAGTCAGCAGTGAGATCGTGCACTAAAACATCATGGCGACCTAATATCGCTCGCAATGAATCCATTATGGCAATATCATCAGACGAATACTTGAGCCTGTCGCTTACCAACTCATAAGCTTCACCCTTCAATGCCTTGCGCAGGCGTGAAACATTTTCCTTTCCGGAGTAGTTGCTTTCGATTGTGGTGGATTTAAAAACTTCTTCGAAGTACGGCCATTCTCTTTTATTCTCCCAGCAAAAGGAAGGTTACTCTTAAACGTTGCTTCTATTCAAAATTGTCAACAAACTTGACATTTCACACTGCTGAATAGATGTATCTACGAAGCTCGATCTCCGCGTAGCACTGATAGGTGTGGATTCACGATGTTGACTCTGTTTTTCTTCATTGCGTTGTTGACTAGCATTTTCTAAAAGCATTCGGTGATTGTCCTGAATCTGGCGAATCATAAGAATTCTTTCTTCAGAAAACTTCACAGCAGAACGACTTGCCCCAGGCTTTTCAGACACTGTGAGTTGATGCTGTAATGCATTTGCTAATTCAGCACTGAGCTCTTCCAATTTCCTTTTCATTTCTTGGATTTCTGAATCCTTTTGTGCCACTGACGCTTGTGCTGATGCGGCAGCTTCCATCAGGTCGTCTAACGATGATTCATGGTCAGCTGGTTCAGAAAGTCTGCCCTCAACACTGGCGCCAACATCTGCTTGAGTCGATGTGCCACTGGGGGAGCTATGTTCTTCGCCACATAACTCTACGCAGTCTGACCTGCCACAAAACCATGGCGTTGCAGTGTCGAATTTATTGGGGTCGAACTTTCCACAAAAAATGCCACCAGCGTTTGCACATATCGCAGCTCACCATATGATCTGTGTCTTTTTGGCGACATTTGTCTGCTGTGCAACTACGCTGTTTTGACCCAACCATCGTAAAATTTATTGAGCGCGCAAATATATCAAAGAATATATGAATTGTTATGGATACCTATGAAATATAATACTTACATTATCTACTTGTGTTTTTGTTTATGCATAAACATACCTTCTAGCTACTCGCGGCGGTGCATCCATTCTGCTTTGCCACAATACCCCGGCTTCAACGATGCGATGAGTATCGGGAATCTTCCTCCGCTTTCCTATACTGTCTGAATACCCGTATATCTAAAATGGAAAGGAAAATGTTAATTTTTTTAGGCAAAACAATAATAAAGTTTCTTGGTTTTTATTTGTTTACAACATACCAAGTACCGATCTGTCAATTGTCAGGAAAAGAAATGTCATCGAGCCGTTAAGCCCAAGTTGCTCAAATTTATTGTAGCAGAGTATCGAATAATGGGTACTAAAAATAGCTAAAGGGTCGCCAAATCATCGTTTGAGTGGAAGTTGAGAGAAACTGAGAGAGTGATTCCAGGATAAGGGAATAAAAGAAAATTGGTTGAAGAGTAAGTCTTATGATCATCATTCGATCGTTTTTTTAACAACAAACTGCAATGTAACTGGAGGATGGTATGATTGTGGGGTGATTAGGTGGATTAGTTTGGTAGAGATAAGAGAAATCGTGGGTGGAAAAAGAAATGAAGAGGAAAAGAATAGTCAGTTGGGTACTAGCATTCGTGAAGAAAAGATCAAAAATCAAGATCCGAAATTTTTGTTGAGTGAAAATTCGGTCGATCGATCAAATATGTATAAATAAGGTCTAATCCTAATCAAATATTTAAGTGAAAGAAACTATCTTAAAAATTATTTAAAATAGACGTTGCCGCGCAATTGAATATTCGGTCGTAAAAATATACATAGGAGTGTCGTTTTTTTTCGAGCCGATTGCTTAAGGATGTATAAGTAACATCTAATCATGTATCAATCTTTGAGTATAAAGTTAAATTATTAAAAAGAACTAGAAATCGATATTGGTGTTTAATCGTACGTACTGTCGTGAAATTAAGCACAAGAGTAACGTGGTTGAAGACAATTTAAAACATTAAAAAATCTAAGTGCTAAAAAAAAAAAAAAAAGAAGTGTGTTCCATCGAATAACATTGAGTTGTTTAATGAAGCCAACGTGAAGAAGATCCGTGATCACAACAAAAGCTCCTTGATCAGCCAAGCCATCCAAGGATAGGATCCAGGCAATTTTTGAGAACATAAAATAAAAAAATAAAAAAAAACTCTTGTTTATATATATTTACTCGCATGCATTTAGTTTTTCTTTATTAAAACCTTCTTATTTTTGGATAAATTGATAAGTTTTTGGTATTTCTTTGATTCAGTTCCAACCAGAATGTTTTTTTTTTTTTTTTTCAAGATACCATTTAGTCAATTTAAAGAAACAAATAAAAAGTTAATTAGATGAAAGTTACATCTGCAGTGACAGGCTGATGTATGTCATAACAACGGGTTTTTTTTTTGTCAATTGGTAATTTTTCGCAGCCTAGTTCTAGGGGTTTAAGTTTTGTTTCCTGAGCGTAGGATAAGCTAAGAGCTCGTTCTAGGAGGTTTGTGCATTTGATTTTTAAGAAAACCTAGGTGTATCCATCGGATTGCATTAGAAGCGAAGGAAGCCAGGCTCAAATCCGAAGGAAAATTTTCCTTACTAGGAGCGATAATTTTGGTTGGATGAGATTTACGAGGGTTTCCCTTATTCAGTCGCTGCAGATGAGTGCAAAGGGTAATTCGTAGTACAAAAAAAAAAAGAATAAAAAAAAGGGGAAATTTCTTCCATTTATATATGATGAGAAAAGATCTCAATCGTTCAAGAATTGCCATCGTGACCCAAAAATCCTTAAGATGTGCTAATCGACATATACTAAGGAGGCGAGAAAGGAGGAAAGTCGTTTCTTTGGGCGTGATGAGGTAAGTTAGTATCCGAGATGTAATCAAGAAAGGGGAATTTTCGAAGGATGTGCCAGGGAAATTCCAGGTGGGATGGGAAAGACAGCGCTATAACCATCGCTAGCGCTTAACAGTGTAGTGGCGGTAACTAGGTATGAAAGTGTTAATTTCTGTAGATGGTAATTTTTTTTCTTGTTGTTTGGTTCCCCGGCATGTTTTATGTTTTGTGCGAAAGGTTAAAGATTATTAGTGGAGACAAGAACCTCCCCATCCGGCGAGCTCAAGCCGAGCATAATGCAATATGTTATAATGCATAATGTTTGAAAAAATTGTTCTCTAAAAAAACGAAAATGAATAAGTGTGCTTTTTTTGTCTGTCTATGGATGCTCACCCCAGATGAAAACTTCGATCTTGTGGTTGAAAATTTTGAATTTGCAAAATAGTATGGTCAACAAAATCGAGTTTTGTATACAGTTCATTGACATCTGTAGCCTCCTTTTTTGTCTATGAAAAGCAATAAAAATAAAAAGGTTTTTTTACGTTTACCAATTTATAATAGATACAAGGGTGCGATGTTTCCATCTCTTTCTTATAACTCCATTGTGCATTCTCGGGTGCCAAACCAAGAGATTGGGCTTCTCTAAATACCTCGAACCATGCTTCGTTGTCAGTCTCTTCGTGTTGATTGCTAAATACATTCGGGGTTTTCACATATTTTTTACTTGGTTACAACCTCTCGATCTTCGGGTGTTGAATGGTGGGGTAAAAATTGTGCCTGATACACCACGAAGTTTGTTAGTGTTAAACGAAGTGACTGAGTTGTTCTGGTTTCAATAGCATTTAGCATAACTCGATAACGTTCTATCGGTTCTTGAAGTTTTCCCGTCCTTATAAGTACAATAGGTGCACGTTGCAATGCCATTTCAAGTATTGCTCCCATACGATGATTATTTTCTCCTGATCCTCCTCCGGAGTTGTATGAAGTAGTTGCATTAACTGCAGACGACAATGAAGCAACGTCTTGTTCTTAGAAATAAATAAGTCCCAGATCAGTGGCTCAATCAAAGCACGTTATCTAAAGAATGAATCTTTCGTATTAGTTTAAAATAAAGCCAACTGCTTAAGTCGCTATTGAACGTAGGACTAGGTTTAGTGTACTCAACAAAGAAAACAAACATTACCATTTCGGATTCTCGTTCGGATTTGTAGGTTTTGCAATATAAAATAATTTTTTTTAATGAAAAAATGTGACAAAAAGATGACAGCGTAATGTCAAATTTTAGGCCGTGTGTGAATATCGTTAAAATTTGCGTTAAAACTTCTACCACGATTGAAATTTGACGTCTTGTTTGAGGTGGGATCAAATTTAGCCATTTGCTGTGTGAATTGCGTTAAAACAATTATTTTAACCAAGATTTCTGCGTAGGCTAAAAAAATTTCCCTCGATAATTTAATAAAGAAAGAATTGGTTTTCTTTTCACGGAAAAATAATTTCTCTTACAAAACATATTTTTAAGAAAACATTGTTAATAAAAAGTCTCTGAAACTGAACAAAAATCTTTTTTATTTATTATTCTCGATTCTAAACCAAATTCCCATTTTGATTAATTGATTTATTCGGTGTGGTAACACTGAAAATTATTTTCATGGCTGATATCTTTCATACATTTCAAAAGAAACAAAACAATAAATTCGTATTTGGTTTAGAAAATTTACAAATTTAAAGTATTTTGTATTAATTCTTGTTTTTTTCATACATATTTATCCTAACTTCAATCCGCCGTATTAATAAACGCGGAATAGCTGGGCTAAGCCTTATTCCATGGATTAAGTGGAAAATGGTATAATGGTGGCTTTAATTAAATGGAAAATGGTGTAATGGTAACTTAATCCATGGAATAAGTATTTCCCAGTTATTCCGCGTTTATTAATACGGCGGAATTAGTTTTATTTTTTCTTCGTGAGACTCTAGAAAACAAAAGCATTGAATTTATATAAATTAATTGATTTCAAACTAACATTTAATGTACGGTTTTCCAGCCTGCCTTCGTTTTTTTTTCTTGATTCATATTTCGTTATTTGAATTGAATGCAAAGGCAAGAACGTAAAATTTTAACACACTTTAACCTGCTCCACAGCTCAATAAATTTTAACCCATTTTATTCACCTCACTAGTGTCAAATTTTAACGCGGTCTAAATTTTAGCACACATTTTAACGCAATTCACACACGGCCTTAGTACCCACAAATACCACTATCCTTTCACAGGCGCTTTGCATCAAGTGGGGTCGACGTGAAGTTGGGTACTGGTATATATGGTGGTATGGTAGTTAACATTGACGTAATAGATTACGTCAATGGTAGCTAATATCTATTATGTCAATGTGTTATTCTATATAAATAGGCAGCTGATGCAACCATTGTATATGCATACATATATATATACATATACAATGATGTGTGGCGAACCTCCTCAAACTTCGTCGTCTATTCTTCCTCAAACTTCGGAACTATTTCCACAGAGGAGAATAGACGGCATAATAAAACCATTGGAAGAACGAATAGGTTTGCATCCTTCGCCCTCATAGCTGCAAATCTATTTTCCTGCAAAACAAATTCAACTGCGCATTAAATAATAAATTCGTTAAAATTCAAATTAGACGCTTCGCAGTTTACTTCCAACAGTCCTCACAGCAACACCTTCAACATGCAGCAGTTTTGATATCCACAATATATATACATATATTTCTACTTGCCTTAAATGTTAGTTTATCAGTTAGTTAGTTTATTTATCTATTTATTGTTAATAAGTTAGTGTTAGTGTTCAGTAAATAAACAAGTGTACATGGTGCACAGTGTGTTTACAATCAAACTGACGTATCTTATTTCATTGTGTGTCTCGTGGTAACTAGAGACCCACAGATGCAACCAAAGAGTCAGTTTTGATTATAGAGTGATAATGTTAAGATTGAGTCATTGTGATTATTGGTCGAGCTGAGATCGAATAAAGTAGATATCGAATAAAAGTAGTAGAATTACATTGAAAATAAAAGTTTTCTTATACCCTTTTCACACCACACGCAAATCCGGATTTTGATTTTGATTTGGGTGGTACTGGATTCAACCCATTCACACTGCGGCGAAGTACTAGAGTAGATTTTGTTTGACGTTTGACACTGACACTAACTTCACACTTTAAATTTTCTTGTGAATTTTGTTATATTGTGGTTCCTCGTTTTTCTTAGAAATTAAATTGTTTTTCTCAAGAAATGTAAATAATAAAGGAAGAGAAACGTGAAAAAAGTTAAAAGTGAACATCTAAACAAGTATTAAAAATTTAAAGAGTGTCTTATTTCATGTGTTGAATTGAAAGGCGATGAATTTATTGTCTCGTCGCTGCTGCCGGATTTATTGTGGCTATTGCTGCTTGAGCGACTTTGCTTATGGTTGAATGGCTCATTTTCGACGTGATGGAGAACCTGTTGATCCTGATTATCTTCAGCATCGCTGAATCTGAATCGTCTTCTGTTAGTGCTATTCGCTGTTTACTTGTTAAGTTCATCAAAAGATTTACAAAGAATACACTTTCTTCCTGGAAAAGAAGCCAACTTTTGTCAACTTTACTATCAAGTAAGTAGTAAAAATACAACAAACGCCTGAAAGTTAGTTTCAATTGAATCTTTGTTTTTCAGAAATTTAAAAAAGGAACTCATATTCAACAGCACCTGAGATGGCATGCAAGAAGGTCCAAGTTCCTGTCAAAGCTATACCGTGTGTAATTTTCACTGCGGGTAGCAACCGAACTGCTATCCGAGCAACAACTAGAGCACATATCACAATTCACAACACAATAGCCTGTCCAATTGGCTAATTTAATGTTGCAGATGCTGCTGTTAGCGATTTCTTTGACAATGCGAACTCAAGCGTGTCAACAGTTAAAAAAGACACCAACACCAAAGCAGATGGGAAGGTAAAGATGAGGTTCTACCTGAAGGATTCTTTGATGATCCCGTTAAAGATGCGAAAATTCGAAAACTTGAATATAAGGATCCCCAAGATGAAAAATGGGATCGATTTCAGCGTGAAATCAAAGAAGCAACTCTTTCCAATGAAATAATTGCTGGAGAACAAGAAGAAGCAACCGCTAAGCGACAAATTAAAGAGATTGATGAACAAATCGAAAGATGGTCCAAAGTACTTGATTTGGAAAAGAAAAAGAAGTTGGTTTCTAGCAAAATGAAGAAGCGCGCTATTAAAATGGATATAGACAGCTCTGACGATAATGAAGAGGCGGAGGGCGATGATGTAAATTTCGATGAGTTTCCCGATTGGAGGGCGAAGAAATTCCATCGATAGACTGATAGTTTTCTTAATAGCTACATACATACGTAGTTTTTGTATTAGTTTGTTAATAAATTATAATATTACATTTAAAAACAGACAGTAGCTGCTTCCTTTGTTTGACGTTTTATGCATTATGAGCTTAAGGTGCACCACGACCACCTACCATGAGCTAATAAGCTTAAGCTCGGGTTGCCTTAAATCAAACGCAAATTCTTATGTGCCGATTTTTCAAAGTCTTGCTGTTGGAACTCATTTCAAGTGTATTTTATTACATGTCATTTTAAAAAATAGCTACATATATATACATCAATCCATTTCATGTTCTTGTTTGCATTACTAAATGTAAACAACTTGTTGAATTTTTTGTTGTTAGCCTTCCTTGAAACTTTCGAAAATCGACGTTCTTATAGTCGAAAGGAGCTGATGTGGTCGCATGCTGTCCCATCTTTTTGCCTTTGATTTTTTTTTCTTTTTGTTACCATTGTTAGCACGACGTCCTGTTCCCGGTACTGGTGATACACTCGATGTGTCAGAAGGTTGAGCATCTTCCACGATTTGAAGTTCTGTGGGGTTCAAGTCCTCAGGTGCACATTGTGTCAGAGTCACATTGGCAAAACTTAAGTGTTCACTATTCACTGAGTTGTCGGTTCTTTTCCTTTTTTTTTCTTGTGAAGACTGGTTTTGGTCAGATGTGAACGATTCGGGAGTTTTTCTTTTAAGGGATTCCTTGATAGGCACACTGTACAGATCATCAACTTCGATTTTGATTGGCAACTCAGTCTTGATAGGCTTGAAAAAAACCAAGAGTCAACCCAAGATTATAATTATTTTAGGGTAGAGGACGAATTCTCCAATCAGCTAGTTGAAATGTTTTGTCTGCTTCAATTTCGCAGTGGTGTTTTAATAAGTAGGCAAGTGAGAGACGCACCATATTAAGCACTTTCGCTGCTTAATGGGTATCGAACATGTTGACGATATAGAGTGAAAGATTTCGCTACAGCCATTGAATGGCCGATGTAGAATGTAGTCTTTTTCGCGTGTAGATATTTGCAGACATCTGTTTCATCGAGAGATCGTGGTGTAATTGGACTTTTCTTCTTCAACTGGGCAGATGGTGGATTGAATTTCATCAATTCAAATTCGTAAGGATGTAAATAGCTTTCAATGTTCTCATCGTTGTCGTATTCTGGCAACACAGCGAGGGGTTTCAAAGAGTTGGGATTCTCTTTTATTTGAGGAATAAAAGACGTTTTGCTGCTGTTATCGACTGGTATACGAAACTTAGTCTGTGGACGTTGTATATTTTTTGCTGTTATTAACCTTAAAGAATCAATGTTTTAAACTTTGCATGGGTACATGAAAAACAACACTAACCTCGCAGTGATGGAACCAGGTTCATTTCTGGGTTTCGTATTGCAACTACCAGCTCCAGCTCCTGTCACCGTACTTTGTAATCGAGACTCAATGACAACAGTTTTAGGATTCCTTTTGATACCAGCTAATTCATCCAAGTTAGAATAAACCTGTTCCAGCATGGCATCATTGCACTCGATTACTGATTGATTGCAGAATCGAGTTCGGTGTGCCCGGGGCAGTAACCCTCAATGTATCTACTCGTATTTTATTATTTAGTTTGTGGGTACACTTGGCATCAGAGTAGGAGCAATCATCCTCACTGAGGTCATTATACATTCCAGTTAGACTCTGAGGTGAAGCCATCAGCATAGACCATCATATTGCTTTACTTGTAGGAGACGGTGCAGTAAAAACAACACCGTTGGTTTTCGAAGATTTTGCCACTGTTTCAGTTTCATTTGCTCCGAAATCTTGGGATTATAGATGGTTTTATGAATGATTTTCAGATATCACTAGCACATATTTATGTGCCTTTATAAATTCTAAGAATAAAAACAACATTAACTCGTTTAATTAAATTAAAGCGAACCAAAAGAAATAAAAATTAACAAGAGATGCAATTTTATAGAAATGTATGCATATACTTTTCTGACACAACAACACGTCAGAAACTAAACTGTTCGATTTCTAAGTAAAATATAAAATTTCGATGACAAGTATCAGGTTTCTTAAGCATTGTTGTTGTTTTTTGTGATAGTTCACTTTCGTTCGCTGTTCTGAGGTTCGTTCCATTTCACCATTTTTTAGTTTTACTACATTTTGGAGGAGATTTTGTGAAAATCCGAAAAAAATGGACCAGAAAAAATGTAAAGTTTGTATAGAGAAACTAGTCGATTTTTTTGAGATTTCGGCTTTTTACTACTTTTTTGGCTCGAAATCCGGATTTCGGTGCAGTGTGAAACCGGTATTATTGCGAACTAAAGCCTAGTACGCTGCTGATGCGAAACGAAATTTTTCGTTGATCTCCACGAGCACGACGGCGACAGAATCGTGAACGAACACTCAGCGGAAAATAGTTGTGTAGAGTGTAATCAGCTGTTTAGGAAAAGTGACAATCAAAGTCAAGTCAAAAGTGTAAAGTAAATGGAAAATGGTGTAATGGTAACTTAATCCATGGAATAAGTATTTCCCAGTTATTCCGCGTTTATTAATACGGCGGAATTAGTTTTATTTTTTCTTCGTGAGACTCTAGAAAACAAAAGCATTGAATTTATATAAATTAATTGATTTCAAACTAACATTTAATGTACGGTTTTCCAGCCTGCCTTCGTTTTTTTTTCTTGATTCATATTTCGTTATTTGAATTGAATGCAAAGGCAAGAACGTAAAATTTTAACACACTTTAACCTGCTCCACAGCTCAATAAATTTTAACCCATTTTATTCACCTCACTAGTGTCAAATTTTAACGCGGTCTAAATTTTAGCACACATTTTAACGCAATTCACACACGGCCTTAGTACCCACAAATACCACTATCCTTTCACAGGCGCTTTGCATCAAGTGGGGTCGACGTGAAGTTGGGTACTGGTATATATGGTGGTATGGTAGTTAACATTGACGTAATAGATTACGTCAATGGTAGCTAATATCTATTATGTCAATGTGTTATTCTATATAAATAGGCAGCTGATGCAACCATTGTATATGCATACATATATATATACATATACAATGATGTGTGGCGAACCTCCTCAAACTTCGTCGTCTATTCTTCCTCAAACTTCGGAACTATTTCCACAGAGGAGAATAGACGGCATAATAAAACCATTGGAAGAACGAATAGGTTTGCATCCTTCGCCCTCATAGCTGCAAATCTATTTTCCTGCAAAACAAATTCAACTGCGCATTAAATAATAAATTCGTTAAAATTCAAATTAGACGCTTCGCAGTTTACTTCCAACAGTCCTCACAGCAACACCTTCAACATGCAGCAGTTTTGATATCCACAATATATATACATATATTTCTACTTGCCTTAAATGTTAGTTTATCAGTTAGTTAGTTTATTTATCTATTTATTGTTAATAAGTTAGTGTTAGTGTTCAGTAAATAAACAAGTGTACATGGTGCACAGTGTGTTTACAATCAAACTGACGTATCTTATTTCATTGTGTGTCTCGTGGTAACTAGAGACCCACAGATGCAACCAAAGAGTCAGTTTTGATTATAGAGTGATAATGTTAAGATTGAGTCATTGTGATTATTGGTCGAGCTGAGATCGAATAAAGTAGATATCGAATAAAAGTAGTAGAATTACATTGAAAATAAAAGTTTTCTTATACCCTTTTCACACCACACGCAAATCCGGATTTTGATTTTGATTTGGGTGGTACTGGATTCAACCCATTCACACTGCGGCGAAGTACTAGAGTAGATTTTGTTTGACGTTTGACACTGACACTAACTTCACACTTTAAATTTTCTTGTGAATTTTGTTATATTGTGGTTCCTCGTTTTTCTTAGAAATTAAATTGTTTTTCTCAAGAAATGTAAATAATAAAGGAAGAGAAACGTGAAAAAAGTTAAAAGTGAACATCTAAACAAGTATTAAAAATTTAAAGAGTGTCTTATTTCATGTGTTGAATTGAAAGGCGATGAATTTATTGTCTCGTCGCTGCTGCCGGATTTATTGTGGCTATTGCTGCTTGAGCGACTTTGCTTATGGTTGAATGGCTCATTTTCGACGTGATGGAGAACCTGTTGATCCTGATTATCTTCAGCATCGCTGAATCTGAATCGTCTTCTGTTAGTGCTATTCGCTGTTTACTTGTTAAGTTCATCAAAAGATTTACAAAGAATACACTTTCTTCCTGGAAAAGAAGCCAACTTTTGTCAACTTTACTATCAAGTAAGTAGTAAAAATACAACAAACGCCTGAAAGTTAGTTTCAATTGAATCTTTGTTTTTCAGAAATTTAAAAAAGGAACTCATATTCAACAGCACCTGAGATGGCATGCAAGAAGGTCCAAGTTCCTGTCAAAGCTATACCGTGTGTAATTTTCACTGCGGGTAGCAACCGAACTGCTATCCGAGCAACAACTAGAGCACATATCACAATTCACAACACAATAGCCTGTCCAATTGGCTAATTTAATGTTGCAGATGCTGCTGTTAGCGATTTCTTTGACAATGCGAACTCAAGCGTGTCAACAGTTAAAAAAGACACCAACACCAAAGCAGATGGGAAGGTAAAGATGAGGTTCTACCTGAAGGATTCTTTGATGATCCCGTTAAAGATGCGAAAATTCGAAAACTTGAATATAAGGATCCCCAAGATGAAAAATGGGATCGATTTCAGCGTGAAATCAAAGAAGCAACTCTTTCCAATGAAATAATTGCTGGAGAACAAGAAGAAGCAACCGCTAAGCGACAAATTAAAGAGATTGATGAACAAATCGAAAGATGGTCCAAAGTACTTGATTTGGAAAAGAAAAAGAAGTTGGTTTCTAGCAAAATGAAGAAGCGCGCTATTAAAATGGATATAGACAGCTCTGACGATAATGAAGAGGCGGAGGGCGATGATGTAAATTTCGATGAGTTTCCCGATTGGAGGGCGAAGAAATTCCATCGATAGACTGATAGTTTTCTTAATAGCTACATACATACGTAGTTTTTGTATTAGTTTGTTAATAAATTATAGTATTACATTTAAAAACAGACAGTAGCTGCTTCCTTTGTTTGACGTTTTATGCATTATGAGCTTAAGGTGCACCACGACCACCTACCATGAGCTAATAAGCTTAAGCTCGGGTTGCCTTAAATCAAACGCAAATTCTTATGTGCCGATTTTTCAAAGTCTTGCTGTTGGAACTCATTTCAAGTGTATTTTATTACATGTCATTTTAAAAAATAGCTACATATATATACATCAATCCATTTCATGTTCTTGTTTGCATTACTAAATGTAAACAACTTGTTGAATTTTTTGTTGTTAGCCTTCCTTGAAACTTTCGAAAATCGACGTTCTTATAGTCGAAAGGAGCTGATGTGGTCGCATGCTGTCCCATCTTTTTGCCTTTGATTTTTTTTCTTTTTGTTACCATTGTTAGCACGACGTCCTGTTCCCGGTACTGGTGATACACTCGATGTGTCAGAAGGTTGAGCATCTTCCACGATTTGAAGTTCTGTGGGGTTCAAGTCCTCAGGTGCACATTGTGTCAGAGTCACATTGGCAAAACTTAAGTGTTCACTATTCACTGAGTTGTCGGTTCTTTTCCTTTTTTTTTTCTTGTGAAGACTGGTTTTGGTCAGATGTGAACGATTCGGGAGTTTTTCTTTTAAGGGATTCCTTGATAGGCACACTGTACAGATCATCAACTTCGATTTTGATTGGCAACTCAGTCTTGATAGGCTTGAAAAAAACCAAGAGTCAACCCAAGATTATAATTATTTTAGGGTAGAGGACGAATTCTCCAATCAGCTAGTTGAAATGTTTTGTCTGCTTCAATTTCGCAGTGGTGTTTTAATAAGTAGGCAAGTGAGAGACGCACCATATTAAGCACTTTCGCTGCTTAATGGGTATCGAACATGTTGACGATATAGAGTGAAAGATTTCGCTACAGCCATTGAATGGCCGATGTAGAATGTAGTCTTTTTCGCGTGTAGATATTTGCAGACATCTGTTTCATCGAGAGATCGTGGTGTAATTGGACTTTTCTTCTTCAACTGGGCAGATGGTGGATTGAATTTCATCAATTCAAATTCGTAAGGATGTAAATAGCTTTCAATGTTCTCATCGTTGTCGTATTCTGGCAACACAGCGAGGGGTTTCAAAGAGTTGGGATTCTCTTTTATTTGAGGAATAAAAGACGTTTTGCTGCTGTTATCGACTGGTATACGAAACTTAGTCTGTGGACGTTGTATATTTTTTGCTGTTATTAACCTTAAAGAATCAATGTTTTAAACTTTGCATGGGTACATGAAAAACAACACTAACCTCGCAGTGATGGAACCAGGTTCATTTCTGGGTTTCGTATTGCAACTACCAGCTCCAGCTCCTGTCACCGTACTTTGTAATCGAGACTCAATGACAACAGTTTTAGGATTCCTTTTGATACCAGCTAATTCATCCAAGTTAGAATAAACCTGTTCCAGCATGGCATCATTGCACTCGATTACTGATTGATTGCAGAATCGAGTTCGGTGTGCCCGGGGCAGTAACCCTCAATGTATCTACTCGTATTTTATTATTTAGTTTGTGGGTACACTTGGCATCAGAGTAGGAGCAATCATCCTCACTGAGGTCATTATACATTCCAGTTAGACTCTGAGGTGAAGCCATCAGCATAGACCATCATATTGCTTTACTTGTAGGAGACGGTGCAGTAAAAACAACACCGTTGGTTTTCGAAGATTTTGCCACTGTTTCAGTTTCATTTGCTCCGAAATCTTGGGATTATAGATGGTTTTATGAATGATTTTCAGATATCACTAGCACATATTTATGTGCCTTTATAAATTCTAAGAATAAAAACAACATTAACTCGTTTAATTAAATTAAAGCGAACCAAAAGAAATAAAAATTAACAAGAGATGCAATTTTATAGAAATGTATGCATATACTTTTCTGACACAACAACACGTCAGAAACTAAACTGTTCGATTTCTAAGTAAAATATAAAATTTCGATGACAAGTATCAGGTTTCTTAAGCATTGTTGTTGTTTTTTGTGATAGTTCACTTTCGTTCGCTGTTCTGAGGTTCGTTCCATTTCACCATTTTTTAGTTTTACTACATTTTGGAGGAGATTTTGTGAAAATCCGAAAAAAATGGACCAGAAAAAATGTAAAGTTTGTATAGAGAAACTAGTCGATTTTTTTGAGATTTCGGCTTTTTACTACTTTTTTGGCTCGAAATCCGGATTTCGGTGCAGTGTGAAACCGGTATTATTGCGAACTAAAGCCTAGTACGCTGCTGATGCGAAACGAAATTTTTCGTTGATCTCCACGAGCACGACGGCGACAGAATCGTGAACGAACACTCAGCGGAAAATAGTTGTGTAGAGTGTAATCAGCTGTTTAGGAAAAGTGACAATCAAAGTCAAGTCAAAAGTGTCACAAGAAACAAAAAAACAAATTAATATTTTTGTCATTAAATGTATTTGCAAAACTAACAAATAACTAAGAACCTTATGCGAAAACTCTGTTCGAACATCGGTATCCAGGAACATATCGATTTGGGTAAATATGTTGGATTCCAACATCGTTTGACAAAGGAAGACTCTATGAAGTGGTTCCAACAGAAATGCAACGGAATCATCTTAAACAGCAAGAAGTGAATTTCCAGGTTTTCAACTATTTTTTAAATAAAAGATAAAAAAATCCAAAAGTAAATAAATCTTTTTATTAAATTTTCATTGATTCGGTCGATGTTAAGACTACAATGGGTGTTGATGTGCTGAAAAAATAGCTGCTCGTTGGGTGTTCTTTGAAACATTCACCACCTTGTTCTTCATAGTCGGTTTCTGTTGTAACACATTTCTCCATATTATCACTGCCGGGTGCGGGCGATGTCTCTTGCTCCAAACCAGGCATCAAAACTTGCTGAATCAGCCATAAAAATTTTGTGCGGTGATTGGAAAGGCCTCATCTCTAGTGATTCCTAAGAGATCCGCTCTTTAATTCCTTGAATATGATTTTCTTTAAAATTGTAACTAGGAAGTTGCCTTCTAAGCGTACCTGGCAAATGAACGCATCCACCGGTCACAAATACATTCTGTGCTATTAGAATCTACTCTTTGGGGGCGAAACATTTTGAAAACTTAATCAATCAATTCGGCAATTCAATTCAGAGCTTCCTATCATACTTGGTTGGTATAGCAATTCAGTTGCTCATATTGATTCCACTGCGACGTGTAGCTAAAACATTTACAATTACTTTTTCAGTTCATGTTCACAGCCATTTCAAAGCTACTTTATCGAAATAAAATTATTAATTATGTCTAATTCAAATTCTTTCACTTTCTGTTTCACAAAATTCTATTCAAATGGCACACAAAACAAAAATACAGTAGAACTGTCAAAATTTCGCAAGCATTTATTGTCCCGGGAGATAAATGATAGACGGAAAAGTGTGGAGAACTATAAGAAATTGTAGTAAAAAATCTACTACAATTATCCACCCATAAAACCCTTTTCGCAGAGCAGCAGCGTACTGCACGACGAAAAGGTGAGCGAAGTTTTTCGTTTACGATTCCGTCCTGTCATTTTTGTATGGGATTTTTCTTTTCGTTTCAGCAGCGTACTAGGCTTAAGCGCACTTAACAATATTCTGACAACGGTAGTAGTTTCGTAGGCGCAAATAGATATCTAGATGCGGAATTAAAAAAAGTTATCAGAAAAAGCCTCGATAAAAGCAGGCGATAAACGGTGGAAAGTGTAACGAAATCCTAGTAGGATTTCGTTCCACCGTTTATCGCCAAGGCGATAGTTACAGAACATAGGCACTGGCATTTGCGCCCACTGCAAGACCACATTTTGGTGGAATATGGGAAGCAGGTGTAAAAGCTATGGAGTACCACCTTAAAAGAACAATTGGAGAAGTCAAACTTATACTACGTTTTCACTAGGGCCATAATTACGTTGTTTTGAAATTTCTAGAAAAAGTGTTTTCATTATAGATTGGTAATTTTGTTTGACATCTGGCAGCACTATGGCAGGAATTTGGTTTTGACAATTAAAACAAGTCAAATTTTTATTATTTTTCTGTATTGCTATCTGGCATGGACACAAGCCGATAAAAACTATAAAACATGCCAACGTTTATATTATTACAAGTATCGAGTTAGTTGTTTTGATTTGATGACAAAAAAAAAAGCCAACAGCTCATTGGTTCTAGTGGTGGTGACGATGTAGGCGAAGACTATGGTCAGGGATTGGTAAGACAAATCGAATCTACATATATATATTTGAATGTATACAACCGTATCTCAATTGCAGATGGAACCTAACAATTTTATATCGATGCAGCAGTGCGAATGTTAAAAGGAATCTGATGACCATCCAATGCTACATTGCTTTGAAGCAGCTGGTGGCTATCCGCAGTCAGATTGAGATGAGCAGTTGATACTTTCGGTTACGTTTGATCAGGTGGCGAAGAATCATTCGTTGAAGTTCAAGGCACCTCCTCACTTGGGTCCTAAGGAAATCAAACTAATTATCAACAAACCTCGAACCGTCGACTTTGACATGGATGAGTCTTGTTCTTCCGTTCAGGATCTAACGTTAGTCGCAACGAAATAATTGAAATTATTGCATAATTTTATGATTTATTTTATTTAGATCCTAAGGACCTTGAAGTGAATCCCGTCAATCTAAGGTACGTGAAGTTCCAAAACCTGCAGAACATTCAAATATTTGTTCGCAGCAATCAGTCTGGTGGAGAATTTACCCAAATCGACTTTCTTGGATTTATTGGCTCACCTCTGATGACAACAAGGATGAGCGTTTGAGTGATTGGCAAAAAAGGAGAAAGTCTTTCTCCCAACCAGCTTTTAGGAGAATAGCAGCTTCGACCATAACGATCTTGGTACGGCGCTTTACTTCAACTAATAGCTTTGGCCAAACGTAGAGTTAAGAGTTTCCAGTTCGGCTGAATTTGCAAAAACGTTTGAACCAAGTTTTATGCGGTCTATTCGCATTTCGGGACCGACAATTTCGTCACCAAAATGCTCAACTATTTTCTCATAGCACAGCTGTCCAGTGTTGTGTTGTATGAGAAACGCATTAAGAGTTTCATAAAAAACTCAAACAACACAATAAACCATAACCCACCTCAAAATGATTCAAATAAAATATACGAATCAAGGTCATCAAGCGGTTCGTTTGTAAATAAACAAACGAGCACGCTTGATAGACCATTAATAATTCACAAATGCCCGGTCATCGGTTTGTCGCCAAACCGAAACGGAAGGGCAAAAAGAATAATGAAAACCTAGTTCTGGTTCATATGATCACCATATGAACCAACAACAGGTCAAAGACCTAATGCTGACGAGTTGAATTGCACTCATGAAAGTCGGGCAGTGACGAAATTCGCTTTTGCAAATTCTTGCAAAACAATTAAAGTAAATTCTTGACTTAGCAGAAAATGAATTGATGTCGATAACATCGATATCAATTCATGGATAATTAATTTGGTATAAATAGGCTTAAGAAATTAGTAATAAGCGATCAGTCAGTAACATTCAGTAATAATCGTAACTAGACAACCGCGTTGTTGTAAGCTCTTGGTATAATTGATAATAAGTATTCTTACAACAGAGAAATAAAGAAGTAAGTTCGTTAACAACAAAATAACTAAATCTTTTAATTTCTCAGGTACCTTCAGAGATACCAAATGGTATCTCTGTTTAAGTAGGCCTCGTCGCCTCAAATATTAACTGGCCCCAGTGTGCCTTTATCCGCTGGACATCCCCCTTCCTTTTCCCCTATAATTTTGAACTTGGATCCATGTGTATGGATCCACATGTACATTGGTGGTCAGGTGCCCCTGACCAGAACTAGGGTTCTCGCCTTACACGGAGCATAACTTCAATAGTACCCTACTCATGTTATTGATTTACTAATAACATAACAATGGTGTTGTCGCATGAAGAAACAGGTTCGTACATCGCATAGCCAGTGCCGTAGAAGCCTATTGAAACCAGCTCACAGTGAGGTCCGTTAAAACCTTCAATGCATTGACAGACATCGTCATCATTCAAAGTACCTCCGTTTAGACAATGCCTATATACCCTTTCTTCACAAACGCATTCCGCTTCGATGAACGCATTCACACCCACAAACGAAGTTGTATTTGAATAAATCATATAAGGTACGTTTGATTTGTGAAGGATGTTTGTACAGGAAGCCTCGCATTTGTACTTTTCAATGAGGCACTCATCAATATTAACCATAAGCATTTCTAGGTCCAACTCGTTTTCAATTTTACGCTGGTACTGTGCCACCATGGCGTTGAGTTTCTCTGGAGCATAGTAGGGACTGCCATGTGCCGCAAATCGTACGTCTAGAGTACGGTTGGCGTGTTCTAGCACAGTGAAGACATCTACATTCTCAATGGAAATGTTGAAAAGTTTTGCGATGGTTTTTTGCAACTGGTCCTTCAAGCTGATTTCATTGGGACCACCATACCGTGGTACCGAAATAAAGTCCTCTTTGCTGATATTCACAAAACGAATCGAACCGCTCTTATCAACTGCTTCTTCTGGGATTTCTCTGACTGTGATTTGTACCCCTGCATCGACCATGTGGCGCGGGATGAATGTAGACTCTTCTGTAACCCTGAAGTACAGGTCATACTCGCCCCCGGGAATGCCCTCTTTCATTGTTATCATGCCACTGCTTGGATTAAGGTCAAAATACCTATTCTGGTCATCATTATCATCTTTCCATTCAAACATTTTGTCATCAAGATCCCAGTCATCCGGGTCGTCGACAAACACACGACCAATTTCGGTATCGGGAGCTTTACCCATGTAATTGTAAATGAATATTTTACTGGAACCAGCACTCATCGCGTTGTCATTCACGTCCCCAATGATTAGATGCAGAATACTAACGCTGCTTTGCTTTGGCGTTCCCGAATCACTGATGCGAATTGGAATGAAGTACTCCTTCTGTTCCTCTCGATCGAACTGCACGTTGGCAAACAAGTAGTCATTGTCAATGGAGAACTTTGTCTTAATGTCTGGCGGCGAATCAGGGTCTATGCCGTACGTGAATGGTGGTCCGTTCTGTGGCTCATCATAGTCGTTCGCTTGCAGTTGAACAACCTGTCCCGGATTACGATTCTCCTGCCATACCACTGGCATCTTATTCGTTAGGAAAGGTGCGTTATCATTAATGTCTTGCAGGGTAATCGTTACTGGGGTCGCTGACTTCAATCCATTACCGTTGTCATCGATCGCCGAAATCAGGACTTGCCAGTTTTTGTGCCCATTTGGTAGATCTCTATCCAGTGGTTGAATCAGACGAAGACATCCCTTATCATCGATGGTAAGCAGCTTCTTCTGTTCTTCTTTGGTAACAGAGTATTTGATCCTTTGGTCTGCCAACGGATCCTTGATATCTGGATCGTAGGCCTCGATTTCCAAAATGCAATTGTCGGGAACCTGTTCTTCCTGGATGGTCTTGCTGTACTTCTCCTTGAACTCTGGCGGATTATCGTTTACATCTTCGATCTTTATTGTTACTGTGGCGTAGTCGTCATAGATACCATCGAATGCTCGTATCTTTAGTACGTACTCAGTAATTTTCTCATAATCCAGTCTGTTGTTCACCGTAATTTTGCCGGTTTTAGCCTCGATTTTAAAAGCTTCTCCAACATTGCCACTTTCAATCGTATACACGATCTGTGAAGCGTTATCTTCATCCACTGCCGTCACTTCGATAACGATAAAGTTGATGTTGGCATCTTCAGGTAGCTTCTCTGCCAGATACTCCAGTCTCTGGAAATGTGGTTTATGATCGTTCTTGTCTGCGATCTCAATCCGAAACACTTGTTGGCCTCGATTAGGTTCGCCATTCTTGTACAGAGCAGAAGGAGAATTGTCACTAGCTATCACCTTAACGTTGTAGAAATCCCTCTCCTCTCTGTCGAACGTAGTCAGAGCTGTTATGTTGCCCGTGTTAGGATCAATGGCGAAGAATTCTTTATTATCAGCCAACTCGAACGACACAATATTGTTTGCTTCAGTTCCATCCATGTCGAAAGCGCGAACCTGCATAACAGGGGTGCCCGCTGGTTCGTTTTCCAAAATAGTCCCGGTTTTTACTTCCGTGAAGTATGGAATATTATCATTGACATCTTCGATTTTGATTTTAATCACATGTTCAGCCACCAAGTCGTACGTATTACGTACCGACATTGTCAGTGTGTAATCAGTGATGGCTTCATAATCCAAAGTCTTTCCCAGACTAATCGACACAGTGTTGCCAATCTGATTGAATACAAACGTGTTTTTGCTGTTCGTTTGCTCTGTTCGGCCGGTAACCAACTCGAAAATGACTTCAGGCTTGTCGGGTACATTAGAGACAGCCTTCAGGGTCGCTATCGGCTCGGCGTACTCTTTGAAATCTTCTTTGAGGTAAATGGTAGTTTCGATGGGATTTATGAACGATGGCGGTTTTTTGCTCGACTCGATAACTCGGATGCGGACCTCGATTTGCGCATCTTGAGGTGGATCTGGCACTATGTTGTAGGCTCGCACAGTTATCGTGTAGTACTGGCCTGGTCGCTTGTCTATAGCTCTATTTTGATATATGATGCCGGCAGCTTTGTCAATCCGGAAATAATGAAAGTCACGTTCGTTGAGAATTTCATATTCGATAATACTGTTGTCACCGTCATCCAAATCGGTGGCTGATATTCGCATAACGATACCATCGGGAAAAATGGTAGATGTAATAATTTGCTCTCTTATGTTAAGAGCCACGAAGGATTGCATCTCGTTCTTGATTCCAATTCACTATTAAAACGATAACTATTAAGTTTGCAACGAACACCGATGTATTAGTTTTATGTGTTTCAGCATGACTCAACTTTAGCCTTTAACCATCTCAAACTTTCGTCATTGGAAGTTCAAAAAAAAAAACATATTTTTTTGGCACCAAGTCACAGAAATAATTCTCTTTTGTTTCCATCTCACCTCTGAATCATATGCTAAAACAGAATCCAAACACATTTTCACCAAGATAAAGTGTCTTTATTATTCTCAAAAGCCTAACCAGAGTTTAAAATGAATCCCAACTGTTTTTAACGGCTGCACTCGGTATAACTCCTATGTTCAGAAGCACCGTCCCAATTCCCAAATCAAAAAAGACTCAAACAAATTTCACAAATTAAAACAATTATTTTGTGGTGCAGCTACGCTTTAAGAGTTCTATATAAAAGCTATTCTACTTACCTGTTTACTTATAATGAAATAAAATTTTTGATTAAGCACTGTGTTTTTTATTACATACATCCATTGAAAAAAGAAAAAATATATACAAACAAGAAAAAATGACTGCAACGCGGTTGACGCGTTCGGGTCGTGGACGATTTCTAATCGGACTCGGAATAATTATCTTGATGTTGGGATTTGTTGCAATATTTCATAGTTCGCAGATACAATTAGATGAATCGAGACAACAACGAGTACGATGCGAACAACAACAAGAAGCTCTAAACGCTCGAATGCAAGCAATTATTGAACATAAATTCCGTCTGGAACGGAGTCTCGAAGCCGAACGAAAAGAACACCTTGAAACACGTCAAAATTTTGAACAAAGGGCTAAAGAACAAAATGAGCAACATGCTAAAACTAAATTAGTTACCAATTTACATTACGACAGCCTGAACCAGCGATACAAATTGCTGCAAAAGGAACATGGAGATTTAGTAGAAGACTGTTCGAAGACTAAGAAATCACATCTGGAAATCGTGAATAGCCTTGATACAAAGGTGAAGTCATTGCAGTCGCAGCTGCAGCAAGTGCGGACTTTAAATGACAAGGATTTGGAGGAGTTGAAGGCAAAGTATGAAACTGTGGTTCAAGAAAAGGAGCGATTAGAAATTCTTATCAAAACAACAGCACTAAGCGCTGAAAATCACAAAAAAAAAATTTCCCTTCTCACGGAAACCATCAATGAATTCAAGGGCAACTGTGAATATAAGCCTAAAACGAATGGTGACACAATCAACGATCAACCACTACCGGTCGATCCCCCCTGGAAACAACTACATTGACTGGAGGATTACAATTAAGAATTATTTTATAGTTTTTTTTTCCTTCCGTGTTAATTTATAAGATTACTTTAAGACTTTTCAAATTTTTTGTCTGGAATGCTGAGTCAAGAATAACTTCTGTAGATATTTTGGCATAGGATAATATTAACAAACATTTTTGTATAAATTCGTCGGACTCTCATGTGGGCGGTAAACTCGATTGGCAATTTTTGTCTCTTCTAAACAAAAATCGCGGTTTTGAAGGGGGGAGGTGTTGTGTTGTATGAGAAACGCATTAAGAGTTTCATAAAAAACTCAAACAACACAATAAACCATAACCCACCTCAAAATGATTCAAATAAAATATACGAATCAAGGTCATCAAGCGGTTCGTTTGTAAATAAACAAACGAGCACGCTTGATAGACCATTAATAATTCACAAATGCCCGGTCATCGGTTTGTCGCCAAACCGAAACGGAAGGGCAAAAAGAATAATGAAAACCTAGTTCTGGTTCATATGATCACCATATGAACCAACAACAGGTCAAAGACCTAATGCTGACGAGTTGAATTGCACTCATGAAAGTCGGGCAGTGACGAAATTCGCTTTTGCAAATTCTTGCAAAACAATTAAAGTAAATTCTTGACTTAGCAGAAAATGAATTGATGTCGATAACATCGATATCAATTCATGGATAATTAATTTGGTATAAATAGGCTTAAGAAATTAGTAATAAGCGATCAGTCAGTAACATTCAGTAATAATCGTAACTAGACAACCGCGTTGTTGTAAGCTCTTGGTATAATTGATAATAAGTATTCTTACAACAGAGAAATAAAGAAGTAAGTTCGTTAACAACAAAATAACTAAATCTTTTAATTTCTCAGGTACCTTCAGAGATACCAAATGGTATCTCTGTTTAAGTAGGCCTCGTCGCCTCAAATATTAACTGGCCCCAGTGTGCCTTTATCCGCTGGACATCCCCCTTCCTTTTCCCCTATAATTTTGAACTTGGATCCATGTGTATGGATCCACATGTACATTGGTGGTCAGGTGCCCCTGACCAGAACTAGGGTTCTCGCCTTACACGGGCCAAATAGGTTAATTCCATGCTATTGTATTTCAATAGCATAACTTCAATAGTACCCTACTCATGTTATTGATTTACTAATAACATAACACCAGGCTCATAGATATCATGTGCAATTTTATTGCAGTCCATCACAAATGCTCCAAGTGTGCCTGCAGACGCTGACCCATCTTGCTCTTTCCAGAAGCAATCCCACCGGCTGATTATGTAAGGTTCCGCCGGAAGATAAGGGGGAGGCTGAAAGTAGATTAGGACTTTGTTTACAGACAAATTATGCAACAAAAGTCTTGCTTGTACTAACCTCCTTAAGTTTGATTCGTATCCCAAGAAGGCCTATGCTGGTGTTGCTTGAACTTATTCTAAGTTCTTTTATTCCGTCGTCACTAAAGTCTTCCACTAGTTCAATACAGAAAACATACAATTGCTTTGAACCCTTTGCTGCTCGGAGTTCGTTGACCTTGTTTCCACCACGAAGAGTCTCTGCACTTACGACAATCATGTCCTTATCAGGGTCGGTTTGTGTTATGGTTTTGCTATAAAGGAAAACAGTGTTACGAGGGAATATATTGGATATAATTTTCTCACTTACTTTTGAGCATATTTTGGTCTGTAACTCCAACTACCAACTTCTTACAAGCTCTTAAAACTGCCGCAGTCAAAAAGATCTTATGTCCGACATGAATACGATCGAATGTTCCACCCAGCACGACTGTATTGTAAAGTTTTGTTTCCAGATCGTGGTTTTGGTACTCGACAATGTCATGGTATCATTTTCCAAAAATATCGATTAACTGGGAGGAGGGATTCACAGATTTCTGGAAAATATCCATCAGAAAAAAGCATGTCGATATTCTTCTTCTGTGCTTTACACAACTGTGTTTTGAGAGGTGTTACTAAGACTTTCAAATCGATTTGTGGTGTACCAGTAAGTCCCTCAGATTAAATACGCGAAGTTACTTTAGTCCACTAGTATCATTCTCAACGTATTTCAAATGCGTAACAGGAGATACATGAATTCCTAGTTCTTTAGCCTTTTCATGAGTGCATTAATTTTTTTAACTATTATTGTTTATGCACATGTATTGGATGGCTCATACTTCAACCTTTTTCTTTGGCGTTCCATCTTGTTTTGGCAGTGAGTTGAGTGGGATACACCTATAATAATTGGAGATGGCAACTAAAATGCTTAGCAAAAAGAAACAATAAAAACAGCTTACCAAAAATCCAATAGGACGACCGGAGTTGTAGCTTGTAGGACATAAATAATTTTGTTGAGAATGCGCATGCTCTGTCTCTGTCAAGTTTTCACTTTTTTCCCGGCTAGTTCACAATAGGTTGTGTTTTAGTACTGTTTGGTTAGTTTACTAAAATTTTCCCACGTTGTTAGCGCATAATTTCCGCACAATTACCTCAAGTTGAGGTAATTTTGATGACAGATTTTGTATGGGTAACGAAGTCAATTATGACCTTATTTTGAAATATTGGTCATAATCATCTCATTTGCCCTAGTGAAAACGTAGTATTACGTTTGAAGAAATGAAAACCGTTTTAACACAAATCGAAGCAGTTCTTAATTCATGACCACTTTATGCCTGTCGAAGAACGCCCACCGAACGCAACCCGAAACAACAAACGAACAGAACTCACCGAACAGAACTTATTTTCATGTACGCAGCAACGCCACCTAGCCGAGAGTTGATAAGCTATAATTTTATATTTTACTTGCTCGTCGTAGTTTGCGCTCTTCACAATCGTTCATTTGTTCGCCTTCTGACAGACGAATATGAACCTTTGGATGCAGCAGTCGTGGGAGTGCAAACTGCGGTAAGTGAATTAATTATATATATAAAATCAACTCATTTGTATCTTTTACTAGAAATAAAATACCTACCTACCTACCTACCTGCTTACTACCTAATATTTGAGTTGCCGTATTAATTTCAACACCACGACTGTGTCGCAAAAGGCACAAGTTTTTATTTCGCAATTTTGGAGGTTCCATTGCCGTGAACCTAAATTGCGTTGGACTGCCGCCATTTTGAGACTTCATTGCCGCAGAAAGAGACTGAAGTCTCATAATTCCTTTGCCGTGGATTAAACAGCGTTTATCTCGCAATTTGGAAGTTCCATTGCCGTGAACTTAAATTGTTTTGGATTGTCGCCATTTGAGACCTCATTTGCTGCAGAAACAGACAGGAGTTTTCAGAATCCCTTTGCCGTGGATTAACTGCACGATTGCTTCATTGTGGAGAAGCAAATAGGAGTCTCATAATTCATTAGCCGTGGATTTAACTGCACGATTGCTTCCCTTGCCGAGAAGCAAATAGGAGTTTCTTATAAATTGATATTGGGTTAAATTGTTTTATGTGGAATTTAGGCCGTAAAATAAATTGCACATTGCCGCCATTTGCAAAGCACTAGGTTACAATTTTCTTGCCACTGTGGTGTTCCCTAGCTGCTATGCAACGTACACCACCGAGAAGAAGCCCTCGCCTAAATCCTTCGGAAGAAATGCCAGAAAATATGAACATGGAAGTGAGTGCCAATGTCTTAGATGCCCATGCCACCGCATCAATCGGCGCTCCTTCACCAATAGTTCCTGCAGTCGATGCAAATTCTAATGCCGCCGCATCGCCTCCAAGTGCTTCACAAATAGTTTCCGTGGCCAATGCTGAGGCATCGCCACCTGCCAGTGTTCCTATTACTACAACAAGTGCAACAAACTCGTCGATTGCTTCCATAGCCACAGCAACGCAGTTTGAAGGCATTTTAGAGGAATTGCAGAGGAAATTCAATGCCTTTGAGACTGAACTGAAGAATACTCAACTTAGGTTAGGTGAACGGGATCTACAGTGTCAGTCCTTGAGAGAGGCACTACAGAACAGGCCAGTGCCAGTTACACAGTGGACACCACCGTTATCCACTGTTGTACCACATGTTGCGCCAGTAAGTTTAGGCAATATGTACAATCAGTTTTCATCGCAGCCAACGGTATCCGTCCAGCCATCGGTATCGTTCACTAACCCGTTACTGCCGTCACACAATTTAACCGGTTCAATGCCAAGTACAGGCAATCATCATGCCACAGTTAACACCAATGTTAGAAAACAATCGCCATGGTATTCTCCACAACCTTTCACACCACATGCTGCTCCGAATTTCACGGGAAGCTGTAGTGGCACATCACAGCAACAATTAACTGCGCTTCGAAAACTTCACGATTTACCTGAATTCAGCGGTGCACGGTGCAGAAGACTGGCCCATGTTTTCGACAGCGTATGTCGAGTCTACTGCAGCTTACAACTATTCTAATTTGGAGAATAGTATGCGTCTACAAAGGGCGTTGAAAGGTGATGCGCGAAATGTGGTAAGGTGCATGATGATTCATGCCGACAACGTCAACCTGGTGATGGAGCAACTACATACTAGTTTTGGTCGCCCTGAACAGCTGATAGACAGTCAGCTTCAACTAGTTCAGCAAATAGCTCCGATTAACGAAACATCTTTGGAAAAGTTGATTCCGTTTGCGGTGAAAGCCAAAAATCTCGCAGTGTTCTTGTCGTCTATCAATTGCCAACATCATCTAGCCAACCCCACTCTACTGAAGGAGCTCATATCTAAGCTTCCCATGAGCCAAAGGATCGGGTGGGCTGGATATGCGTCGCAGATACAGCCGTATCCTACTGTAGTCGATTTCAGCAACTGGTTGAGTGGAGCCGCAAGCTTGATTTCAGTGGTACAAGATACAAGGAGTACCGTGAGTCATAAGGTTCCAGAACCAAAACGTCGTTCAGTTCTTCACGCAGCCGAGGGTCAACCAGTAGATGCATTCAAGTGTCCAATCTGTCAGAGCCGTCACAAAATAGTTGAATGCAAGCGATTCTTGGAGTAAAGTGTGAGCGAAAGTCGGACTCAAGCCAAACGCTGCCGATTATGTTTCACATGCTTGGAAGTGGGACATGCTCTTCGAAACTGCCGCCGACGTCGAAGATTTTGTGGCCTTGACGGATGCCAAAGGAGTCACCACCAATTGTTGCACGAGTCAAGGCAGCCAGCCTCCACGGGTGTACCAGTGCTGCGTGCACAACAACTACAAGTCAACGATACGGGGGCAGGGATGTCGAACAGAGACGCAGTTCTTAGCTGTTCAGCCAGATCAGTTAAGAAGAGCAAGCTTCTTTTCCGAGTACTGCCAGTCACTTTATATGGGCCTTTAAAGCGAATCGACACTTACGCTCTTCTTGACGAAGGATCTTCAATAACGATGATGGATAGCAACCTTATTGAAGAACTTGGATTGAGTGGCCACCAAAGCAGGTTAGATCTCCAATGGTTTGGAGGAAGAGCCGCCCAAGAACCTGCAACTGTGGTCAACATGCACATCAGTGGTGCAAACATGAAAAGGAAACACGTTCTTCACAACGTCTATGGTGTCTTCAACCTTCGTCTACCGATGCAAAGCCTGAACTAGAGTGACTTACGTGGCGGTACGAGATGCTTTAAGTCACTGCCAGCCCTTCCATATACTGACGTCACACCTCAGCTACTCATTGGCTTAGACCACTGCCACCTGGGTCTGCCAAATGATACAGTCCAGCTTCGAGAAGGAGGACCTTATGCTGCCCATACAGAGCTTGGATGGGTCGTATTTGGCCCAACTAAAGGACACATGCCACCGATGACGTCATGTATGCTGATCGATACAAATGATGCCCTTCACGAAGTAGTAGCCGACTACTTCAGCACGGAAAGCTTTGGGGTGCGGCCAGCACCAGTGGTAGAAACCGAAGAAGAAATACGTGCTGGTAGCATATTGCAGTCAACTACAGTCAGGGTAGATGGAAGATTCCAAACCGGACTTCTTTGGAAGCGTGATGACATCGAGCTTCCTGACTCCTATGCTATGGCAAAGAAGAGACTCACTAGTATTGAGCGCAAGATGAGGAGGGATGAAACATTTGCTGCCGCCTACAACGAGATCATCAACTCATATGTCATCAAGGGTTACGCCCGCAAACTGGAACCAACAGAAGCCGCCATAACAGGGCCTAGGACGTGGTACCTTCCACACTTTGCCGTGGTGAATCCTAACAAGCCAGATAAACTTCGCCTGGTCTTTGATGCCGCCGCTACAGTTGATGGGATTTCACTTAACTCGTGTTTGCTAAAGGGACCACAGCAATACCAACCGATGCCATCAGTCCTGTCTAACTTCCGAGTGGGTGCCATTGCCGTGTGTGGAGACATACGTGAAATGTTCCACCAAGTGCTCATTCGACCAGAGGATAGGGACTCACAGAGATTTCTCTGGCGTCAGGGCATTGACGATTTTCCACCAGACGTGTACGAAATGCTAGTGATGACTCGCCTTGCGCGGCTCAATATGTCAAGTCTATTAACGCCCTGCAACATCGAGAAACCAAAGCCAGAGCTGTGAAGTCAATCTTGCAACACCATTACGTGGACGACTTTGTGGACAGCTTCGAGTCAATAGATGAAGCCATCAGAGTCTCTAAGCAAGTTCGTGAAATACATAAGGAGGCTGGATTTGAGCTAAGAAGCTTTAGTTATAATTCACAAGAGGTACTAAGAGCTCTGGAATGCGAATCTGATTCCAAGATGGTAGGAGTTGCGAACGTGCCGACGATTGAAGGGAGCCTGGCCACAGAAAAGGTACTTGGTATGTTTTGGCAGCCATTAAGTGACACCTTCAGATACCAGTTGAAGTTTCATCGAGTCGATCCAGAGATTATTGCCGGAAACAGACGTCCTAGTAAAAGAGAGCTGCTGAGTGTCATCATGTCGGTGTTTGATCCACTTGGATTTCTGGCGAACTTCTTGATCAGTGCAAAACTATTGATGCGTGAGGTTTGGAGGTGCGATATGCTTTGGGATGAGCTATTAACTAGCAGCATCAATGCAGTCTGGAACAAGTGGTGTAAGATGTTGAGCCAAACTGTCGAGATTCAGATCCCACGCTACTACTTCCTGCACGCTTTGCCAATGCAGCTCCAGCTTCACATCTTTGTCGATGCGAGTGAAGAAGCATTTGCCGCCGTAGCATATTGGAGATCTGAAAGTCAAGATGGAAAAATAGCCATCGCATTTGTTTGGGCCAAGACTAAGTGCGCACCATTAAAGCCGATGACCATTCCGCGCCTTGAGCTCCAAGCTGCCGTTCTTGGAACTCGCTTGATGCAGACCATCATCGAAGAACACATCACCTTAAGTATCAACCGTTGTGTTCTGTGGACTGATTCCAAAACAGTCGTCAAGTGGATTGGCTCGCAAAACCGCCGCTACAAGCCGTTTGTAGCCCACAGGGTCGCTGAAATCCTTGCCGCAACCGATGTGTCCAATTGGAGATGGATACCTACTCAGGAGAACGTCGCTAATGAAGCAACTCGATCGAACTGCCAGATCGACTTCAGCCCTTCATCAAGATGGTTGACTGGACCAGGTTTTTTAAAACAAAATGAAAGCCTGTGGCCTGCTGACTATGCCAATGTCAGTCATAATGAGGATAAGGAACACGAAGAGCTTCGCCCGAAGTTCGCTCTACTTACCGTAAGTAACAAATTCAAAAAAATTTCCGACTTTTCCTCTCTTTTAAGGCTGAAAAGAACGATCGCATATATCATACGATGCGTTCGTCGGTTCCGCAAACAAACTGATAACGTCAATGGTCTGACAGTAGAGGAACTTCATGCTGCAGATGTTGTGCTATGTCGCCGCGCACAAGCTGAGGATTATGCAGCCGAAATCAGCCAAATCAAAGATGGTCAGTGCCTGGCCAAAGGAAGTTGTTTGAGTAACCTATTGCCGTACGTCGATGAGGAAGGTGTCCTACGTGTTAGTGGTCGGATCGATGCAGCCAGCTGGCTTCCGCATGACACAAGACGACCGATCATATTGCCGCCTGATCATGCGTTCACTGAACTGGTAGTGACACATCATCACTTCAAAATGAAGCACCAGAACGTTGAGGCCACTATCTGTGAAATCCGTCGTCTCTATTGGATCCCACGCCTTCGACAAGTTTTGCGCAAGATCATTGCCAGATGTAGCTCGTGCAGATTGGAACGAGTTAAGCCCGTAGCACCATTGATGGGATCGCTGCCTGAAGATCGCTTGACGCCGTATGTGAGACCATTTACATATACAGGCCTGGATTATTTTGGGCCACTCACAGTCGCTATTGGTCGTCGAGTAGAGAAGAGATGGGTGGCATTGTTTACATGTCTTACTGTTCGTGCCATACACCTAGAAGTCACTTGTGACCTGTTAACAGATGCATGCATCCTAACAATCCGTAACTTCATCAATCGACGAGGAGTGCCCGTCCGTATCCGAAGCGACAATGGAAAGAATTTCGTCGGCGCTGACCAGCAAGCGAAACGTTTCCATGAGGTGTTTGACTGCAGCCGTATTCAAAATGAGTTATCAGCCAAGGGTGTTGAATGGGTTTTCAACTGTCCTAGCAACCCGTCTGAAGGAGGTATCTGGGAACGTATGGTCCAGTGCGTGAAGAAGGTACTAAGACACACACTGAAGGAAGTTTCACCACGCGAATATACTTTACAATGCCTGATCATCGAAGCGGAAAATGTCGTGAATTCGGGACCCCTGACGCATCTACCAGTTTCCGTTGACCAGGAAGAGCCACTCACGCCAAATCACTTCCTTCTGGGAACAGCAAACACTGCCCAAACGCCAAGTGGAAGTGAGCCATTTAAGAAGCTGTGTACCCTGGGAAAGCAATGGCGAATCGCCCGCCAGCTCCGAGACAGGTTTTGGAAGCGCTGGATCCTGGAATACCTACCAACTTTGACGCGAAGAGCCAAGTGGTGCCAAATGACAGAGCCGTTGAAGGAAGGAACCTTGGTATTCATCTGTGACACGAACATGCCAAGAAAGCAGTGGTGCCGAGGAAGAGTGGTAAAGGTCTATCGGGGCGTAGATGGCGTGGCAAGACGAGCTGATGTCCACACCAAGTCTGGAGTGTTAAGCCGCCCAGTTTCTATGTTGGCCGTTCTTAACGTGGATAGTGAATCGGACTGATTCACGGGGGCGGGGATGTCGAAGAACGCCCACCGAACGCAACCCGAAACAACAAACGAACAGAACTCACCGAACAGAACTTATTTTCATGTACGCAGCAACGCCACCTAGCCGAGAGTTGATAAGCTATAATTTTATATTTTACTTGCTCGTCGTAGTTTGCGCTCTTCACAATCGTTCATTTGTTCGCCTTCTGACAGACGAATACGAACCTTTGGATGCAGCAGTCGTGGGAGTGCAAACTGCGGTAAGTGAATTAATTATATATATAAAATCAACTCATTTGTATCTTTTACTAGAAATAAAATACCTACCTACCTACCTACCTGCTTACTACCTAATATTTGAGTTGCCGTATTAATTTCAACACCACGACTGTGTCGCAAAAGGCACAATGCCATTAATGATCAAAACGGTGAAGGTGCTTTAACACCAGGTCATTTTTTAATTGGAAGACCACTGTCGTCTATTCAAAGCGCCGACTGTAAAAATGTCAATATTTCAACATTAAACAAGTGGAAATTAGTACAAAAAATACAACACGAGTTTTGGAATCGTTGGAAAAATGAATACTTGTTTGCGTTGCAACAAAGAAACAAGTACAAAGTACCAACAGAAAACCTGGCAGTAGGTGATGTCGTTATTATCAAAGACGAAAATTCACACAAAGCAAGATGGCCGCCAGCGAAAATTACAGAAACATATCCAGTGCCTCCGTTCTGTAACTATCGCCTTGGCGATAAACGGTGGAAAACGGAACGAAATTCTATAAATTTAGTAGGATTTCGTTCCATTTTCCACTTTTTATCGCCTGCTTTTATCGAGGCGATAGTTACAGAACAGGGCCACAGGTTAACTCTCCTTTACGAACCGGCAAAAGTCATGTCCACCCGAACTGTTTTTTCTTCGAAATTTTTTTGATTTCTGACTTGTATTGTTCAAATATAGTTCTTCTGGCTATTGTATGAATTGTTTCTAAGTATTTCATATAGCAGTGATAAAGAAATTTAAGCAGAGATGTCACTATGCAGGTATGTAGGAGGTCATCAATAAAATTTTTCAATTTCAAAAACGATGGAAATTGTTTATTTTTGCAAATCTGGGATTCCCGCTTATCCCTTTCGATATGTCTGTTTTAGGTAATTACTGATTGTTATATTCATGTATATCAATGTTCTTGTCAGGTATGCCTATCAAAAGAAAAAATAGTCAATATTTCAGTTTGTTCAGGTCATCAATCAATTTTATGACCTAAAACGGATTGAATTTCCCCAATACATGCCAAGCAAGCCCGCCAAATATGGCTTGAAGTTTAGGTGGCTGAATGAAAGCTCAACGGGCTATGCACTGAAGTTTTCTATCTGCACTCGTAGCTCTAACCAAAGTACAGGACTAGGTCGTGGATATGATGTGGTGATGTCGTTGATGCCATCATATTTCAATTCTGAACGCAACCTCACTATTGATAATATCTTTACGTCGTCCGTCGGTCGGTGGATTTTTGAAGTTACTGGATAAGAAGATCACTATTCTTGGCTTACTTACTTACTTAGGTGGGCATTACAGTTCGGGGTGAACCTGGGCCTCAAGCAACATCCTTCTATAACGATTTTGATCTCGGGCGAGCTCTCTCCAGTTTCGCACTCCAAGTCGGTTGAGGTCTTCATCCACTTGATTGCGCCACCTAAGACGAGGTCTTCCCCGTCTGCAATTTCCCTGCAATGTGCTTTCGAACACCCGACGAGCCGGAGCGTTTGGGTCCATCCGCTCTACATGGCCCAACCATCGTAGCCTCGCGATGCGTACTCTTCTGGCTATGCCCATGTCGCGGTACAGCTCATACAGCTCGTTGTTGTATCTTCTTCTCCACACATTGTCTTCGCATACGGGACCAAAGATCATTCGGAGAATTTTTCTTTCGAAACGACCAAGAGTTTCCTCATCCGCTTTCGATAAGGTCCGTGCTTCCGCGCCGTACAGCAGGACTGGGATGATTAAGGTCTTATACAAGGTCACCTTGGTTTTTCTAGAGAGGGTTTTGTTTCTCAATTGCCTTCTTAACCCAAAGAAGCAACGGTTGGCAAGAGTTATTCTCCGTTTGATCTCCGCACTGATGTTGTTGTCCGTGTCTACAGCGGATCCTAGGTAGACGAAGTCCTTTACTACCTCGAAGTTATGTCTGTCTATTGTGACGTTTTGTCCAATTCGTCGATGTTCTGTGTCCTTGTTTGATGGCAGCATATACTTCGTTTTGCCCTCATTAACCATCAAACCCATTTTTGCCGCTTCTGTTTCAATACTCCGCAAAAGCACCTATGACATCACGCTTTTTTCTTCCCATTACGTCAATATCGTCTGCATAGGCGAGTTATTGTACAGACTTTTGAAAGATTGTTCCTCTGGTGTTGACGTTTAAGTTTCTTACAATCTGTTCAAGTATGATGTTGAAGAAATCGCATGACAGTTTGTCGCCTTGCCTAAAGCCTTTTTCGACGTCAAAGGTCTCGGTGAGTTCTTTTCCGACCTTGACGGAGCAGCGTGAATTCTCCAAAGTTATCCTGCATAGTCGTACGAGCTTTGCAGGGATGCCGAAACTAGACATGGCTCTGTACAGCTCGTCTCTGTAAATACTGTCATACGCGGCCTTAAAATCGATAAAGAGGTGGTGAATATCGATATTATGTTCTCGGGTTTTTTCCAAGATCTGCCGTAATGTGAAAATTTGGTCTATTGTGGACTTCTCTGGTCTAAAACCACATTGATAAGGACCTATCAAGTTGTTGACGTGGGGTTTCAGACGTTCACATATTACAGCAGACAAGATCTTATAAGCGACGTTAAGGAGGCTTATCCCTCTGTAATTGGCGCAATTGTGAAGGTCTCCCTTCTTTAGGATCGGGCATACGATACTGAGGTTCCATTCATCGGGCATGCTTTCTTTCGACCATATCATGCAGATCAGCTGGTGCACGCTCCTTTCCAACTGATCTCCAGCTGTCTATTCTAGGCACGGTTCGGAAAAACAAAAGAGATTTGCCTAAACCTTTTGTAGCGAAGGAGGTTCTTTATGACCAGAATGAGCCTGTAAATGTCAACAAAAAGCAGTATCGTCCAGTCCACTCATCCATCTTTGGATTTTCTGGAAAAATGGCGTTGGTTAGTTATGTTCCAAAGCCAAACTAACAAGTGGTATTGCTATCAGCACTACATAACTGCGAGAAAGCCACTTCCGGTCATCAAAGTAAACCTGCCATGATACTGGATTATAGCCGCACCAAAGGTGGAGTCGATGTATTCGACCAAATGGCCTCAATATATTCATGTACACGTCAAACAAATCGCTGGCCGATGGTTGTATTCTACAACTAACTGGACGTAGCAGCCCTAGCAACTGCCATCATTTTCCATTACTTCAATCCGCCTAGAAGAAACAAAAATTTATTCAGAAGTGATAAACTCATCTAACTAGCGGAGGCACTGGTTGAGTCAGAACTGAATAACCGTTCACAACCTGCAACACAATCTGGCATTGGAAAATCTGCATTGGATGCTCTCTGTATTTTGGGGAGAGTTCAGGAAAAATTAACAACAGTCCCTGAAAGGCTCTCTTTTAAAAGAAGCAGATGTCACCTTTGCACAAGAGCAGACGACAAGAAAAGCAGAACCACCTGCGATGGATGTGGCAGATGTTGTTGCCCTTGCCACACTAGAACCTGACGTGTGAAATGTCTGCCGGAACTGCCAACAACTTCAAACTAAATCGTTCTAAACATAAACTATGCTGCTTTTAAAATAAAATAATTATTTATTAGAAAAAATATGATTTTTCATAGAATTTCAGTAGTGGGGTCCAAATAGACCCCAGTTCGGGAAGACGGTTTCTTTCCACAAAAAAATTGCAGAAAAATCTGTAAAGGTCTGATAATCGTTTTAATTTAAGAAATGAATAAAAAATTTAATTTTGTTCACTGAGTAAAAATCCCCTTTAAAAAAAATGAATCACAAAAAAGTTGTGAGTGTTCGAACATGATCTGGGGTCTAAATGGACCCCAGTTTGTAAAGGAGGGTTAAGATAGTCGAGTACGCGTAGTATCAGCAAACCACAAAATAATATACTAAAGCGGCCAATCAACAAAATATGCTCCCTTGAAAAAAAGGAACAAAGAAGAAAAAGAAGATCACGAAACGAGTATGATTACGACAAGCACATTACATCGTAATCCAGAACAAATGGTTGTTGGAGTAATGCTTATCATTCTTATGTTGATAATGCCAAGCAGCTCCACCTCGCTATCAGGTAAATATAAAAGGGGAACAGTTACGGAGTCGTCGGAAATTGCAGGAATTTACCTTGATTCAATTGTAAAAATTTACGTAGTGTCATCGACTTGGGAGTTGATGATTTAAGCCCTGCGCAAACCAATGCGGTGAGTGCGTGCGATGCGATTGCGATAAGTGGAACGTATCGTGTGATGCGGTTGCGATCCGTTTCCTGTTCAAACTAGCGCGATTTGGCACCGTGCGATATTATGTCAAACTGTTTTTTTTTTTTCATCAATTTTTCATATTTTTATTTTCAGATTTCATAAATCCAAGTTCCGAAAAATCAAAATCGGAAAGCCATAAAGACACGTCATTGAAGACTTCGAGTGTCGCCAGTTTTAATATTGAATCGATGGACTTGTTGAAGGCGAATAGAATCAAATGGGTAAGTTGAAGGACTGACAAACAATAGTAGTTGAAGGCTGTAAAACTAATTATCCATTGTTTTGTTCAGGATAAAGTTGCATCAAAAAACCCAGACACCGAGTCTTACAATTGTTTGCAAGCGGACACTGGATATTTCTTTCTGCGTGCGAAGAAATGTAAGTCTATTTTGTCGAAACTGGTTACCCTAGTCTTTGTTGAAATTTTATATTTTACAGATATCTAGATCCACAGAAGGGCAATTTGATAACTCTTAAGGACCTACGACAGGCGAATTTATTCGTTCATATAGCCCTAGAATATAAATTCAACGAGCAGAAAACCCTGAGACTTATTTTGGCGGTTTTAAACATGCAGATCACCTGAAAAAAAAACCAAAGACAGTGAAAGCCTTACAATTAGCGCGCTTTTATAGAAACCACACTCTGATCTCTGATAATGATGATTAAAAAGATTAAAAAGCATCTTAACTTTCTCTTAAATGAATTTTATTTTCAACTTTTCAAGAAAGAAAACATCGTTCCTAGTTTTAACATACATATATGTATGTATATATTTTATTTACAACTCTATTCAACCATGGCGTTATCATCTTTGTCTTCGCATGACACCAGACACTCTTCGTACGTCCATTTGGGAAAGACTCTCTTAAACATGTACATAAACACAGTATCGTATGACTTGAGTATTCCGTTGAACGTACACTTCATCATGTCCTTGCGTTCCAAACGATTCTCGTATGTTACCAACACGACTACACTAGTTGCGTAGTTCGACATCCTCCTAGTTGAATCGTAGCAGACTTTCCATTGTTTCGTTCCGGGTGTCCACTTAAAACAATGACACGCTCACGAACACGAACAACTCGAACGGGGTTGCAAGAGAGCACACACCCCCGCGGCACCAAGGCCGGTGAAGAGTCGGAATTTTCCTTAAAGCATAGAATAGGTGCAGGAGGAAATTGAATAGGAGCATAGAATGTGGCAACTTGGGAGATTTTCCTTAACGTTCCACGGTGAGGTTCTACGAATAACGCAATGTCAATACACATCTTCTTAAAACAAAAATAATATTTGCTTGCCTAAAAGACTCCAGTCCTCAGAATTTCTGGAACCTCTCCCGGGCAGGCACATCCATATCATAATAGAATATATTTTCTTTTGCCATGAGCTTGAAAACATCAAGTTTTAAGTCAATCTCTTCAATAAGAGGTTGTAAAAGTCCAGATCTTACAACAATCACTACAATTTTCGGGGCAGTTATCTTTGCCATTAGTACACACACTTTTTAGGATGTGATATTTTTTGTAGGAAATATTCAAGCCATGGAAATCAATGGATTCACTATTAACTGTTAGACGCGCAATCACTTCATTCTGTTTTTGTATTGTGTGTACATACACTGTTCATTTTATCACGTTTATATAATTTAAATTACGTAGAAGCCGGCTTAAGCCTAGTACGCTGCTGAAACGAAAAGAAAAATCCCATACAAAAATGACAGGACGGAATCGTAAACGAAAAACTTCGCTCACCTTTTCATCGTGCAGTACGCTGCTGCTCTGCGGAAAGGGTTTTTGGATAATTGTAGTAGATCTTCTTACTACAATTTTAAAGTTCTCCACACTTTTCCGTCCATCATTTATCTCCCGGGACAATAAATGCTTGCGAAATTTTGACAGTTCTATTGTTTTTTTTTTTTTTGTTTTGTGTATTTGTAGTGCTATTTGTGTAGAATTTCAGAAAATGGAAGATGAAAAGTTTTATTTAGATAGTGTTTGATATAAATCGATAATAGCTGTGAACATGGGCTTTAAAAAAGTAATTGCGAATATTTTAACTACACGGAATTGAATCAATGCCAACAACCGAATTGCTATTCCAACCAAGTATGATTGGAAGCTTTGAACCTGGCCTTGTTGAATTGATTAAGTACGTTTTCAAAATGTTTCACCCCGATGAGCAGCTTCTATTAGCACAGAATGTATTTATGGCCGGTGGATGCGCTCAATTGCCAGGTACACTTATTAATAAAGTTAACTTCCAAGTTATAATTTCCAAAAAAAATCATTTTCCAGGACTCAGAGCGGATCTCTAAAGAATTACTAGAGATGAGCCTTTTTCCACCACTGCAAGCTGATTCATCAAGTTCGGATGCCTGGTTTGGAGCAAGTGACATCGCAGTGAGAATCTGGACAAGATTGTTACAACAAAAACCGGCAATCAAGAACAAGGTGGCGAATATTTAAAGGGACACCCAACCAAACACACCAACACCCATTGTAGTCGAAACATCGACCGAATCAATGAAAACTGAATAAAATTTTTTATTTACTTTTTGATTTTTTTATCTTTTATTTAAAAAATAGTTTAAAACTGTGAATTTTTTTTCTTGCTGTTGAAGATGATTTCGTTTTTTTTTTTTGTTGGAACCACTTCGTGGCGTCTTCCTTTGTCAAACGATGTTGGAATCCAACGTTGATACCCAAATCGATATGTTCCTGGATACCGAAACCGAAGTTTCCTGTGCATAAGAAGTTGTCCCTCCCCAACTCGTATTGTGAGACTTTTGAATTGACTTTGATTGTCACTTTTTCTAAACAGCTGATTATACTCTACACAAATATTTTCCGCTGAGTGTTCGTTCACGATTTCGACGTGCTCGTGGAGATCAACGAAAAATTCCGTTTCGCATCAGCAGCGTACTAGGCTTTACAAAATAATTCTTTTATTTTAATAAAAATTTCAAGCAGCACAGAAACTTCATTTTGAAATAATGTAAACAAAGCTTTCAGTGGATGCTGCGTTCCGAAAATCGTTCTACAAAACGTAGCTGTGGAACGTTTGTGGAACCGTCAGAACCCATAGGTGTGTGCTACTAAATATGGTTACATTCCGACTTTATACTTATCAAACCCATAGAAATTGTAAACGAAATTTAACACGTCCATGTCCACAGTTCCGTAGTCATACTCTTCTCTAACTCATACATAGAGTATAGATCAAACAACAAAGTAGGGGAGACTGGGTACGGTTGAAACACAGGACGGTTGACACAACATAAATATCTCAGAAACCGTTCACGCAATGTGTTTGAGTACTGAAAGAGAATTAAGCAGAAACTAGTTTAGTCACGATTTTCAGTCTTGCTTTGATCGTCGCGCTGATCGGTAGTGAACAGGAAGCTCTTGTTTTTTTTTGACAAGCAAAAGTAAGTTTTTTTGATTTTTTACTTTTCTTTGTTGCGTGAGTACTATTCAAGTGTAAGTGTTGAGTGATATTTTGTTGTGCGCAGAAAAGAGTGTAGAATAGAATGAAATGACATGCAGGGACGTGTTAGTGTTGTTTATGTTGTTTTGTAATTTTTTTTTGTTAGAAAAGTGGTTGGGGACGGTTAACACATTTTTTTTTGGGGACGGTTGAAACAAAATGTTTACATTTTTTGTTTGTTTTGTAGGTGCCCCGAGTACGTTTGAGGAAGACTGCACGAGGAAATGTGGATTTAGCAATATATAAAGCGGCTCATGACGATGTGAAGGCAGGCAGTTCATTACGCAGTGCATCAGAGAGCATGGAATAAACTACAGCTCTCTTTCAAGATACATTCGAAAGCAAGATACGACCGTTTAGACTGTTTAGTTAATATACTAGTATATATATTTAATAATGAACTTTGAATAAAAATATATTCTCAAACTGTGGAATTTTTTGAAACAAAAAATTAATAAAATACGTTACAAGGCAATATTTTTACTATTTCAACGTGTTTCAATTGACCCCATTCATTGTTTCAACCGCCCCTGGCATGGGGACAGTTGAAACAAATTGACTTTTCTCATTAAAATTAATGTATATTGCTTAAATGTGAACTAGGCACTCAAAAAACACTGTTTGTTTTGAACAGGCATGACATAATAATCTGAACATGCCCAAATAATAAATCGATTATCGTAGAATCCCTAGCGGCTAAAAGCTCTCAGCTTAAAAAAGAACATGACACGTTGGCATACCATTTGGGGTTATGCCGAATCTCTCTTTCAACTCTAAAACCTCAACCTGTTAAGATTAAAAGTACTGTCGTAAAACAAAATTACATTTTCCCCAATTTAAATTAACCTAAACCGAGACATTGTAAGTTTTGTATTAAGACAAACGCAAATTGAATTAAAATAAATATATTTCTTAGGATTTGTAATCCAATTACACATAATCAAGTGTTTTTCTTCATTTGGATTGACAAAAGTCTCGTACTGCGACTAAATCGTCGCAATAATTTACAAATCAATTGGATATGAACCAGGAAAGAAGAAACCCACAAATCCCTCAGCCCTTTGCTCCGTCCACCAGAGTCATAAGGTCTCCAGTACACCAAAATGAATCCGTCGACACCACTGAGGAATACGACTGCCGCTCTTGTGACAAACCAAACAGCGTCGAAGACATGGTGCGCTGCGATAAATGCCCAGCCTGGTTTCATTACGCCTGTGCAAATGTAGATAGCAACATACGTGACAAAGACTGGGTATGTCCAACATGTGAAGGTAAGAATATTTCTTTATCCAGTAGTCTTGTAGAAGTTGTCGCGACTGCTGCTAGGAATGTGTCAGATACAGCTAAAGAAAGCGCATTTAGTCTGGGAGCTATCCCTAAATCTTCCACCGCGAGCCTTGCATTCAATTCTAAGCACCCCTTCTCCGAACCCAATCAGTTATCCACAACAGCAACTGCCCCATTAGTGTTCGAAAGTAATTGTCAATTTGTGGCCACGTCACGCGCCAATTCAGTATCTATAATGGATACACCTTTGACTGGCTGCATAGGATATTCAACAAAACCGGTTTCATCAAGTTCAGTTGCACCCCACACCTCTCACTTCACTGGATCTACCTCCGCCAGATATCAGCATCATCGATCTGTGAACATTATCGAACACTTAAGTAGTCGTGGTTGCTTGGATAAAGGTAGCTCTAGTAATGGAGGTAGATCTGTAACAAATCTTTCGACGAAAACCCGTTCAAGTGCTGACCAGATGTGTGCCGCTAATTTGAGTGCAGAGGCATATGCGGATAATTCGGCTCCAATTTTTTCCTCGAAAACAAAAACAGCATACACCGGTTTACCTATACCGCAGATAGCTTCAGTAGGTAGTTGCACAGACGATATAAACATTCTAGCGAACATCGTTGAGGAAACAAAATTGCTCCCACGCCTGACTGTCGATAAAAGATCTTCCAAAGTCTCGTGCAGCTCTAAATCATCTAGAGTTTCTCTCAACAAACGAGTTCAACTAAATTTGCAAAAGTTAGAGGAAGAAAAGACTATGCAAGAAATACGTGAAAAAGAATACTTCGAAAGAAAAGAAAAAAGAGATGCTGAGTACTTGTCTAGGAAATACGATATGCTGACTCAACTTGAAGAATCCGACAGTGATTTTGAGGATGATCGTAATGACACCGATGATGATCATAATAACAGAAAAACACCTACTCTGAACATCAGCACCTGGCTTAAAGAAGTACCATTAAAGAGCACGCACATGCAGTCAACAACAATTCTTAACACAAGCGAACTGGTCTTGTTGATGCCACCACCACGACTTCTATCCTTTTCAGACAGCAGAGCTAAAGTACGAGCACAAGAAAACAATGTAAAGCCGATAGATCAACTTTATCTTCATGGGCAACAAAAGCATAAGCTTTCCACTGCTGCCGCTTCCCAGGAACAGTTGATACCTCCAATTGTCACGTGTTCGTCACAAGGTTACCCAACCAAATACGCATTGAATGCTCAACCCTCAGTACAGTTACATGCTGAAAATAGAAATACAAATGTGCCAACCCTACAGCCTTTAAATAAAAATCCGTTCATGGAAAATTCATTTCCTATTAAAACACCCAAGGAACTAGACTCGCCTACTTTAAGCCGAAATCGGTTAGCAGCCCGTCAACTGATTTCTAAAGACTTGCATCCCTTTGGAGGTAACCCAGAGGATTGGCCACTCTTTATTGCAGATTTTAAGAGAAGTACGGAGCTCTGTGCTTTCAATGACCAAGAAAATTTAACTCGGTTGAGTAGATCACTCAAAGGTGAGGCGCTTAATTAAGTTAGAAGTATGTTGATACATCCAAACTGCGTTCCGCAAATAATTTCGACCCTAAAAATGCTGTATGGAAGACCTGATATTATAGTACATACACTACTTAGAAAAATTCGTTCCACAGCTTCTCCAAAGGCAGAAAAATTGGATACTCTCGTCACTTTCTCACTTGCTGTTCAAAACCTTTGCGCTATTATTGAGGCCTCCGAGTTGGCTGACCATCTAAACAACCCAACTCTATTGCAGGAACTAGTAGAAAAGCTCCCACCTGCCATACGTCTTAACTGGGCAATATTTAAACAAGGCACTCCGAATTCCAGTCCCAATTTATTAGTTTTTAAGAATTGGATTTATCAGCTTGCTGAGGCTGCAAGTGGAGTGCTATTGCCTTCTTTAGGAGACGATCGACATACTTTCAAAAACTCGAAAGAGAGGGGCTTCATTAATGCTCATTGTGAAATGAATGATGAATTAAATAACATTCCACCTTCGTCCAAACTAAGATGCTGTATTTGTGGTGGCCAATGTGATTCAATTGCAAAATGCGCACAATTTAAAAATCTTACCCGTTCAGAAAGATGGTATCAGGTACGAAAGCATCAGTTATGCCGCAGATGTCTTGTAAAACATAACAGTAACAGATGCAATTCAACATCAGTATGTGGAATAGATGATTGTGTTTTCAAGCATCACAGATTGCTTCACAAAAATAGGAACGAATTTTATCATTCTCTTCAGGGCCAATTAAACGAGGTTAGTTCAGTGTCATATAAAGAAAAAGGTGAACAGACACAGTCACAAGATATAGGAACGCTTGGACTGCATTCAAAGGGAAATGAAAACATTAACCTTTCAAATAAAAACCCTATTCCCTTTCGAATAGTTCCAGTGACCTTATATGGAAAGGGAACTCAAATCAACACACTTGCGTTTTTGGATGATGGCTCCTCCATTACCTTGATGGATGAAGAAATAGCACGACAACTCAAAGTTAATGGTATAGCACAACCACTTTGCCTTAAATGGACGGGAAATACATCCAGAATTGAACCTAACTCTAAAGTTCTCAATATAGAAATCTCAAGTGCAACACTGAAAACAAAGAAGTTCACACTAACGGACGTGCGTACAGTCGAAAACTTGCATCTTCCTTCGCAATCACTTGACCCTTTCAAACTAAAAGAGAAGTATGAGTACCTGAGAGGAGTTCCCCTTGAAGCTTATAATAAGGGCGTTCCACGTTTATTGATAGGTCTCAATAACTCAAGCCTTAGCTTTCCATTGCGTTCCAGGGAGGGAAGGCCCAATGAACCAGTTGCTACTAAGACCCGCCTTGGATGGGTCATTCATGGAATGAGTTCAGCGGAAGGTGAAACTCCTTTAAACGATAGCTATAGCTTCCATATATGCAGCTGTAATGATTCCTTTCTCGAAAACCTTGTGAAAAGTTACATTTGTCTAGATGACTTTGGAACATCATCGAATTCGCAACTTCAACCACTCTCAGTAGACGATGAAAGAGCTGTAGGCCTTCTGAAAGCAAATACATTCTACAAAAACGGCAGGTTTGAAACATCTCTTTTATGGAAGTTTGATCGAATTAACCTTCCAAACAGTTTACCCATGGCGAGAAGGCGATTAGAGTGCCTCCAAAAGCGTATGCGGCGTGAACCAGGTTTGGCTGAAGCACTTAACGATAAAATAGACGAATATATTACAAAAGGATATGCTAGAAAACTTTTGCCATCCGAGATTCAAGTTAACCGTCCGTCGTGGTACTTACCGATCTTCCCAGTACGAAATCCTAACAAACCGGGAAAGTTACGCATCGTTTGGGACGCTGCTGCTGTTGTGCAAGGCATTTCACTGAACTCAATGCTATTAAAAGGACCGGATCAATTGACTTCTTTACCTTCGGTTATTATGAAATTCCGAGAAAATAAGGTGGCTATACGTGGTGATATTCAAGAAATGTTCCACCAAGTGGGTATAAATGAAAGGGACCAGCAATTTCAACTTTTTTGTGGAGCAAGAACGAAAACGAAATCCCTGAAGTTTATGTAATGATGGTCATGACGTTCGGAGCTACATGCTCACCGTGCTCTGCACAGTTTGTCAAGAACTCAAACGCCGAGCGATTCTCTGAAAAATTGCCTAGAGCCGTACAATCGATAAAGGAAAACCATTATGTTGACGACATGATGGATAGTTTGCCAACGAAAGCCGAAGCCATCAAGTTAGCCAGGGAGGTTTGCCACATACATGAGCAAGGGGGTTTTCATATTAGAAATTGGATTTCCAATTCACCACACGTTCTTCAAGAACTTAATTGCCAGCCAACTACTGACAAAAACTTAAACACTAAAATTGAGCTTGGCACAGAAAAAGTTCTCGGGATGTGGTGGTGCACGTCAACTGAAACCTTATTTACAAAATCACCTCGAATCCAAATTATGCATCCATTCTTTTTGGTTCGAGCCGCCCTACCAAACGCGAGGTCCTCAGAACACTTATGACTATCTTCGACCCTCTGGGATTGCTTTCTCACTATCTTATGTTTATTAAAGTTTTGCTGCAAGATATCTGGCGATCAAAGATCGATTGGGATACCGCAATTCACGATGCTGAGCATAAGAAGTGGCTCAAATGGATAAGCCACCTACCAGAAATTGAAAATTTACGTATCCCTAGATGTTATATTTCCAGTTCTTCGTGGGGTAAATCAACGCAACTGCACATTTTCGTTGACGCCAGTGAAAATGGCTTTGCTGCCGTCGCGTACGTCAGATGCAGTCAAAACCAAACAATTGAATGTGCACTAATAGGAGCAAAGAAAAGAGTTGCGCCGCTCAAGTCACTATCAATTCCTCGTCTCGAGCTGCAAGCAGCATTGTTAGGAGCCCGTTTCGCTAAAGCTATCACTGTCTCGCATTCCATTAAATTTTCTGAGAGAATATTTTGGTCAGATTCAAAGAATGTGTTGAGTTGGATTCGCTCAGATCATCGTAAGTACCGCCAGTTTGTGGCCTTTCGTGTCAGCGAAATTTTAGATTCCACTGATATCTCCGAATGGCGTTGGATTCCCACAAAGCAAAATGTAGCTGATGATGCCACGAAGTGCCAAAAAAACCCGGAGTTTAAATCCTCAAGTCGTTGGTTTTCAGGACCTGAATTCCTTAAAGATTCTAGAAAAAATTGGCCTCAAGAACCAACAACAGACAGCGAAACAGTCGAAGAGCTGAAACCTCATTTCATCAACGTCCACCTTTCGAGTTTGTGTCCTAAGAGCGTCCTGCGTATCTACGATATAACGTGCTATAATTTTTTACTAAGGAGTACAGCTTATATTCTGATTTGGAGATCACGTTTCTTGAAGAAAAAAATGAAAATTGACATTGAGCTGGGTGGACCCCTGGCTAGAGAAGAGCTTCTACAAGCGGAAATAAAACTGTTGAAAATAGCACAGAGCCATGAATTTCAGGAAGAAATCACTGACTTAGAAATAAGCAAAAGTGTGCAGAAAAGTAACCCGCTCTATAACTTATGCCCATTTTTAGACGAAAATAAAATACTGCGAGCAGAAGATAGAACTAGTATGGCAAGAGAAGCAGGAATTGATGTTAGACATAGAACTAGTCTTCCAAGGCTTCACCCAATTACATCCCTTATTATCTCTGACCTTCACTGTCGCTATAAACATAGAAGCCACGAAACCGTCATCAACGAACTCCGACAAAAGTTTTACATTCCTCATATGAGAGCTGCAGTTAGAGCAGAAAGAAAAAAATGCCAATTTTGCAAAAATTCTTCAGCACAGCCAAAAATTCCAAAAATGGCTCAATTACCTTCCGCCCGTCTATCACCTTTTTGCAGTCCTTTCTCCTATGTTGGAATAGACTACTTCGGACCATTGAACGTAACCGTTGGTAGAAGGACTGAAAAAAGATGGGGTGTTCTACTTACCTGTCTTACAATAAGAGCAGTCCACATTGAGCTGGCGCATAGTCTAACAACAGATTCTTGCATTCTTGCGATACGAAATTTCATGGCGAGAAGAGGGACACCTCTAGAATTTCACAGCGATAATGGAACAAATTTCAAAGGAGCAGAACGTGAGCTTAAAGAAGCCTTAGAAAACGTTCAAAGTGAAAAGTTGGCACGAACATTCACTTCAACAACCACGACATGGAAATTTATTCCACCTGGTTCACCGCACATGGGGGGCAGTTGAGAAAGGATGGTAAGGTCAATCAAAACAGTTTTATATGACATAATGCCCATGCGCAATCCATCAGATGAACTACTGAGAAGCATGTTAATAGAAGCAGAACATATTGTTAACTCAAGACCGCTAACATATATACCCGTAGAAAATGAAAATCAAGAAGCATTAACACCTAACCATTTTCTCCTAGGTTCATCTAGCGGGTCAAAACCCTTCACGGTTTTTAACGACGATAAAATGGTGCTAAGATTGAACTGGCTCATTTCGCAGCAGCTCGCTGATCGCTTTTGGAAGCGCTGGGTTCGGGAATATCTGCCTTCACTTACTAGACGTGCGAAATGGTTCACTCCTGTGAAGCCAGTTCAAATAGGAGACGTCGTCGTCATTGTTGACCCTAACAGTCCTCGTAACGTTTGGCCAAAGGGCAGGGTAATTTCAACAAGGCTTTCAAAAGACGGCCAAGTGAGAAGTGTTTCCGTACAAACCCAAACAGGAGTATATGACAGACCCGTAGCAAAGCTGGCGGTCCTTGATATTGCGGGTCCTCCAGAGCTAGAGCCACTAGGAGTTGCTACTGCGGGGGAGTGTTATGAACAGGCATGACATAATAATCTGAACATGCCCAAATAATAAATCGATTATCGTAGAATCCCTAGAGGCTAAAAGCTCTCAGCTTAAAAAAGAACATGACACGTTGGCATACCATTTGGGGTTATGCCGAATCTCTCTTTCAACTCTAAAACCTCAACCTGTTAAGATTAAAAGTACTGTCGTAAAACTAAATTACATTTTCCCCAATTTAAATTAACCTAAACCGAGACATTGTAAGTTTTGTATAAAGACAAACGCAAATTGAATTAAAATAAATATATTTCTTAGGATTTGTAATCCAATTACACATAATCAAGTGTTTTTCTTCATTTGGATTGACAAAAGGTCTCGTACTGCGACTAAATCGTCGCAATACTGTTCTTTAATAGAAAGAATCATGATCTTGAATTGCACCTAATTCCTACATAGCTAATATTATTGATGTCAATGCTATGGACAAAAGAAGAAAAATTGTGTCAACCGTACCCAGTCTCCCCTACGAAAGATATGAAAGAAACAAAACAATACATGCACATGCACCGATATAAGAAAAACCATACACGAGAAACGAAATGACGAGAATAAATACAGCACTAGTCACAGCTCACAGGTCACAGCATGAAAAACCTACACTCCAAACTTCACTAACACAAGGGTGAATAACAGGTCGTCGTCGGTGCGCTGTACGGCATGTGCTTTTAAAAAAGAGAATATGAAAGACACGTTTATGCATGCTATTGCTATTCGGTTGGACCTGCTGTCATGTTCATAGTTCCTCCAGTTCCATTTCTTTTTGCAGCTCCTTTATGTCCGTGTCTTTTCGCAGCTTCTTCATGTCCATGTCTTTTCGCAGGTCCAACATATCCACATGTCCAGCGTTTTTGCAGTTCATCCATGATGGACATGGATCTATATTCATTTCCATGTCTTTTTGTTGTTCCTTAAGTTCCAACTTCCATGTCTTTCCTTAGTTGCTCTCTTATTAGAATTCAATAAGATATTTCTTTAGGGGTTGGTTGGTGTGTTTTGTTCGTAATTGCAAATACAAACAACATGAATGTAATATACTGATGTGTTGAATTGAAACTGATATATTCTTTCAGTTCCATGTCTTTTTTTTTTTTTTTTTTTTTTTTTTTTTTTTTTTTTTTTTTTAATAAGTAACGCGCACATCAAGGGGTTATGAATACCCTTATGTGCGAGTATTAGGAAACTAGGAGAGGATTTAAAAAGAGTAACCGATGCACGTTGCTTTTAAACCTTTGCGAATCGTAATGCAGGGGAGAAACACAGTCGGGTAGAGCATTCCACATTCGGGTGGTGCGCAACAACCTAATTTCTTGTTAAGAAACTAGGTTGTTTGTTTGTAAATTTTGAGATTGCTGAACGTCGAACCCTTTGCCTGGCCACTATTTTTTTGTGGTTGGTTTATTATTGTTCATGTCCATGTCCTCGCACAACGCACAATATTGTTCTCTAGTGAAGTGAAAAGTGAAGTACTGTACTGTGAGATTATATTTTACTGAAATTTGAAAACTTTTTAAGTGAATTGTAAGCAAATTTATTAGTTTTCTGGTTTCATGTCAGTTTAAAAGGGTTTTTAATTTTTAGTCCAATTGAAAACTTGAAGTGATTTGTTATGCCTATAATCCTATATGAATTTGAAAGTGATTGGGCTAGATTCAGGTGTATATTTGGCAATTCTATTTTGTGTAGCTTTCTTCATCTGTTGAATAGTGTTTTTTTTTTTTTTTTGAAGTTTAGTTGTTGGTGGTTGCAGTTGTGGTTTGTAAACCGTGGAAACCGGGAAATACGAAAATCGTGTTCAAGTTAATTATTGGTAAGTTTGGTTTTATTTAACTTAAAAGTTGAATTCTAATGTTTTTTTATCAATTTACATTAAGATAAGTAGGTACCTATACACTGCGCTTCAACTGAATAAGCACAAGCTTTTTTTTTGACATTTTCTCAATTTTTTCCAAACCTTGTGCGTACTTACTGTTTGCTTATGATGCCGAGAAAAAAAATCAGAAATAAAATTCCAAAAATACTGCTATTTTTTCTCTGGCCCTATTGGAAAGCGTTGCATGTGGAAAAGTGCAGTTTTTTTTGCGTCAACTGAATAGACACAAATATTAAAATTGGAAAAATTGCTAATGGAATGAAATGAAACCAATTTTTCTTTAAATAGTTTTTTTATTGGTTAGTTCTAGTAGTGGGTACTACCGCCTTTATTAACAATAACTTCATAAACTCGGTCCAGCATGGAATCGTACAACCTCTTTAAGGCCATACGTTTTACTTATAGAACAAAACATGTTGAGTTACGAATTTTTTTACGTATGAAAGGACATATATGAAATTATTTGAAAACAATTTTTTCTTTTTTTTCTTCAAAATGGCGGTCCTGAAAATGGCTGCTGAAATTCAACTGATTCGTAGATGGATGACACTCTCATTTTTAAACTATTGCACTTATCGATATGAACTAAACTGCATTTTACTCTTAAGATGTCTGGCTATGGCCTCATGCAGAATGAAGCATTTTCAATGAAAAGAAACAAAATGGCGGACTTTTGAATTATTTTTTTTTCCATTTTTTTTGATTTTCGATTGCTTATTATAACTTTTTTAAATAATAATGAATATTTCTGGACATCATAAGCAAACAGTAAGTACCATCGAATGATACATTAACGCACAAGGTTTGGAAAAAAATGAGAAAAAAAGTTTGTGATTATTCAATTGAAGCGAAGTGTACATACCAGTTTTGAAAGATGGTACAAGTAGCTACATATGTTGTTCGTTTCGTAGTACTTTGATCAACGGTTTTTTATTATATATATCTAACAAATTTCCGATAATCTACGAGTTTTTAGAATTTGTGTAATGGCTGACAAGAGAAGAAGGACCAGCAAACTTTGGGAGCATTTCAACGAAGTTGACTACGGAAAGGTTAAATGCAACTATTGCCGCCAATTAATTGCATATCATTCTGGAAGTTTGGAAACCTAGGCAGGCATCTCAATAGGCGTCACCCCAGGATTTCAGTAAGACCTTTAGAGCGCCAGCTGCAGGCAGTACCAATTCTAGCAGAGATTGATGCAAAACCATCCGGAAGTAACGCTGCATCTGAACCTATGGATATTGAAATCGTTCCTGAACCGCAAACTTCCCGTTCCCATTCCAATCAAAAAAAAAATTTAGGAATTCGCTGAATCCACCAGACTCATTGCGCAACAAAAAAGGGACAAAATTGATAATCAGCTGATCAGGATGATAGTAAAAGAATATCACCCTCTCAGGCTAGTGGAGGAGCCAGAATTTGGCAAATTTGTGGCTTTGCTTTGCCCATCTTACAAACTACCAACCAGAAAGACCTTGTCTGAAAAGCTTCTACCACAACTTTGTTTGAGACTAGAAGAAGAAGTTAGATTAAGGGTGGTATTCACCAAGAAATCTTAAACTAAGTGCCTCATAAACCTATTCACCGACCACTATTAGTGCAGATTTATGAGCGCTCATAACACTTAAGAGTGGTCGCTACCACTGCATAGAGTACGAAGAGCGGCATACAAGTGAAAACCTATGTAGTTTCCTAAAAGAACAGCTAACAAAATGGAAAATGAAAACAAAGTTGGGGCAGTTGTAAGTGACAATGTCAGAAACATAACTTCGGCAGTGCAGCTTGGAAGTTGGAGATCGATTGCGTGCTTTGCACATACGCTAAATTTAATAGTGCAAGCAGGCTTGGAAGAAATCTCCAGACCGGTGCAGAAAGTGAAGAGCATTGTGGAATTTTTCAAGAGAAGCACCCAGAGTCTATATAAGCTACACCAAGTTTAAAAGCAAATGGATTTGCCAATTCTTAAGCTGAAGCCAGACGTTCCAACTAGATGGAACTCAACCTATAATATGCTCGATCGTGTTTTGAAAGTCAAGAATGCAGTCATCGCAACGCTAGCGTTGACTAGAAATGACCTTTTCTTTAAATGAAGAAGACTGGGAGGTTATTGAGAGGGTGGTCCCAATGATAGAGGTGTTTGATGATGTCACAGTCGAGATTTCGAGCGAGAAAAATGTTAGCTTTTCGAAAGTGATAGTCTATTGCAAAGAAAAAAAAAATTCTAAGACAAAACATCAATCAATATTTAATTGATTGGGACACACAGACTCATGATCCAAAGAGACAGGCACCCAGTTGCGTTGGAAAGCTGCTTAAAACACTGAATGAACAAATTCATAAAAGATTCCAACTGCTTGAAAAAAGTTTTATCTATGCGGAGTCCACTATTTTGGATCCCAGATTCAAAAGCAGAGGTTTTCGAGACGACCACAACTTTAAAATTGCGTCTATGGCTAGAACAACAGCACCCACAGCCTCTGCTTTTGTTTCGGAAGAAGAACTTCCATCTACTTCTTCAGGGAAAAGAAAGCGGATATGGGATGAGTTCGACTCGGAATCGAAAAGGCTAGTTCCCCGGAATGCTTTGGCGGCTGGAATCGTTGAGCTCCAGCACTATATGAACGAGTCTGTTCTTAAGCGTACGGAAGATCCTTTGCTTTGGTGGAATACGCGAAAAAATGTCTACCTGATTCTGTACAAGTACATGCTCAAAAAATTTAACCTGGTTGCGACGTCAGTTCCCTGCGAACGCATTTTTTCAAAAGCCGGGTTAATAAAAACAGATAGGCGAAGTCGATTGTCATCGAAGAAAGTGTCGCTCTTCATAAGTAGCAATTTAACCTAATTCCATTAATAGTAGAAGAGTTTTTTCTCTGAAAAATTGGTTTTTTAAGACTGCTGTCCTATAAATTTGTTGTTTTTGTTTAAAATTGTTTATTGTTAATTAAAATAAAGTAAATAAATAGGGTGGCGCTACAGAGCGAGGAGCCCCTGGGCCTAGCGCATTTCTCACAACCATGCCTTGTGAGGGAATGGAGGGAACCTACAATTTTATGCCGGATCCAAACGGCTAATTGAGAAAGCGCTTTTCATGGTATGAATTTACTAACGGAGGACTTGCCAATTTCTCGCGCAAGGCGATACCCGGGAAAAAACATTTTTGTGTCTCCTTAAGATAATGATTTTTTTAATTTGAGTTAGCAATTTGTAACTTCGTTCTTTTTTTAAGTTTTCTGTTCGTTTATGTTTTGAGACTGAGTTCTAAACTTGCTGTTAAGTTTTAGTTTTTGTTTAAAATTGTTTCTTTTTTTAAATTGGTGAAACATATCATTCTTAAGAAATTGAACCAGCCACTCCGTTCCACTTTTAAGTTATGTATTTGCTTGTTTCTAAATCCTTTGAGACTGAATTTTATACTAGCTCTTAAGTTCTAGTTTTACTAAAAATTTAATTAATGAATTAAACAAACATAAAATGTTTTTTATATTTACTATTTGTGGTATTTTTTTAATATTTATGTTTTTGTTATGTTAGCTTTTTTTGATAGTTTTTTTTAAATAATATAACGTGCGTTTAGTTCGCAAAATAAAACTTCACCTTTCAAATTATTTCTATCACTTTTATGCAGTATCTATACTTTATTCGAACTCAACTCGACTATTGGACTATCACTGGTTAACAACATTTCGCTCTTAACTTTATCACTCTATAATCAAAACTGACTGCTCGTTGCGTCAGCGGTCCTATTTATATAGAACACCACTCATCTAGAGCGTTCCAGTTTATTCTCCATGGTTTCCACATTTGCTGTCAAAAATCTCTACACTCACACACACTGGCTTACAAGCAATGCCTGTAATTTTATACCATTCCATTATAGTGTTGCCAGTTGTGTTTTCGGTTAAACGTTTCGATTAGGAAATTGGTATAAATGTTGGGTGTTCATTACACTGCCCCCTCCTTAAGATTGTTCGTCCCGAATAATTCCATCTGCAGCCTCGCCACTATATCGATGCAGCCGGTCACAATGAACTACTTTTAACTTGCCTCTTAATCCTCTTTGGATGCGGTAAACCACGTCGTTAATCCTCGTGACAACAGTATAAGGACCTTCCCAGTTCTGCTGAAGTTTCGGTGTATAAAGCCACACACGATCTCCTGCTTGGAATCCTGCCGTTGTCGCTTTTGTGTCGTACCGTGTCTTCATCCGGTCGCTGTAGGTTTTCATCCGTTCCCTTGTTCTTTTATGGATGTCAGCGAGTCACTCCTTGAGGTCATCCACATACTCGTTCGTGTCCTGTGGCTCCTCTGTGGGGCATCCAAATTTAAGTTCGCTGGGCAGCCGCATGGTTTTCCCGAACAGGATGTCAGATGGTGTTTGTCCTGTCGAGCTATGTACTGCACTTCTATAGGCCATCAGGAATAGCGGTACGTGCCTATCCCAGTCTCTTTGGTAGTCGCCTACGACCTTGGTGAGGTGTTCTTTCAAGGTCCGGTTGAATCTTTCAACCATCCCATCAGATTGTGGATGAAGCGGTGTGGTTCTGGTCTTCTTGATGCCAAGTAGTCCGCACACTCCTTGGAAGATGTTTGACTCGAAGTTCCTCCCTTGGTCGGAATGGAGTTCCATAGGTACGCCAAACCTACTTACCCAGTTAAACACAATCTTGTCGACCACCGTTTTGGTTTCTTGATTTGGGATGGCATACGCCTCAGGCCATTTGCTAAAATAGTCCATTACAACCAGAATGTACTTGTTTCCAGCGTTGGTCTCTGGAAAAGGCCCAGCCACATCTACTGCAATCCTCTCAAAAGGCGATCCAACGTTGTACTGATGCATCTTACCTTGAATCTTCCTACCAGGTCCTTTGGCTGCAGCACACTTGTCACATGTTCGGCACCACTTCTCCACGTCGTCTCTAGCATGTAACCAGTAGAACCGATGTCGCACCTTCTCCAGTGTTTTGTTAACTCCCAGGTGACCTCCAGAAGGTCCGTCGTGCATCTCCCGAAGAACTTCACTGACTTTCGATTGCGGTACGATCAGCTGCATCACATATGATTTACCGTCAACGAACTCCCATCTTCGCCTGAGGACACCTTCTTGCACATATAGTGAGTCCCACTGTGCCCAATAGGCTTTGAGAACTGGACTCCGGTCAGATATGTCTCCCCATTCATGTTTCTCTTCATTTTCTTTCCATGCGAGAATGGGTTCGATATCTGGATCCTCCTGTTGAGCGGTCCTCACATCCTCATTGCTCCATCCGCATATGGGGTCAGCTCTTAGTCGCTGAGCGGTTATATTTTCTTTGTTTTCTTGTCGCCTACAATGCTTGCAATCCTCTTTGCAAGGTCTTCGGGACAATGCGTCGACGTTTGAGTGCAGCTTTCCTCTGCGGTGTTGAATCTGGTAGTCATAAGTCTGCAGTCTTTCTATCCACCTTGCGACTTGACCTTCTGGATTTTTGAAGTTCAACAGCCAGTTCAGAGCACCATGGTCTGTCCGCAGAAGGAATTTCTGTCCATAGATGTACTTATGGAAGTGCTTTGTTGCCAAGATAAGAGCCAGCAGTTCCCTTCTGGTCACGCAGTTGTTTCTTTCAGGCTTCGAGAGGACCTTACTATAATATGCCACCACTTTCTCTTCGCCATCATGCACTTGGGATAGTACCGCCCCGATTCCAACGTTGCTTGCATCTGCGTCGATGATGAATGTTTTGCCAGGTGTTGGATGTGCCAGCACTGGAGCGTTACAGAGGCGGTATTTGAGTTCCTGAAAAGATTTTTCACACTCACCTGACCATTTGAACTGCTTCCCTTTTTCGGTGAGCTGATGCAAACTCTTTGCAACTCCAGCAAAGTTCTTAACGAAACGTCGGTAATATGTGGCAAGACCAAGAAAGCTTCGGAGTTGATGTGTGTTCTGTGGTGTTGGCCAATTTTTGACGGAGTCAACTTTTTCAGGATCAGTCTTCACTCCTTGGGAAGAGATGATGTGTCCCAAATACTTAACTTCGGTTTTGAAAAGTGCACATTTTTCCGGATTCAGTTTAAGGTTAGCCTCTCGAAGTCTCTGAAACACGGCTTTTAGATTCTTGCAATGTTGGTCAAATGTTTTCCCGTAAACAATGACATCGTCCAAGTAGACAAGGCACGCTTTCCACGTCAGTCCTTGAAGAACGCACTCCATCAAACGCTCGAATGTTGCCGGAGCGTTGCATAGCCCAAACGGCATAACTTTAAACTGCCAGAGCCCATTACCTGTAGAAAACGCCGTCTTTTCCCGATCATCAGGGTGGATGTCAACTTGCCAATATCCACTCTTCAAGTCCAGCGTCGAAAACCACTGGGCTCCCTCCATAGCATCCAGGGTATCACTGATTCTCGGCAGGGGATAGCTGTCCTTTTTAGTCACATCATTCAGCCTTCGGTAGTCCACACAAAAACGAGTGCTTCCGTCTTTCTTTTTCACTAGCACCACTGGTGAAGCCCAAGGACTTTTGGAATTTTCAATAAGCCCGTCCTTCTTCATTGCTGCTATCATTTCCTCAACCTCACCTTGTTTGGCCAGTGGAAGGCGTCTTGCTGGTTGACGAATCGGTCTTGCATCTCCTGTGTTGATGCGATGCTGCACCAACTGTGTCCTACCATATTGTCCCTTTTGCGATGCGAAGATGTCAGTGTACTCTTGTAGGAGATTTTCAGCCATCCTTGTTTCTTGGTGATCAAGGTTGGATGAATACAGTATTTTAGCTCTGATGGTTTTGAGCTCCTCCGGAGTTATAGTTTTTCTCGGGGCTTCGTCTGTTATCTTCGTAATTGCTGCAACCGATTCGCAAGTTTGGGAGGAACACTCTGGGTCTGGTTCCACCATAAGGTATCGAAGGCTTCCAAACTCACCTTCCAGTTTTGTCCAAACGAACACTTCAGAAGAAGGAGGCAGAATCAGATCTTCCGTGATGACAGTCCTCAGTGTCGACGTACTTTCGTTGGAATAGGTCATTGGAAGTTCCTTATTTTGGTACTTCAAAACCTGATTACCGATGTCCAAAATAACTCCGTGCTGTTTCATAAAGTCGATTCCAATGATGCACTCGTCACATATATCTGCCACCAGGACTTGATGAGTAAACACTAGATCGGCCAGTGGGATCTTAAGACACACTTCTCCATATACTCTTGCTGCTTCTCCCGTTGCGGTTCTTAGACGGTAGCTATTGGTGTTATGAAGCCACGTCGTCTTTACCAGGTCTCGACGTACTATGGAGGCTGTGGCACCGGTGTTGTTCTGACTAGGTTTTATTTGTATGCCAAAAAAACTAGGGAAAAAAATATTCTATAAAACTTTCCAAGAAAAAGGTAAAAGAAAACACGTCCACTTTCAAATCGTTATAATTCGGTTGTATTTATTGTATATAAACCAGAGGTCAAAAGAAGAACAAATTCTATGATTTTGTTTACGTTTAGTTTGACATTTCATATTTGTGGATTGTATTTAAAATTCAAAGTATAGTTCGATTTACTAATTTAATTTAACATTTCTCATTAAAATATTTGAAATACATTGTACATTCGTACATTCTCCCGCCTCTAGATGTTGAGTTTTAAGATTTCAGCTCGATGTAGCGGAAGGAATTATTTGGCATCACTGTTTCTCATTATTTTCATCGTTGACCTCTTTCCAATACGTTTCGCGATAGTGGGCCACTTAGTTACATGCAAAGAGATAATAATGTTAGTGTATTATAAAAACAACATATAATCCCATATACACCGACACCCGTGCCCAAATAGAGTAACAAGACTATCTTTACAAAAATGCATATGCATATGCATAGTACGTAAACACATTGTACAAACGAAGTAGTGTTTTTTCATTCACGCTTGAATGAAATTCTGATGGGTTGCTGGTAGTTAGCGTAGTACAGCAATATCATTAATGAATGGTGTTCACTCACACCGGTGGTGGTTGTGGTTCCAGTTTCCATTCCATCATTTGGTTAATTTATTCAATTGTCATTTTGTATTGAAGTTGACGGTATGAAGAAGTGAAGAAGCATGGTGCCGGCATGCGTTCTTTTCGATTTTGTAATCGCGATTTATTGTTAAGAGTGAGTTTTGTGTTTAAACTGTGTTTAGGTTTATAAATTTTATAAATTAATTAATTGGGTTGGTGGTTCTGCTGCGTTGGAGTCGTGTACATCATAAGTTAAGGCGAATGGATTACATGTGTGTGCCTACCCTCATGTTCGAGGATGAGTTTCTTTTCCTTTTTTTTGTTTAAATCTTGTTTTGAATATGTTAAATTTTATTCCTTTTGTGTGGTTGATATTTATGTATGTTTGTGATTTGTGTTTAATCTCGTGAATGTACTTTATTTAAGTTTTAATTAAGTTTTTTGTTCTGCATGCGTAGATATGTATGTATGTGTGTACTTGTTCAGATTTACAAATTAATTCGCGGATTTCGGGGCTCGCGCGTAAAAGAGGTTTTTATTTTAATATATGAATATATATTGCGTGTGTGTGTGTGTGTGTGTGGGTAAGCTAATGTGCTAGAATGTTTGCACAATAGTAATGGCCAATTTAACGTGACCATTGCCATCCTTCTCTAGTCGGAAAAGTTCGAATTTCGACTAGAATTGTTGTTTACATTTTGGTTGTAAACAAATCGCGATTTTTAATTCGGAAAGGTTTCGCGAATTTTATGAATTTTATTAAGTTTTAGGTGTGTTTAAATTATTGAAAATTATGAGTGCTTTAATTCATTTATATTCAGTGGACTGTATATTTTGATCTTTAAATATTGATCAGTTTTGTAATGCAAAATTGTCAAATGCATTTGCCGATGGCATTTGACATCTCGCGTTTTTTCATTTTATGTGTGATGTGGATCGTGTTCTATATTTTTTTGTTAAAGAAATGGCAAGTGCATTTTGTGTTTGCCGATAATAAATTGTAAATTTAATAAATGTGTGCATTGTTTCAGCCATATCATTATTAGTTAAGGTTAATATTGCGTATGCGGTGTTGCAGTGCACAAATTTATTTTATGAAAATGTGTCTTGTCGACGACGATTTTTCTTTGTTTTGGTTTGTTTTGCCGACGGGAAATCGACTTCGACGTGCGGTGTTCCTCGGTCTTCGATGTTCTCTTTGCAGAGATTTAAAACTGATGTGTTTTTTTTTTTTTTTTTAAATTAATTTTATATCGTAGCTTAAGTTTTTTAGAATAAGTTGTTTTAGTTCCCTTTAGATTTTAAGTTTGAGTTTGTGTGTGCGTTGTAGCAGCACAGCGTTAAAAATGAGTTGTATTGATTGCCTTTTATGCAATTTATAGTTTATAAATTATAATTATTGTTGAAATAAAGATGGTTTAAACAAAGTTCTTGGTTGATTTGGTTTTCTTTGCTTTCAGCTAACAGATTTTCAGGTAGTTTGAACAGCTTGCAAATTTTTAAAGATGAGTTGATTGATGTGCTGAGTTCTGATGTGTTTTGATTTAAACTTTACAGGTGTTTTAAAGATGGGTTGAATGATGTGTTTTGAACATCTCGCAAATGTTTTAAAGATGTGTTGATTGTTGAGTTGTGTGATGAATTGAATAAAATTCGATTTGAATTCAAAGTGTTTCGTGAATTTGGAAAACAGCATACTCCTTTTGAAATGTTTCGGTAAAACAGCTTATATTTTAGGAATTAGTTTTTATATTAACGCCGATTGTTCCTGGTGCTTGTTTGACGGCAACGAACAAATTTTCGCGATAGGCCGTTTTAGGTTTCCGTTTTGTGTCTTGACCGTGACAACGCGTACGAGTCCGTCCGTTCCCGCGTGAGTGTTCTCGATTCGGGCAAGGTTCCAATACGTCGGTGCAAGTCGCTCATCCTTGAGCAACACTAGGTCTCCTATTTTGGGAGCTTCTTGTATTTCAGTCCATTTCGGACGTTGCTGCAATCGCGCAAGATATTCGGAACTCCACTTTTTCCAAAATCCTTCCGCCAGCGCTTGTACTCTTTTCCATCGGTCGATATACGTGATGTCGTTGTTGAGTTCGCCTTGTGGCACAGCGTGTAAAGATTCGCCTACAAGAAAATGCGCAGGAGTTAGCGCATTCAAATCATCTAAGCTGTCGGAGAGCGGGCATAAGGGTCTCGAATTCAAGCACGCTTCTACCTGAGTTAGAAGCGTTGTGAGCTCCTCAAAAGTCAGCCTTTCGGTTCCAACAACTCGCTTCAAATGGTATTTCACCGATTTCACTCCCGCTTCCCATAATCCACCAAAGTGTGGAGAAGCTGGGGGAATAAAGTGCCAATTTGTACCATGATTTGCAAGGTTTTCGGCAATCTCCTTCCAATCGTGCTTCGCGTCCTTTAACATTTTGGCTATTTCGTTATTAGCGCCGACGAAATTTGTTCCACAATCGCTGTAGATTTGTTTGCAGCTACCTCTCCTGGCCGTAAACCGTCGAAATGCTGCTAAAAAGGCTTGGGTAGTCAGGTCAGACACTACTTCCAAGTGAATGGCCTTTGTTGCCAAACAGATAAACACTGCAAAATACCCTTTTAGTATTTTAGCACCTCGAGCTTTCCAGCTTTTTATTTCGATGGGTCCTGCATAATCAACTCCTGTATGACTGAACGGTCGTGACGTCTGGACTCTATGTGCAGGTAGATTCGCCATCAACTGCTGCATTTCCGATGCCTTTTGCCGGTAGCAAGAAGTGCATCTATGAAGCTGATACTTCACACATCTTCGTATCTGGCCAATCCAATATTTTTGACGGATGTAACTGATCATCTGTTGGATGCCGCCATGCAAGGTGTTCTTATGGGCATCTCTGACAACCAGGTTCGTAAAATGGTGACTATTTTGAAGTAGTATCGGATGTTGCGCGTCGTAGGGGAGGAGAGAATTCTCCAAGCGTCCTCCAACTCTCAAAAGTCCATCAGCGTCAACGAATGCGTTCAAAGTTTTGAGTGACTTGGGTATTTTCGATGTTTCCACGATTTGTTGAAGCTCTGATTTGAACATCTCCTTCTGTGCGGCCTTCACGACGATGATACGCGCTGCTTCTAATTCGCTTGGGCTAAGCGGGCCATCAGAAACTGCTTTTCGTCGACATTTTGTTGCGAAACGGCAACATGTGGCGATAACTCGAATCCCCTTCAACAAACTCGAACAGTCGCAGATGGTTTGAAGTATACGATCATCCTGAGTGACTTGAGCACTTAGTGCCTTAACCGGGCGTCGTTCATCGTCAGTTTCGATGTCAACAGGTTGATGCGGAACATCGAAAACCCATTGACTGCGTAAAAACTCAGGACCAATCCACCAAGTCTCCAATGACGTCAGTTCTGCTGGATACACTCCTCTAGACGCCAGATCGGCTGGGTTATGAAGCGTTGCGACATGTCCCCAGCAATCGATCCCCACTAGCCGCTGAATTTCGGATACTCTGTTGGCAACGAACGTAGTCCATTTAGCGGGAGTGGCTCGTATCCACGCGAGCGCGATGGTTGAGTCGGTCCAAGTAAACATCTTGATGTCGGGAACAGCCAAAACGTCCTTCGTATACTAAATCAACTGCGCTAACACTACTGCTCCGCAAAGTTCCAAACGTGGAAGCGTGATCGTACGCTGACTTGGAGCTACTTTCGTCTTCGCCAGAAGCAAGTTGTCATGAATATTGCCATCACTGTCAAGTACACGTACGTATACTACGGCACCGTATGCCTTCATAGACGCATCACAGAACCCATGTAATTCGATGTCCTTGTTGGTTTTGCTTGTCTGAGTCCAACGTGGTATTCGAAGCGTCTCGATCATCGGAAGTTCTCCATGAAAAGCATCCCAATCTTTTTTCAGTGTAGCTGGAACCGGATCATCGCAGTCACAACTTAGCTCCCAAAGCCGCTGCATCATTAACTTCGCCGTGATGACGCATGGTGATATCCAGCCAAGTGGGTCAAACAGTTTGGCTATGGTGGACAACATTGACCTTTTTGTTGTGGCTTCTGATGACTGTTGCACATTTTGGTAAGAAAAGTAGTCGTCTATCGGGAACCATTTGATGCCAAGGGTTTTGACATGATTTGACATGTTGAACGGCACCTCAAAGTCTAATTCTCGATCTGCTGCTGGTATGTCTTCGACGAGTTCTTTCACGTTGCTTGTCCACTTGCGTAATTTGAGACCCGCGGACGCCAGAAGTTGATTCGCTTGGTCGCGTTTTGTTCGTGCTTCTCCCACAGTATCGGCACCACTGATGAGATCGTCCACATACATGTCCTCTCGGACAACCTTCGCGCCCTCCGGCAGGTTCGATTCTTCATCTTCAGCTACACGCTTCAGAATTTTTATGGCAAGATACGGTGCACTTGCTGTGCCAAACGTTACCGTTTTAAGCCGATACATTTTGATTGGTGATGAACGATCGTTTCTCCACAGGATCAACTGATAATATGTGTCCGGTGTATCAACCAACACCTGCCTATACATCTTCTCGATGTCAGCCGTAAACGTTATTCTGTGGGTTCGCCATCGAAGAACCAGATCAATAATGTTCGACTGTAATTTTGGACCCACCAAAAGTCGATCATTGAGCGAACTTCCATCCAAAGTCTTCGCTGTTGCGTCGAACACGACCCTCAGTTTCGTAGTGGAACTCGATTCCTTGAAAACTGCATGGTGAGGCAAAAAATAGTGGTATGGGGTTGCCAACACCGAGTCGCCGACGTGAATTTCTTCCATATGCCTCAGGGTTGCATATTCCTGTATGCATTTGGCATAATCTGCCCGAAGAGCTGGGTTTGCCTCCAGCCTCTTCTCCAAGTGCAGGAATCGTCGGACCGCGCTCTGCTTACTGGATCCCATCGCTGGAAGACAACCACCTTTAAACGGCAGCTTCACTTCATAACGCCCGTCAGGAAGGCGTCTCGTGTGTTCATCGAAATGCGCGTCGCATGCGATGTTCTCCTCAGTTTCATGTGTCTGGAACGGCAATTCTTCCATCTCCCAGAATCTCTGCAGCTGAGAATTCAGGTCAGCAGTCTGCACAAAACTGCGTATTTGCCGGGGATGTTCCTCTTGAACTCTCCCTAACACAATCCACCCTAACTGCGTCTTCTGAGCGGTTGGTCCGACTCCATCTGCAGGTCTTCTCACTTCTGGAAGGAGTATGTCGGCATATACGTCGCTACCAAGAAGTATGTTAATTGGTCCAGGAACGTGGAGATTTGGATCTGCCAACGTTAACCCTTTGAGGTGTTGCCATTTGTCAGGTATCATTTGTTGGGCCGGGAGATGGCCAGTCAGTGACTTAAAGACCAGTGCCCGCACCGCGCCTCCATAAGTTGAGTTGCAAGACGCAAGCTCAATATCCACGCAAGTTTGCGTTGTGCCACTGCTGACTAACCCTAACCCTGACACCTCGACAAAGGTACGTCGCTTTTTCAGCTGCAATTGTTGTGCTGCATCTTCAGTGATGAAGCATGCTTCCGATCCTGGGTCGATCAAAGCTCGGAGATGGTGTTGACGACCATCGGCTGCTCGCACCTTAACAATTGCTGTCGCTAAAAGCACCTGGTGCGTTCTGCTACCATGCGACGTGTGGTAATTCAAAACTTGGCCACTTGTAGAAGCTTGTTGCACTTCTCGTGGTTCAAACTCCAGTGCATTAGCGTTAAAAGACGTAGAAATTGCATTCTGACCCCTTGAAGTTGTTGTTGTCCTCGACGGCATGCTATTTGCGCGCACAGCTGCGTGTTGGTTCAAGTTTACATGTAGAAGCGTGTGATGACGTTGTTGGCAAAAGTAACAGCAGCCAGGCGAGGGGCAATTCGGCGCAAAATGCCCTGAAGAAAGGCAGTTGTCGCAAACTCTCAGGCGTCGAGCAGTCTGCTTCCTTTCCGCTGTGTTCATGTTCAGGAACTTTTGGCATTTCCTTATAGAGTGTTGGCTCTGGTGGCATAACTGGCAGACAAACTCCGTTCTGGCAGCAGTTTTCGTATGAAACACCTTCCGCACCTCCGTACCAGTTGGTCTCCTCACATCGTTCTTGAAAGAACTTGGTTGCGCTGTTTCTGTACTCACGGCTTCCAACGTCCTGAAGCGTGCTTCCAAAAAGTCCAGAAAATCGTTCCAGCTTGGCAACTCTTTCTGGTTCCCCAACTTCTCCTCCCACAACTGCTGCAGATTACAAGGTAATTTGTTATACACTATGTGCACCAAAATGACGTCCCATTGATCCACAGGTACATCCAGATTTCTGAGTGCATGGATACACTCTTGCGAGGTGAAGATTACCTCCTTCAGCTCATCTACCGACTCCTTCACAAGGCACTTCTGACTGAAAAGTAGTTTCAGTTGCGCGTTTACTAATACACGCTTGTTGTCGTAACGTGCCTTTAACAATTCCCAAGCCTTGTCGAAATTACCCGCGACACAAGGTAAATGTTGGAGCAAACGATCCGCCTCGCCTTCTAAGCTCGACTTCAGGAAGTGCATCCTGTCGATGTCCGTTAAATTATGGTTTGAACAAACCAAGGAATCAAACCTGTCGTGAAACGACCGCCATTTTGTATATTCCCCATTAAACTTAGGGAGATCAATTTTGGGCAATCTCAACTCGGTACGGACCATACCTGACTGGCCTACACTCTGACCAGCCTGACCTGCTGCCAGCGATGACGATGCAGGAACCGAAGAGAAACTCTCTAACAATTCAGTTAAATCGGACCTATAATCCAGGTATGTGTCGTTAATTTTGTCAAAAACTTCCAAATAATCCTCCTTTTCAATTCCAGCTTCCAACTTTGAACCCCCCACGACGTTCTGGTGGTAGATTTTTGCGGACGCCATATTTTCCTCCAGCAAGGCTAAACGACTACTCGCAATTGCCCGGGTACGACGTGCCTTAGGCTCTTTCTTGAAATTCCTATAATTCCTCTCAATTTGCTCCAGGAGGCTTTTTTGGAGAGCTCCGTAAAACAAAGAAGAACCAAGAGCAGGATTCGACATTTTTTAAGTTTGGGTATAATTTATTGATATATAAAAATACGACACCACAACAAGAACGAACTTACTTAAATTCTTCTTTTCTTTGCAGTGGCAACCTTGGATGACCTTGTATTGTAGTCCTTGATGACTCGACTTCTGCAGCAGATAGTTTAAGTTATATATATATAGATTGTTTTAGCTTAATGGCGTTTTTGATCGCGCGCGATTGATTAGATTTAAGCAAATTTTATTCGGTAGAATCGTAAACTTTACTTAATAAACTCTGTAGGAGTTCTTTTTATATGAATTTATAGATATATATGTGCACTATAGGGTTCGTAAAACGACTCAGCACTTCACACACTTTTTGTCTTTAAATGTTAATGTTTTCACACACACACTAAATGTTTTTTAAAAATACTGTTCGTAAAAACGGCTTAGAAGGACCAAATGTTCTGACTAGGTTTTATTTGTATGCCAAAAAAACTAGGGAAAAAAATATTCTATAAAACTTTCCAAGAAAAAGGTAAAGGATCCGGCTCGATGGTAGCCACATGTTTGTTCCCGTTAATAGTAGTTTCCACAGTCAGACTTTTGTTGTCTCGTTTGGTCTGAGAGATCTGGATGGTGGTTCTGGGGCCATCGATACAGGAAACCAGCCTCTGCCCCTCGAAGTTGGTTCTTACCTGATGGTAAACGGGCTGATACGTAACGCTGGTGTTGTTGTTACCTTGTTCTGGGTTGGATCTCTTGCTTCCACAATGTTGACAACCGGCTTTATTTGGTGGTAGTCGGCATTGACGCTGTAAGTGCCCGGTCTTGTTGCAGTTCCAACATCTTGCTAGTCCGCTCCGCTGGTTCTTTTGTATTTCAGCTCTTTGACACGAGCACTCTTCGACTATGGCTTCTCTAAGTCGATGTATTCCATGAGAAGCTTGTTCTGCTGCTTCAATTGTCACTGCGAATGCTAAAGTTTCAGAAAGAGTACGTGTTCTAGCAGTTCGCAAAGACCTCTGAAGATTTATATCCGAAATGGCACGGACGAAGGAATCAACAGCAAGCTGGTTGATGATTTCTTCTCCAGCATCCGGGTATGCCAGGTGAACCAGTCTTTCGACGTCTGCTTGGAGCTGCTGTAGACTTTCACCCCTTTCCTGGACTCTGTTATTGAGTTGGACTCGGAAGACTTCTTTCAAGTGGCTATCGCCAAAGCGTTTATCTATAGCTACCACGAGAGAACTGAAATCGCCGCCCTTACCAGCTGGAACTGTTTGAAGTAATTCAGCTGCTGGTCCTCTAAGAGCAAGAGTCAGTGCAATGTACTTGTCTTCGTCATCCCAGCCATTTGTTGTCGCGGCTGCCTCAAATTGTCTCTTGTAAACTGGCCAAGACGACTGTCCATCAAATGTTGGCGGTTTCATCTCCTTTTTCCTTGCAAACTCTCCAGCAGATTCTCGAACTTTGATTTTCCGGATCTGGTCCAATTCCTTGGTCAGAACATCACATCGGCTTTCTACGCCTTCGAAACGATTCTCTACAACAGATTTCCACACCTTCAACGCGTTCGTCAATGGCACATACATTTTTCTCAATGTTGCCCAATTTACCTTCTAGAATGTTTTTCTGACCTTCCAAAACATTCTGTTGCGCCTCAAGTCTTTCGAGAATATTCTGTTGTTCTTTCTTTTGTTCGTTTCGTTGTGCTTCCAGTTGCTCGAGAACATTCTGCTGTTCCTTCTTTTGCTCGTTTCGTCGTGCTTCAAGTTGTTCGAGAATATTCTGTTGTTCTTTCTTTTGCTCGTTTCGTTGTTCTTCAATCAGCTTCTTTTGTTCGTTTCTTTGTGTTTCAAGTTGCTCGAGAACATTCTGCTGTTCCTTCTTTTGCTCGTTTCGCTGTTCTAACAAAAGTTTCATCATACTAGAAAAATCTACAATTTCACTTACTTCCTCTTCCTCCACTTCTGTTTCAAAAACAAAAGTGTTTACGTCTTCCCCTTGCTGTTCCAAATAGTTGCGCAAGCGCAGGACGAGCTCATTTTTCGATCCCGCTCTAGAAAGATTTCGCTTACCTAACTCACTTTTAAGCTCAATGCAGTTGAGCTCTTCCAACAACTTACCCATTTTCACTGTATTTAACTTTTTTTTTTTTACACTTTACTAGTCAAATAAGTTTTATTTACACTTCTGACACCAATGAAACGTGCGCTTAGTTCGCAAAATAAAACTTCACCTTTCAAATTATTTCTATCACTTTTATTCAGTATCTATACTTTATTCGAACTCAACTCGACTATTGGACTATCACTGGTTAACAACATTTCACTCTTAACTTTATCACTCTATAATCAAAACTGACTGCTCGTTGCGTCAGCGGTCCTATTTATATAGAATAACACTCATCTAGAGCGTTCCAGTTTCTTCTCCATGGTTTCCACATTTGCTGTCAAAAATCTCTACACTCACACACACTGGCTTACAAGCAATGCCTGTCATTTTATACCATTCCATTATAGTGTTGCCAGTTGTGTTTTCGGTTAAACGTTTCGATTAGGAAATTGGTATAAATGTTGGGTGTTCATTACAATAACTTAAGTTTTTGTTAAAATCGCAATGAATTCAAAATATTTTTAAAAATTTGGCTTTAATTATTCAAAATAAAATAAATTCACAGCAATGAAAAGAAATGTTTTTCAATTTTGACAAAAGTAGTGCAAGACAAAAGCTTTAAAGACCATTCCAAATTCCAAAAGGGCTCGATCAAAAAAAAAAACCATAGTGCAACCTTAACAGTTCCGCGGACATGGGTCCAGGAACCAGTTCCGAGACCAGAAAGAACCATTTCATGTCCGTTCTGCCAAAAGAACTGTTTAGCGCAACTCTAGTTACATGCATTTCATTTTATCGCAATCGCATCGCACGCACTCACCGCATAGGTTTGCGCAGGGCTTTACTTTGATCTGCAAGCACATAAGCAACAACTTATGAAAATCCCCAAAGCACAGGAATGCATAAAAAACTACTTCCATCTCTTAACTGAGTTTGAAGAAGCAGGTAGTGTGATCACCTTGGGATTAGGTAAGCGTTTTGAATCTATAGAAAGCAAAGACAACTTAATAGTTCAGAGTAAAGAGCAAAAAAGAGCTTCTTTGGAATCTATTGGATCTCTTTACAATATAATTTTCGGGCTAATGGACGCTGATAATAGAGAGCAGATAGAGAGCAATTTTAGAAATCCGTTGAGCAATCAAGCAAGCTTAAAAAGCTGATTAAAGGAACAAATTTCGCTTGTGAGCTCCACAAAAAAAATAATAAAAGAGACAACAGAGGAAGTGAATGCCCAATAAAAATTCATAACACTTCAGATAAACCAATACCAGTCAGATCAGAAATGATGGAAGACGTCAACAGAAATAAAGTGGCTATTCAATTCAAAGTGCTGGAAACACAAATCACCACGCTAATGAATGAATGTGGGGCCATTCAAAGGTCCATAACTGATCTATTAATCGACCTTAATCACGGGAGAATCAATCCATCTCTGATCACACCTGCACAGCTTAACGATGAACTACTGTTAATTGAAGAACGATTGCCCTTTAAACTTAAATTACCTGAAAAGCAGAACAGAAATGAGCTGCGTAATGCATTCAAGTTTACGTCAGCGAAGGGAATGAATGTGTATCAGTATTTTTCTATTTACCAGCCACTGCTAATTACTCGCCGTCTGCCAGCGAGTGTGGTGAATTTCGTGGTCATACAAAGCTGATCTGCCTGGCAACCAGCCGTGTGTGACCCGTGCTTAAAACACTTTCAAAATTCAAAAAGTCAGCCAGACGTGGCCTTAAGGTGGAATTTCATATAAATCAGTGGTAGAAGCTATAAGCCCTGTTCACACTGTACAATTAGTTGGACAGACTTAGGCTTGACAAACCAATGCTTGATAGTGTGAACCCTTCATACGACCGCTTGTCCAACTTGTAGAATGATTTTCAAAAATTTTTGAAAATCTAGAAGTATGATGGAGTGGAAAGGTACGTGACATAAAGTTGGACGACAAGCTTGATAAGTGTGAACGCAAACTACATCAGAGAATCCAACTTCCATCAAACGAAGTCTGTCCAACTAATTGTACAATGTGAACAGGGCTATACTCGAATTAGTGAGATTTTGTGTAAGGCTTAGATGAATAAAGAACAAGATGCAAAACCATTACCTCTCTTGCCCCGCAACTTTCATTTGTTTACATTGTTGTTTTTGTAATCGCAGCATCCATCTGTGAATACGTGTGAGCTGAAAAAAAAATGGCGCAAAAAAGTTGTGGAAGTATATGTGTGGTGAGTTTATTTTCATTTGACGTTTCAGATTTCAGTCATTTTATTTATTTTCAGGAGAGGAATTTCTTTACAGTCGGGATCGTAATACATTTTTTCCTAACAAAATACCATAAATTGTGTTAAAATTATATATTAAAGTGACCATTATTCTATCTTCGACAATCGAAGATAAAAATTCCGTGTCAAAGTTGCATTTTTGATGTGAATTTTGAAGTTATCATACATGTGCTTCATCGCCTGCCCTCATACTAATCGGCAATTTTTATTTTATTTTGTATAACTTCACAGCAAGGGTATTTCCCAATCCGCTCTCCCATACCGAAGAACAGTTCCTTCATGGCTTAAACTTAACGCCGAGGATGTCAGAGAACAAATCAAGAAATTGGGCAAGAAGGGTATGACTTCATCCAAAATCGGTAAGCATTGTAGAGTTAAGGTTATGTCGTTGGTAAAAAATAAACAAGCGCATACTTATTCCTTACACAGGTATTATCCTTCGTGATTCTTATGGTGTTGCACAAGTGCGTTTCGTAAATGGAAACAAGATTCTTCGTATCATGAAGTCGGTTGGCCTTAAACCCGACATCCCATAGGATCTGTACCATTTGATTAAGAGGGCTGTTGCTATGCGCAAGCATTTGGAACGTAATCGTAAAAACAAGGATGGCAAGTTCCGTTTGATTCTTGTTGAATCAAGAATCCACAGGCTGGCCAGGTACTACAAGCCCAAGAGTGTTCTGCCACCAAACTGGAAATACGAATCAAAGACAGCCTCTGCTTTGGTTGCTTGAGTTCAGTGATTTGAAGAATGTGGAAGTGAAACTCTTTTTCAATTTTTATTTTTTAACAGAAAACATGGAATAAAATAAGATACCCAAAAAGAAGAGACTCAACTACTTATCTTCAAAAATAATTTTCTTTCAGAAAAAATTCTTCGTTCGTTTTCGTTCTTTATTCCTCTAAGGTTGGGACTATTATCAAGATTTTTTAACCAGTTGTTTTGAGCTTCACAAATCACAAAGTGGTACTGAAAGCACCGAAGACGGCATATCAAACATGGATGAGTGTCACGACCTTCTTTGTCAAGTAGGTTCATATTGGAATAGTTAAAAATATTTCGTCATGTTTAACACTCTCTTTTATTTCTATAGCTGATTGAAGATGACGGCAAGCGTGTACGCGGACCATATCTAGCTCGTCTTGCTGCACAAACGTATGCGAGCTAACCACATGAATGCACATGAACTTCTAGGCGATTTTACTAACCTAATCATTAAGTATTTCCGATTGTTTGGAGATAAATCATGCTGTACTCCTGATGTCACACTATTTATCACATCAATTCCACTTGAGGATACCAGAGCAAGGAAAAATCTACTCAATCAATGAGGGCTATTGTGCAACATGGGAGGTGGGAGTTCGCAACTATATTGAAGCCAAAAAAGATCCCAGTAAGGGAACCCCATACGGCGCTCGGTATGTTGGCAGTATGGTTGCTGATGTACACAGAACAATAAAGTACGGTGGAATCTTTCTATACCTCGCAACAAAGAGCTCATCGAGTGGTAAACTCCGCCTGCTCTACGAGTGCAATCCAATTGTTTACCTGATCACCCAAGCCGGCGGTTTAGCCAGAAATGGAAAAATTAACATCTTGGACGTGGTACCAACTAAGATCCACGAGAAACAGCCGATATTCTTGGGCTCCAAGAAAGACGTTGAGGAAGCTTTAAGTTATCTTAATAAATAGGATTATTATCTTTAAAAAGAAAAAACTGTGGTTTTATTTCTAACAAGAATTTGTTTTGTGCTTTATTGGTAAAAAGGTGAAACCATCTGGAACTGGTCCGAGTAACATTTTACTGATCTTAATCCAGTCAGAAGAGTTAGGAGAAGATAGCAATGTTACCATTTCATCACGCCCACGACATTTTTGTGGTCTTTGGTTGATTTTCTGAGGAGGTTTTTCTAACAGACCCGCTGGGATGTAGCGATAGAGGAATGACTCCTACTCAATCCGGTCGGGGCCCAGGTGTTTCAACTTATCACGTTTTCAAGTCACACGTCAACACACAGCAACCGCTGGGTACAGTACTCGCACTACTAGCTAAACTAGTGAGTGCTAGAAGTGCGAGTATTGACAGAGGGACTACAACACTCAATGCAACACTTAAACGCTCAATAATGCGAATCTTCTTCTTCCCTAGTTTTGCGAAGGGAAAAAGGACAGCTTTAGATCCAACAGACATTTTATTTCCATTCGCTTACACAGCGCCACTAGTTTGATTAGGTTCTACATTTTGTTCAGTTTCATCTGCTTCCATTGCCACGTCTTTGATATTATCGCTGGTTTCATCTGTTTTGATAATATTGTAATGAACACCCAACATTTATACCAAATTCCTAATCGAAAACGTTTAACCGAAAACACAACTGGCAACACTATAATGGAATTGTATAAAATGGCAGGCTTTGCTTGTAAGCCAGTGTGTGTGAGTGTAGAGATTTTTGACAGCAAATGTGGAAACCATGGAGAAGAAACTGGAACGCTCTAGATGAGTGTTGTTCTATATAAATAGGACCGCTGACGCAACGAGCAGTCAGTTTTGATTATAGAGTGATAAAGTTAAGAGTGAAATGTTGTTAACCAGTGATAGTCCAATAGTCGAGTTGAGTTCGAATAAAGTATAGATACTGAATAAAAGTGATAGAAATAATTTGAAAGGTGAAGTTTTATTTTGCGAACTAAGCGCACGTTTCATTGGTGTCAGAAGTGTAAATAAAACTTATTTGACTAGTAAAGTGTAAAAAAAAAAAAGTTAAATACAGTGAAAATGGGTAAGTTGTTGGAAGAGCTCAACTGCATTGAGCTTAAAAGTGAGTTAGGTAAGCGAAATCTTTCTAGAGCGGGATCGAAAAATGAGCTCGTCCTGCGCTTGCGCAACTATTTGGAACAGCAAGGGGAAGACGTAAACACTTTTGTTTTTGAAACAGAAGTGGAGGAAGAGGAAGTAAGTGAAATTGTAGATTTTTCTAGTATGATGAAACTTTTGTTAGAACAGCGAAACGAGCAAAAGAAGGAACAGCAGAATGTTCTCGAGCAACTTGAAACACAAAGAAACGAACAAAAGAAGCTGATTGAAGAACAACGAAACGAGCAAAAGAAAGAACAACAGAATATTCTCGAACAACTTGAAGCACGACGAAACGAGCAAAAGAAGGAACAGCAGAATGTTCTCGAGCAACTGGAAGCACAACGAAACGAACAAAAGAAAGAACAACAGAATATTCTCGAAAGACTTGAGGCGCAACAGAATGTTTTGGAAGGTCAGAAAAACATTCTAGAAGGTAAATTGGGCAACATTGAGAAAAATGTATGTGCCATTGACGAACGCGTCTGTTGTAGAGAATCGTTTCGAAGGCGTAGAAAGCCGATGTGATGTTCTGACCAAGGAATTGGACCAGATCCGGAAAATCAAAGTTCGAGAATCTGCTGGAGAGTTTGCAAGGAAAAAGGAGATGAAACCGCCAACATTTGATGGACAGTCGTCTTGGCCAGTTTACAAGAGAAAATTTGAGGCAGTCGCGACAACAAATGGCTGGGATGACGAAGACAAGTACATTGCACTGACTCTTGCTCTTAGAGGACCAGCAGCTGAATTACTTCAAACAGTTCCAGCTGGTAAGGGCGGCGATTTCAGTTCTCTCGTTGCAGCTATAGATAAACGCTTTGGCGATAGCCACTTGAAAGAAGTCTTCCGAGTCCAACTCAATAACAGAGTCCATAAAAGGGTGAAAGTATACAGCAGCTCCAAGCAGACGTCGAAAGACTGGTTCACCTGGCATACCCGGATGCTGGAGAAGAAATCATCAACCAACTTGCTGTTGAGTCATTCGTTCGTGCCATTTCCGATATAAATCTTCAGAGGTCTGTGCGAACTGCTAGAACACGTACTCTTTCTGAAACCTTAGCATTTGCATTGACAATTGAAGCAGCAGAACAGGCTTCTCATGGAGTACATCGACTTAGAGAAGCCATAGTCGAAGAATGCTCATGCCGAAGAGCTGAAATACAAAAGAACCAGCGGAGCGTACTAGCAAGATGTTGGAACTGCAACAAGACCGGGCACTTACAGCGTCAATGCCGACTACCACCAAATAAAGCCACTTGTCAACATTGTGGAAGCAAGAGATCCAACCTAGAGCAAGGTAACAACAACACCAGCGTTGCCTATCAATCCAACTTCGAGGGGCAGAGGCTGGTTTCTTGTATCGATGGCCCCAGAACCACCATCCAGGTCTCTCAGACCAAACGAGACAACAAAAGTCTGACTGTGGAAACTACTATTAACGGGAACAAACATGTGGCTACCATCGATACCGGTGCCACAGCCTCCATAGTACGTCGAGACCTGGTAAAGACGACGTGGCTTCATAACACCAATAGCTACCGTCTAAGAACCGCAACGGGAGAAGCAGCAAGAGTTTATGGAGAAGTGTGTCTTAAGATCCGGCTGGCCGATCTAGTGTTTACTCATCAATTCCTGGTGGCAGATATATTTGACGAGTGCATCATTGGAATCGACTTTACGAAACAGCACGGAGTTATTTTGGACATCGGTAATCAGGTTTTGAAGTACCAAAATAAGGAACTTCCAATGACCTATTCGAACGAAAGTACGTCGACACTGAGGACTGTCATCACGGAAGATCTGATTCTGCCTCCTTCTTCTGAAGTGTTCGTTTGGACAAAACTGGAAGGTGAGTTTGGAAGCCTTCGATACCTAATGGTGGAACCAGACCCAGAGTGTTCCTCCCAAAGCGTCATCATTGGGAAAACACTTGTAGCACCGAAAAACAAAATGGTCCCCGTACGATTACTAAACACCAGACCGTACGATGTAAGGTTGAAGAAAGGAGAAGTCGTTGGACGTTGCGAATCGGTTGCAGCAATTACGAAGATCACAGACGAAGCCCCGAGAAAAACTATAACTCCGGAGGAGCTCAAAACCATCAGAGCTAAAATACTGTATTCATCCAACCTTGATCACCAACAAACAAGGATGGCTGAAAATCTCCTACAAGAGTACACTGACATCTTCGCATCGCAAAAGGGACAATATGGTAGGACACAGTTGGTGATGCAAGACCGATTCGTCAACCAGCAAGACGCCTTCCACTGGCCAAACAAGGTGAGGTTGAGGAAATGATAACAGCAATGAAGAAGGACGGTCTTATTGAAAATTCCAAAAGTCCTTGGGCTTCACCAGTGGTGCTAGTGAAAAAGAAAGACGGAAGCACTCGTTTTTGTGTGGACTACCGAAGGCTGAATGATGTGACTAAAAAGGACAGCTATCCCCTGCCGAGAATCAGTGATACCCTGGATGCTATGGAGGGAGCCCAGTGGTTTTCGACGCTGGACTTGAAGAGTGGATATTGGCAAGTTGACATCCACCCTGATGATCGGGAAAAGACGGCGTTTTCTACAGGTAATGGGCTCTGGCAGTTTAAAGTTATGCCGTTTGGGCTATGCAACGCTCCGGCAACATTCGAGCGTTTGATGGAGTGCGTTCTTCAAGGACTGACGTTTAAAGCGTGCCTTGTCTACTTGGACGATGTCATTGTTTACGGGAAAACATTTGACCAACATTGCAAGAATCTAAAAGCCGTGTTTCAGAGACTTCGAGAGGCTAACCTTAAAATGAATCCGGAAAAATGTGCACTTTTCAAAACCGAAGTTAAGTATTTGGGACACATCATCTCTTCCCAAGGAGTGAAGACTGATCCTGAAAAAGCTGACTCCGTCAAAAATTGGCCAACACCACAGGACAAACATCAACTCCGAAGCTTTCTTGGTCTTGCCACATATTACCGACGTTTTGTTAAGAACTTTGCTGGAGTTGCAAAAAGTTTGCATCAGCTCACCGAAAAAGGGAAGCAGTTCAAATGGTCAGGTGAGTGTGAAAAATCTTTTCAGGAACTCAAATACCGCCTCTGTAACGCTCCAGTGCTGGCACATCCAACACCTGGCAAAACATTCATCATCGACGCAGATGCAAGCAAAGTTGGAATCGGGGCGGTACTATCCCAAGTGCATGATGGCGAAAAGAAAGTGGTGGCATATTATAGTAAGGTCCTCTCGAAGCCTGAAAGAAACTACTGCGTGACCAGAAGGGAACTGCTGGCTCTTATCTTGGCAACAAAGCACTTCCATAAGTACATCTATGGACAGAAATACCTTCTGCGGACAGACCATGGTGCTCTGAACTGGCTGTTGAACTTCAAAAATCCAGAAGGTCAAGTCGCAAGGTGGATAGAAAGACTGCAGACTTATGACTACCAGATTCAACACCGCAGAGGAAAGCTGCACTCAAACGCCGACGCATTGTCCCGAAGACCTTGCAAAGTGGATTGCAAGCATTGTAGGCGACAAGAAGACAAAGAAAATATTACCGCTCAGCGACTAAGAGCTGACTCCATATGCGGATGGAGCAATGAGGAAGTGAGGACCGCTCAACAGGAGGATCCAGATATCGAACCCATTCTCGCATGGAAAGAAAATGAAGAGAAACCTGAATGGGGAGACATTTCTGACAGGAGTCCAGTTCTCAAAGCCTATTGGGCACAGTGGGACTCACTATATGTGCAAGAAGGTGTCCTCAGGCGAAGATGGGAGTCCGTTGACGGTAAATCATATGTGATGCAGCTGATCGTACCGCAATCGAAAGTCAGTGAAGTTCTTCGGGAGATGCACGACGGACCTTCTGGAGGTCACCTGGGAGTTAACAAAACACTGGAGAAGGTGCGACATCGGTTCTACAGGTTACATGCTAGAGATGACGTGGAGAAGTGGTGCCGAGCCTGTGACAAGTGTGCTGCAACCAAAGGACCTGGTAGGAAGATTCAAGGTAAGATGCATCAGTACAACGTTGGATCGCCTTTTGAGAGGATTGCAGTAGATGTGGCTGGGCCTTTTCCAGAGACCAACGCTGGAAACAAGTACATTCTGGTTGTAATGGACTATTTTAGCAAATGGCCTGAGGCGTATGCCATCCCAAATCAAGAAGCCAAAACGGTGGTCGACCAGATTGTGTTTAACTGGGTAAGTAGGTTTGGCGTACCTATGGAACTCCATTACGACCAAGGGAGGAACTTCGAGTCAAACATCTTCCAAGGAGTGTGCGGACTACTTGGCATCAAGAAGACCAGAACCACACCGCTTCATCCACAATCTGATGGGATGGTTGAAAGATTCAACCGGACCTTGAAAGAACACCTCACCAAGGTCGTAGGCGACTACCAAAGAGACTGGGATAGGAACGTACCGCTATTCCTGATGGCCTATAGAAGTGCAGTACATAGCTCGACAGGACAAACACCATCTGACATCCTGTTCGGGAAAACCATGCGGCTGCCCAGCGAACTTAAATTTGGATGCCCCACAGAGGAGCCACAGGACACGAACGAGTATGTGGATGACCTCAAGGAGAGACTCGCTGACATCCATAAAAGAACAAGGGAACGGATGAAAACCTACAGCGACCGGATGAAGACACGGTACGACACAAAAGCGACAACGGCAGGATTCCAAGCAGGAGATCGTGTGTGGCTTTATAATCCTCATCGTCAAAAGGGATTGTCACCGAAACTTCAGCAGAACTGGGAAGGTCCTTATACTGTTGTCACGAGGATTAACGACGTGGTTTACCGCATCCAAAGAGGATTAGGAGGCAAGTTAAAAGTAGTTCATTGTGACCGGCTGCATCGATATAGTGGAGAGGCTGCAGATGGAATTATTCAGGACGAACAATCTTAAGGAGGGGGCAGTGTAATGAACACCCAACATTTATACCAAATTCCTAATCGATAACGTTTAACTGGCAACACTATAATGGAATGGTATAAAATGACAGGCATTGCTTGTAAGCCAGTAGGTCTGTTTCCTTACTTTGTGGACAGAAATTCACAATCTGTCAAATTTTAAGGAGTGGGGGTAAAACTCTCTCACAAACTCTCTGAAAGAGCGTAATTGTCTCAAAAGTAAAGAAACGGTCTTGAACAAACATTCGCAGCAACGCTTGGAAAAACGTCTGTTTGACAGTTGTTGTATTTGTTTTGGCTGTGCACGATTCCTGCCCACAGAAATTTAAGTGGCAGAAATTCGCAGGGTGGGGAAATTTTTTACTCTCTCGTGAGCACTCTCTTTTGTGCACTGCTGCGAAAAATCGCTGTGCTGGAACGACATTTGACTGACTTTCACCGACTTTCGGTGCATTTCGTGTGAATTTTCAGTAAAGAAACACACCTAGTGTGTGTGAGTCTCAGATTAATAAAGAACAAGATGGAAAACCATTACCTCTCTTGCCCCGCAACTTCCATTTGTTTACATTGTTGTTTTTGTAATCGCAGCATCTATCTGTGAATACGTGTGAGCTGAAAAAAAAAATGGCGCAAAAAAGTTGTGGAAGAATATGTGTGGTGAGTTTATTTTCATTTGACGTTTCAGATTTCAGTCATTTTATTTATTTTCAGCCTTTGAGGAATAAAGAAGTTATCTCCTCTGTAATTTTCAGTTCATAAGTTGAAGCAAAACAAAAATCGAAAAAAGAACTTAAACGTTGAAAAATTTACGAACGAAAGGTACGAGAATAAAGTTTTTCATTGATTTATTATTTGTTTTTGTTTTTTATAGGTTACAGTGCAATTTTCGAGGCATGGAACCGAAAGTTTTGTTTGCAGACTATCATTTAAACGCTGGTGTCATGTATATTATTTTTGCGTTCCTTCAATTTGCTGTTCACGTTTGTTTTTCTCAAAGTACTTCAACGAATACACTCAGATTCCTGCTATCTGTGCACAAAGGATAATTGTCAGGATAAATTTGTTTCCCGTCGACTACTTTCAAAATACAGCTCACGCACCACCTGAAATCAAATCGGAAGAGAACCCGGATGAAACCGTAGAACATGCAATGGAAGTCAATGCCCACCCCAAACTCATAGTTCAACCACTGAATGAGGTCAAAGAAGAAGACAAACCAAACTAAACAAACTAAGTTGAACACAGTCCATAGCTTCCATCGAAACGAGAAAAGAGAAAACGCGTAATACGGAAAGTGTAGAAGATCTAAACTTTATTGCTCATTTTTTTTCTCCTCTGTGATTGCTAGTATTGCTACCAATCTTTCTAAAAATTATTTTTGAAAGTGGACGAGGGTAGGTCAAATCAATTACATTCTGAGAAAAAACCAAACACTCATTTGTTTGATTGGTATTGCAGAATTCTGACAAAGAAGAAATGGAAGGAGTCAACTATTTCAAAAAGAGATACACAACGTATCTTGAAGATCTAGAAGGCAAAATTATTGAAAGCACACTGAGAACTGGCAAATGGGTGTAACACTTCATTCGAAAAGATTGACCTGTGCTGTGTGTAACGACCAATAATAACCAATCATATATTTAACAAAAAGAAAGAAGAACAAATGTGTACAATGCAAAATGAATTTAATTGTCGTCATAAAATGAAATTGCATGTTTAGATACAACAAGAAAGAATGTATTATAAGTATGAAAGATATATTTTTACTACAAATGAACATTATGCTTTCACTTATTAAATTGCACCAAAAAAACTAAATCTTTTTATTGAAATGAAGTTCCTGCTTAAATTGTAAATATCCTTGGTACTCCTTAGCTTTTTTTTGATGTTTTCTTTAGAGATTTTAAAGCAGTTGCAGCAAACAACTTCATCGGAACTAAATATACTCCTTTTACTGAAATGAAAGTCATGTTAATTCTGAAAAAGAAAAAATCGTCAACGCTTGATGACAAACACAATTTAGAGCACAAACTTTTTTGTTTGAAACTTTGTAACTCTGATTATTGTTTACTTGTTTTTGCTTGTCAATTTAAAACATAACCTGAAATTCAATTTTCACCACACTGAAAAATTCTTAAGGGCAGGGCTTGAACAACACCAAAGTTATAGTTTTTTAAAAACTCAATTTTTTTTTGTAAAGCTGGCCAAAATGTGAAAACTCATAAAAATGCAACTATACTGATTCTTATGGGACTCATTATATTGTGATTCACTCCCTCAGCTCGGTTATTTGTCTTAACTTTTTATTAATACCAAATTTTAAATATAAAACTATGTAGACATTTTTTTGAAAAACTTATTCTAGCCAAAATCTTTAAATGCAGCAATCTTGTAGACATTATGGAGAGCTCAGAAAGCCTTCATTCATATCTGTAGCGCAATTATTAACGAAGCACCAACAATTTAAGTTTTAATTTTTTTGAACAAATTGAAAGTGGACATGAAACTATGCACACATTTTTTGAAAAAATTATTTTAACCATAATCTTTAAATGCAGCAATCTTGTAGACATTATGGAGAGCTCAGAAAGCTTTCATTCATCTCTGTAGCACAATTATTAACAAAGCACCAACACTTTTAGTTTTGATTTTTTGTTTTTATTAAAAGCTCGGTAGAAAATTTTTTAAAAACTTGTCTCAATCAAAATCTTTAAATGCAGCAATCTTGAAGACATTATGGAGAGCTCAGAAAGCCTTCATTCATATATGTAGCGCAATTATTAACGAAGCACCAACACTTTAAGTTTTAATTTTTTTGAACAAATTGAAAGTGGACATGAAACTATGCACACATTTTTTGAAAAAATTATTTTAACCAAAATCTTTAAATGCAACAATCTTAAAGACATTATGGAGAGCTCAGAAAGCTTTCATTCATCTCTGTAGCACAATTATTAAAAAAGCACCAACACTTTTAGTTTTGATTTTTTGCTTTTATTAAAAGCTCGGTAGAAATTTTTTTAAAAACTTGTCTCAATCAAAATCTTTAAATGCAGGAATTTTGTAGACATAATGGAGAGCTCAGAAAGCCTTCATTCATATCTGTAGCGCAATTATTAACGAAGCACCAACACTTTAAGTTTTAATTTTTTTGAACAAATTGAAAGTGGGCATGAAACTATGCACACATTTTTTGAAAAAATTATTTTAACCAAAATCTTTAAATGCAGCAATCTTATAGACATTATGGAGAGCTCAGAAAGCTTTCATTCATCTCTGTAGCACAATTATTAACAAAGCACCAACACTTTTAGTTTTGATTTTTTGTTTTTATTAAAAGCTCGGTAGAAAATTTTTTAAAAACTTGTCTCAATCAAAATCTTTAAATGCAGCAATCTTGTTGACATTATGGAGAGCTCAGAAAGCCTTCATTCATCGCTGTAGCTCAATTATTAACGAAGCACCAACACTTTAAGTTTTAATTTTTTTTTTGTGTTAAGAAAAATTGAAAACTAAATGTGTTGGTGCTTCGTTAATAATTGAGCTACAGAGATGAATGAAGGCTTTCTGAGCTCTCCATAATGTCTACAAGATTGCTGCATTTAAAGATTTTGATTGAGACAAGTTTTTAAAAAATTTTCTACCGAGCTTTTAATAAAAACAAAAAATCAAAACTAAAAGTGTTGGTGCTTTGTAAATGATTGTGCTACAGAGATGAATGAAGGCTTTCTGAGCTCTCCATAATATCTACAAGATTTCTGCATTTCAATATTTTGATTGAGATAAGTTTTTCAAAAAATGTCTACATAGTTTGATATCCGCTTTCAATTATTTTACTTTTGTCTTTTTTTTTAATTCAATTAATTAACTTCTTAAATTTTCAACACAGCTTCAAGAAGAGAATCGAAAACTTAAGTTGGAATCTCTTTCATCAAACAAATGAAAAATTAATTCATATTTATTGGTTACTGTATTGCTTTAGTATATATTTTTTTAACAATCATACTTTTCTGTCTATTTCTTTTAAGAAACGTTTTTAAAAAAAGAGGAAATAGAAGGGAGGAGACTACTCAGAGAAATGTTTAACAAAAAAGAAAATATTTTAATATTTTGATACTTAAATTTTTATTTCCAAATACTTAAAAAGTATATAATCACAAATAAATTTTATTTACAAACCCAAAAAAAGTTTTAATTCCAAAAATTCTGCCAGACGTAGCCTTAAGGTGACTAAAAGTAAAAAAAAAAAAAACAAAAACCGGTTCCCAGACGAGAATACCAATACTACGGTACAATTTTGTGTAAGCCCAGTGTTGAGATCCGAATATAAAGTAGTGCTAGTGAGATTTTGTGTAAGCCCAGTGTTGAGATCCGAATATAAAGTAGAGCTAGTGAAATTTTGTGAATGAGTGCGTGCACCAGCTTGTGGGGAGGTATCAATGTGTTAGTGTGGTTTTCCATCTTGTTCTTTATTAATCTAAGGTGTGAGTGTAGAGATTTTTGACAGCAAATGTGGAAACCATGGAGAAGAAACTGGAACGCTCTAGATGAGTGTTGTTCTATATAAATAGGACCGCTGACGCAACGAGCAGTCAGTTTTGATTATAGAGTGATAAAGTTAAGAGTGAAATGTTGTTAACCAGTGATAGTCCAATAGTCGAGTTGAGTTCGAATAAAGTATAGATACTGAATAAAAGTGATAGAAATAATTTGAAAGGTGAAGTTTTATTTTGCGAACTAAGCGCACGTTACAATATCATTCTCCGTCTTAGTTTCTTCCTGTTCACATTTATTGTCGCTTTGTTTTTTCTTCTGTTCATCCTTGCGTCGATCGCAATCCGTTTTACATCTCGAGAAGTCATAATCTAGTTTACGCAGCTTAATTTGGAGTTCTGAAACAGTGATATATATTCAAAAACAATATTTACATGGAGCTTTTATTTTTTACCCGCTGATATCCCATTGCAAATAGATGTTTTTGCTTTTTGTATTTGGATCATAACAGGCCGCCTCCACCTGCAAGAATTTTCGTTATGTCGGCTCGACTTAACATCAAATGTTACGTGGAGGCGGGTCATTTGACGTCATGTCGCAATCTCTGATATCTCTGTCTTCGATTTTGTCTTGACAGAGTCAGCTTGACATCAAATTTGACAGATGCAAGTTTTTTGTGCGTGAAAATATCATTTTTTCTCATAATTTTTCGTCTTTCATCAGTGTCGGTTCGTATCGGTAGCTCATATTACAACCAAAAAAAAGTTTTTCTCAACATTTTTTTTTTTTTTGAGTTTGCAATGCAGTAATACAATTATGACTGATTGGAAAATTTCAAAATAAAAATTAAAAATTTCAATGTAAAAATTCTTGTCTTTGCTTTCATTCCGTTGTCAAAAGTCTGCATCCACCATCGATGAGGTTCGAGTACAAAATGAAATGTCATAACATTATTTGCCCAGTCACGCTAACGTTGATTTGTGTCTTTGATGTCAACTCGAGTCGACATAACGAAAATTCTTGCAGGTGGAGGCGGCCTGTAAAAATCAGCCTTCATTTTTGAAACACTTGTTTTTGCTAGTCAATTTAAAACATAACCTGAAATTTAATTTTCACCACACTACTGGAAAATTCTTAAGGGCAGGGTTTGAACAACACCAAAGTTATAGTTTTTTAAAAACTCACGTGAATATCAAACTAAGTAGACTTTTTTGAAAAACTTATCTATGCCAAAATATTGAGATGCAGCAATCTTTACGACATTATGGAGAGCTCAGAAAGCCTTCATTCATCTCTGTAGCGCAATTATTAACGAAGCACCAACACTTTAAGTTTTAATTTCTTTGAACAAATTGAAAGTGGACATCAAACTATGTACACATTTTTTGAAAAACTTATCTCAGCCAAAATATTAAAACGCAGCAGTCTTGAAGATATTATGGAGAGCTCAGAAAGCCTTCATTCATGTCTGTAGCACAATCATTAACAAAGTACCAACACTTTAAGTTTTGATTTTTTGTTTTTATTAAAAGCTCTGTAGAAAATTTTTTAAAAACTTGTCTCAATCAAAATCTTTAAATGTGGAATTTTTGTCTACGTTATGTTGAGCTCAGAAAGCCTTCATTCATCTCAGTAGCACAATTATTAACAAAGCGCCAATGCTTTGAGTTTTCAATTTTTCTTAATACAAAAAAAAAAATTAAAACTTAAAGTGTTGATGCTTTGTTAATAATTGTGCTACAGAGATGAATGAAAGCTTTCTGAGATCTCCATAATATCTACAAGATTGCTGCATTTCAATATTTTGACTGAGGTAAGTTTTTCAAAAAATGTGTACATAGTTTGATGTCCACTTTCAATTTGTTCAAAAAAATTAAAACTTCAAGTGTTGGTGCTTCGTTAATAATTGCGCTACAGAGATGAATGAAGGCTTTCTGAGCTCTCCATAATAAGATAAGATCTCCATAATAGATAAGTTTTTCAAAAAATGTGTACATAGTTTGATATCCGCTTTCAATTATTTTACTTTTGTCTTTTTTTAATTCAATTAATTAACTTCTTAAATTTTCAACACAGCTTCAAGAAGAGAATCGAAAACTTAAGTTGGAATCTCTTTCATCAAACAAATGAAAAATGAACTAATATTTAACTGTCACTGTTTTGCTTTAGTACATATTTTTTAAGCAGTCATACTTTTCTATCTATTTCTCTTAAGAAACGTTTAAAAAAAAAAGAAATAGAAGGGAGGAGAAAACTCAGAGAAATCTTTAACAAAAAGGAAAATATTTCGATGCTTAAATTTTCATTTCCAAATCTTTAAAAAAGTATATAATCACAAATAAATTTTATTTACAAACCAAAAAAAATGTTTTAATTCCAAAAATTCTGCCAGACGTAGCCTTAAGGTGACTAAAAGTAAAAAAAAAAAAACAAAAACCGGTTCCCAGACGAGAATAAAGTAGTATTGGTACAATTTTGTGTAAGCCCAGTGTTGAGATCCGAATATAAAGTGGTGCTAGTGGCTAGTGAGATTTTGTGTAAGCCTAGTGTTGAGATCCGAATATAAAGTGGGGCTAGTGAAATTTTGTGAATGAGTGCGTGCACCAGCTTGTGGGGAGGTATCAATGTGTTAGTGTGGTTTTCCATCTTGTTCTTTACTGGCTGAACACAATGCAAAAACGGAGCTGGACTGCAAAATCGGAACTGGATGAGCTGTCAAAATTGCTGTACGTTTCGATTTTAATCGGCCCACAATGCAGCTGTACAGCTTTTGACATTTCCATCACTAGTAAGTAAAGTAAGTAAGTATTCATTTATTGATTTGTTGTTTTGATACATTTGTTAACAATTTGAATGAATTTTAAGCTATGGTCTTGCCGTCAGCTCGGTTAGCAATTCCATCATTTGACACATTATTTTGTATTTTCTAAAGTCGGTTTGAGTATTTTAAGCCTTGCGCAAATCAGTGCGGTGAGTGCGTGCGATGCGATTGCGATAAGTCAAATCCCTATGCATTAAGTCAAACGTCCATAAGATTACATTTGTTGCTAGAGAGACGAACGAAAGGGTACTTTGAAACCAGTCTTTTGTTTATGAAGGAGCATGATTCAGATTTGTTTACCAAATCTACACGTATGGATTATATCTATAGCAATATAATTTATTACTTGTTTTGGTAAAGACTTAAAACTAAAAAAAAACTAAAAACTAAAGTAACACTTGGCTGTCACACAATAATTTGCACACAAAATGTTTTTTTTTTTTCCTTCAAAATCATAAACGTCAAATTTGCTGTACAGCAAAAGTTAAAAGTTCGTCAACTTGTCCAGTTCCGATTCCTGTTGCGTATGCAGCTCCGTCGCATTTTGTTCGCGCTATTGAATTTGTGTGTATTCAATAATTTGACAGCTGTTCCAGTTCCAGTTCCAGTTGCAGCTCCGTCTGCAAATTGTGTTGAGCCAGTTATTCATCTAAGGTGTAAAGTCAATGGTGGAAGCTGTACTTAAAGTAGTAAGGTAGATTTCGGTAGATGTATGCGCAAATCAGCTTGAAGGCAAGTTTCAATGTGTGTAAGACGGCGGCGGCAGCGCTATATGTTTACTTTTCTGTCTGAATAATGTGAGGCGACACAATTATTATAAAGATATTATTTAATGACAAATAAAGTTTACATTTCTAAGAAAATCCAAAGTGGATGATAAATTAATTAAACTGTTTTTAGTAACTTGCGCGTGGCTTGATTTTGTTTACAAGAATGTATGCACCTCTGTGCTCGGCGGCTGGCAAACTAAAACTGCCCGTCTGTTGGGCGAATACATGTTGTCGTTTTCGTCTGGTTATCTCACTCTAACACTCCACCCCCCGTGAATCACCCAGGGATTCACCATCAATATGCAAAACTGCAAGTCTCGAGGCTGGTCGACGAATAAGTCCATTTGATGTTTTCACTTCGGCAAAGCGAATCTGTCCGTCCTTGGCTGGGAATAATTTCGAGATACGACCCTTTCGCCACTGGCTTCGAGGCTGGTTGGAGTCACAAATCAGCACCAAATCATTAAGTTGTAGCTGGCGCGCTTTGTCAAACCACTTGGGTCTTATCAATAGTTGAGGCAGGTATTCAACGACCCATCTTTTCCATAGCCGGTCTTTGAGATTTTGCGCGATTCGCCACTGTTTTCTGAGGCAGATTCTTTCGTCAACCGGGTAAGGCGTTTGCGTTGAGTTGACGCATCCTAGGAGGAAATGGTTAGGCGTAATTGGTTCCTCGTCTTCCGTGGTGAGTGATATGTCAGTTAGTGGTCCAGAGTTGATTATGTTCTCGGCTTCTATGAGAACACTTCTTAACGTTTCCAGTCTTGCTGCTTCTACAGGAAGCGTCTTCATCATGAGTCGTTTGATTATTCGAATAAGGCGCTCCCAGCAGCCTCCGGAGCTTGGATTGGAAGGACAGTTGAATACCCATTCGATCTTTCTGCTTATGGCTTCGCTTTGTATTCGATCGACATCGAACAAACGGTGTTCTTGCTCAAGTTCCCGCTGGGCACCAATGAAATTGGTGCCATTGTCACTTCTGATACGGACTGGTGTGCCTCTTCTGTTGATGAAGTTTCGAAGGCAAATGATGAAGGCATTGACATATTATATATGGACTGCTAGTTGAGTGTAATCTCCATATAAGACTGGCAAAGATATTGAAGCCAAGCGACACTAGCCCTCTTGGTTCCCCTGTCCGCCATTTACGGCAACATTACAATTTTTTCCCAAGAATTAGGTGCCATCTAAAAGTTTGCTGTGCAAACAACAATAAAAACACTTATGCTTTCACGAGAATAACAAAAAAAGACAAGACAACATCTGCCAGTTTGACAACTCGAAAAACACAAGTGTTAGTTTAGTTCTAGATTCGACAACCAGTTGAACCAAGATGCAGCACTGTCGCTTATCGCTGGCTTCACTTTTAAGGAGCCAACTAGCAGTCCATATATAATATGTCAATGGATGAAGGCGTCTGTTGATAGGTTTTCTGCTAGTTCGATATGGGCTGCCCTCGCGGTCAGGCATGTGAAGATGACTCCCCACCTCTTTTCTCGTCTTCGACCTATTAAGACGTTTATAGGGCCGAATAAATCCACTCCTGTGTACGTAAAAGGACGTACAAATGGCGTTACACGATCAGCTGGAAGTTGACCCATGAGCGGAATAGTTGGTTTGGCTCTTTCGTTCTTGCATTCCATACATTCTCGTTGTATGACTTTAAGGAGAGCTTTAGCATGGATGAACCAAAACATTTGGCGGGCTTCATTGAGGATAACTGCTGAGTTTTGATGGTGCAACTTCTTGTGATAGTATTTCATGATAAGTTGGGATACACTATGCTTTTGTGGCATCAGAATTGGTCGTCTGGCTTGAAGTGGCAGGTATAAGGCTTCGTCCATGCGGCCTTGAACTCTTAAGAGGCCATTTTCGTCTAGGTAAGGTGTCAATCGATAAATGGTACTGGTCTTGGGGATGGGTTTCGAAGATTTTAGCAGAACAGTCTCTTCATTGAAACGTTCTTGTTGAACCATACGGCATAGCTGATGTTCGGCTTCATTGATTTCCGCAACTGACAGGAAACAGTTTGATGTGCGTTTCAAAGAAATCTTTCCCATAAATAAGAACTTTTTGGAGGCGCGCAGTACATATCCCAATGTATTTCGGAGCTTTAAGTAGGAGGAAAAGCGATTATATATTTGATACAATACAATTACAATACCTTTTGAACAATCAATGACTATGCAGGGTTTAATTTCTTCGTCTTCTAAGCTCTCGGTTGGCGGCTGAGGAGCTATGATAGGCCAATGCTCTTCAGCTTGTTGAAGGAAATCCGGCCCGGATATCCAAACACTATTCAGTTTCAGCTTTGGAGTACCATTAGCGCGCGTGGCTACGTCTGCGCAGTTTTTATCAGTTGGCGTCCAACGCCATTGCGACGGAAGTGATGTCTCAAGCACTTGTGTGATACGGTGCCCAACAAAGGACTTAAATTTACGTTCGGTTGAATTGATCCAATATAAAAGTGTTCTTGAATCGGTCCAGTAGATGACTTTTGATATCTGTGTATCATGATAACGAATGATAGTTTTGCTGAGACGTGTTCCCAACACGGCAGCTTGAAGTTCCAATCTGGGAATGGACATCAACTTTTGTGGCGCTCCTCTAGTCTTTCCAAATATAAAGACAACTTCGGCTCCTTGGGGATTGTTGACTCTGAAGTATCCGGCAGCAGCGAACGCGACTTGGCTTGCGTCAACGAAGATGTGCAACTCAATATTTTTTGTCGTGAGCAAATTTGGAGAATAACAGCGTTGTATTTGGAATTTGTTGATTTCCTGGAACTCCTTCCACCATGCCTGCCACATTTTGTTGATGTTCCTCGGCAAAGGATCATCCCAGCCAATACCACTTTTCCAGGTGTCACGAATCAGAATTTTCAAATACAACATAAATTCTGCTAGAAGTCCATAAGGATCATAAATCGCCATTACAATTCCCAGGAGTTCTCTTTTTGTTGGCGGCCTGTTACCTTCTAATACTTCCTTTGGGATGCGATGAAATTTAGTTTTAAACTCAAAACAGTCAGTCGTTGTGTTCCAGTGCATTCCGAGAACTTTCTCGGATGTGGCGTGGTATTCCATGTTAATTGTGCTGGTACATCCTGGAGGGTTGGGATTCAGTTGCGATTGTAATCTCTTTGAATTCGATGTAAAATTCCTCAATTCGAACCCAGCGGCACTGTTAATCATAACGACGTCTTTGCAGATTCTTATGGCTTCTTGTTCGTTTTGAAAACTTGCCACATAATCATCAACATAATGCTTGTTGACAATGGCTGATACGGCTTCAGGATGTGTGTTTTGGAATTCTTGGGCGTTCAAGTTTTAAATAAATTCTGCACTGCATGGGGAACAAATAGCACCGAAAATCATAGAGACCATTACGTACTGATCGATTGGCTTTGTTATGTCTCCCCCTCTCCATAAAAACCTCTGTGCTTGTTGGTCCTCTTGACGGATGCGGACTTGCGAAAACATCTCTCGAATGTCAGCTGCTACTGCTATTTTGCCTTCACGGAACTTAAACAAAATGCTCATTAACGGCTTGGCCTGTTCGGGCCCTTTGAGCAAGGCGGAATTAAGGCTATATCCATCCACAGTGGCTGCAGCATCAAAGACGACTCTTAGTTTCTCTGGTTTGTGTGGGTTTTGTACGGCAAAATGTGGTAAATACCAAACCGGGTGGGTGACATCCTCGATTTTATCTGGTTGGAGTTTCCGGGCGTATGTTTTTGTGACATATTGTGCTATTTCCTTTTTGTATCGAGTGGCGAACTCTGGATCTTTCTGCATCTTCCTCTCAATTCCCAGCAAGCGTCTTTCGGCCATTTTCCTGCTTTGTGGTAGGACTGGTTCCGGGTTTTTCCAGAGTAGACCGGTCGAGAACTGGTTCCCGATGCGATGTGCTGTGTCTTGCATAATTTGGCGGGCTCTCTTTTCGTCATCTGACTCCCAAGTTGTATCTGACGCACTGATGCCAAAATTATCAGATGCGAAATATTCTTGGATCAAATTACGAAGCTCATCGTGCTTTTGTTCTTCTCGGATACACAACACAACTGGCTCTGGTGGAACGTTGTTGCCATTATTTGATCCATATACTGACCAGCCGAGTTTGGTCTTTACGGCGAAAGGTCCCTTTTCTACGGATTGAACTATTGTAGAGGAAATTCCCAAATGTATGTTTTCCAGTCCAAGAAGAATGCTGGGCTTTGCATTTTCATAACTTTTCATTGGTAGCCATTCTAGATACGTATATCGCGACTTGATGAATGTTTGGACCGGCAAGTTCAGGTTCCTAATAGTGTGACACCTTTTAATATTGAACACAGTTGACTCACCTTCCCCCTTTATCTCCAAATTAACTATGGTGGACGGCTCAGTCGTTGTCTTTTCACTGTACCATTGAAGTGTTAATGGCCGTGATTGTCCTTTGAGACCCAAGCTGTCGGCAATGTCTTTCTCTATGATGGTAATGGATGATCCCTCATCGAACATGGCGAATACGTCAACCTTTCCGTTCGGCCCAAATAGAGTGACTGGGACCATTTTAAATAGGAGTCCTCTTGACGGCGTAGCTTGACAACTCAAAACTGGCTGGGCGGGGGTCACTTTCATCGGCTGATCATCGTGAAGGCTGGTGTGATGGTGGCGACGGCATCCATTTGTACCACAAATTCTCTTATTCCTGCAGTTGGAAGTACTATGACCCTTGCGGAGGCAGGAAAAGCACAGATGTAGTGTTTTGACTTGTTTCCAACGTTCATCAACATTTGCATCTTTAAAAAGCGAACAACTGGACATGGCATGGCTTCCGTTGCATTGATAGCACTTAACTACATGCGGTGGTTCTGACTGGGCGGTGTCGTCCACGTGCATGATGCGTCGTGGTTGTGTATGTTGCTGCTGTCTTGTTGATTTAAAAGTTGATGAAGGCGGTATTAGGCATACTATTCTTGCTAGTTGACAAAGCCATTTAGAAAAATCTTCTATTGTTGGATATGGCTTTAGTTCGGATGCATGTTTCACCCACTCGTACTGTTTGTCTGGGCCCAGCTTTGACACCAACTCGTCCAAAATTGTAGAGTTTGTAAGACTGTTCGCTATTCGATGACTTTAGGAAAGCGACAACGTTGCGGACCTGTGTGGAAAACGCCAGAATTTGTTCCACTTTGTTGTCTGCTATGGCTGGGAACTTTTGTATTCTCTGTAGCTGATGCCGGACTAGTACATCTGGCCTTCCGAATCTAAAGGCCAGCTCATCGATTACGTCTGGAACGTCTTGCACATTTATTAACATGGAAGCTACTGCTTCACGGGCTGGACCAACCAGGCATTTATGTAGCCTTTGCATGTTCTGGCGATGACTGTATTTGAAATCTTCGGTGGAGTCCTTGAAGTTGGCGAGAAACAGTGGCCACTCTTCGACGTTTCCAGAAAATGTTGGTAGGTCATATAGTTTCACGGGACGCGCTGTACAACAGTTGCTAGGTATGGATGACTCAATGATGTTATTCGTATTCGTGGCTGGAGCGTTGAAATGGTTGCTTGTTCCTGCGAGGTTTTCTTGCAGTTGATATACGTCCATTTTGGTGGTTAGTTTTTCAATTTCCTTTTGGCTCTCAGTGGTTGAACTACTTAGATCGCGTACGAATGTGCTTAGCTTTTGTAGACTTTTCAAAATTGTTGTGACAGTATCAGACTCCACTACTGTTTGATCGCCTAATGTTCTGCACAAGGATTCTTCGCTGTCGCTCATGCTTAATATTTAATGGCCCAAAAGGGCCAACACTTAGACTTATGGTAAACAAGATTCTATTGAAGTTGTGGCGGAAAAATATACATTTTTTCTTGGCAAAAGATTAAATTAAGTTATAAATGGCTTATGGCAAAGACGAAATCAGATGGCAAAATTAAAACTATTAAGACTAATGGCAAAACTGATCCTTCCTTCACGGCTGCTTAAATAGTTCTCCGTATATTCTACGAAATCTAAAGCGTCACTTTTTGCACATTCACAGCCGTATTTATTAGATTTTCTTAAGACGTCTCTCAGACGTTGATTAGTTAAGTTTCAATTAAAATTTAATTGGAACTTAAGAGAGGTTGATTAAATTCTTATCGATAATCGATTCTGCGCTGATGCTAAACTAATTGATAGTTGTGTCAAAATAAAGTAGTAAAAACAGAAATCTAGTCCAATTTAGACTGCGTTTTGACAACCATTCGTTTGTAAACAAATTCCTTTTTGTGAAGCGAATCTTTTTGTAACAAAGGCAATCAAAAACTTTTCAAACGAAAATGCCTCCTTTAGATAAACCAATTTGAATCGAAAAATAAACCGTTTGTCATCCTTAACAGTTTCCTGCTCTTGCCAATAAAAAACTGAATAGATTGCACTTTTTCGTGCCACACAGCCCGCCTGCTCAAAAAAAAAAACTTATCTGTCTAATTTTCAACTAGTTTGTTGGTTGTTTTGTAGCGATGGAGAATATGAAGGCCAACATTGAGTGAGTTGTTTGTTTTCTATTTTCTTGCTTTCAAAATACACCACATTAGACACGACTCTGAAAGTGTATATGTATCATTAAAAAGAATCCAGTATTCTCTTCCTCTTTTCCAAACAGAAATAAAAACAAAAACATCCTTCGCCAACGAAGTATTGGTTCCACCTCACTTAGTTCAATTTGAATGGCACGTTGGCGTTCCTTCAGTTTTTCGCTATTCACCTGCGCCTTTTTCTTCAGTTCCAACGTACTGGACTTCTGGTCGTTGGCATTTCGCATGGTAGCTGAGATCATTTCCAGGGCGTCGTTTGCCAGTTTACGTTTTTCAGCAAGGGCGTTTTACTGTGCTCCAGCATTGGATTTGAGAGTTGCTATACGACTTTGTGAGCCGACGCCAATTTATCAATACCCATCTGGAAGAGAGTTTCAAAATCAGTCGAATTTTAAGGGCAATGGGAGAGAATTTTACCTGAAGTTTTTGCAAACGTTTCTCGATGTCTTGGGAGAAGTGACTGTAGATGTGAAAGATGAAAGTAGGACCGGATAAGTTGATAGAAACGCTTTGGCGAATGTTGCTGAGTGAGATCATTGAGAACGTGTGAGAAATAAGATGACACTGGAACTCTGTCTTTGCCTTCACTGAGAGTTTCTATAAACTTCTTTGGCAACATTAACGCAGTCTCAGCGGACATGGTTCGAACACAGAGAAACTCCATATTCCTATAGAGAGCCGGATAGTTGTCAAAGTATTCATTTGTTTTTTCACTTGTAGGGTCGAAGGCTATAACCAGTTGAAGATTTCTTTTCGCTCTTAAAAAGCGAGTTTTGAATAGATTTGATGAGTTGCCCTTAGTTGTTTTACTTGCGATTTAAGAAATATGATCCCAAAGTTTCTTTTTAGAAATTATATTACCTAACCAACAGAGCGAAATTGACACCGATATTCCCGAAACGTCAGAGTGAATTTTTAATTTGGATTTAAGAGACCTTTAAACGTCATTATTGGCATTTAAGTTAAGAGGGCTCTTAGCAAGGTTACTTAAATGTGAAATTTGATTATCGATACGGATTCGTTACTTAAGTGTTACTTAAAGGGCAATTAAATCTAATCGATGATTAAAAGTTCTTTATAGATACGGCTGTCACAGCCGTATCTATAAAGAACTTTTAATCATCGATTAGATTTAATTGCCATTTAAGTAACACTTAAGTAACGAATCCGTATCGATAATCAAATTTCACATTTAAGTAACCTTGCTAAAAGCCCTCTTAACTTAAATGCCAATAATGACGTTTAAAGGTCTCTTAAATCCAAATTAAAAATTCATTCTGACGTTTTGGGAAAATCGGTGTCAATTTCGCTCTGTTGTTTTGGTAATAAAATGAAACTTTTCTTAAAATAAAAATATGGAAGATTTTCGTCGCGATTTAAATGTTTTCAATGTGCTAAGAATTTTTCAGATGTCATGATTAATAAATAGAAACATAAAAAGCTGGCACAAAAGCTCCACAGAGCTACAAGGCCAAACGCGTTGTTCTCGCAACAACCATTCTCGTGCGGGTCTGAAAGGTTAAATTGGAATAGCATTCTTCAAGGCATATTTTCCTGCCTTGAGGTGATACCTACCAGAGAAAAATCATTTTGGATGTTTATGGTGGTCGAACGCCCACGCAGTAGTTATGCTTTATCCATTTCGCTATGGATGTCGTGTGCCTACAACCAGAGCTAAGAGATTGTCAGGGAATGGCAGTTTTGCTTGGCAAAGAAAGATTGTTCCATGGTCGAGCGGTCGACTTGCTTCTCATAATAAGGGCCTAAGACGAACAATGCGTTGCATTCCTCATCACATTTTAGGTTGGTGATACTCGTACATAGTGTTTTTTTTTTTTTTTTTTTTTGATAAGCAAAAAGGCACCACATCTGTTTACAAACGAATGGTTGTCAAAACGCAGTTTAAATTGGACTAGATTTCTGTTTTTACTACTTTATTTTGACACAACTATCAATTAGTTTAGCATCACCGCAGAATCGATTATCGATAAGAATTTAATCAACCTCTCTTAAGTTCCAATTAAATTTTAATTGAAACTTAACTAATCGACGTCTAAGAGACGTCTTAAGAAAATCTAATAAATACGGCTGTCAGTCTTTACAACGCGAGTTCTCATTGGCTGATGAACAATGTTGTTCTGTTTGACGAATGATGGTTTAAAACAAAATATCCGAGAACTGCGCGTTAAAAACACCCGTGTCTAATACTCGACTTGGCACGGCGAGATTGAAACTTAAACAACGATGGATTTTACTGGCTGTTGTTTATCGCGGCGAATATCGAACAATTAAATCGGTGAAAGAGACAAATAGTGCATTCTTGTAAAACATGTAAGACGGCCGGCGGCGGCAGCGCTATATGTTTACTTTTCTGTCTGAATAATGTGAGGCGACACAATTATTATAAAGATATTATTTAATGACAAATAAAGTTTACCAGCCGTATTTATTAGGTTTTCTTAAGACGTCTCTTAGACGTTGATTAGTTAAGTTTCAATTAAAATTTAATTGGAACTTAAGAGAGGTTGATTAAACTCGTATCGATAATCGATTCTGCGCCGATGCTAAACTAATTGATAGTTGTGTCAAAATAAAGTAGCAAAAACAGAAATCTAGTCCAATTTAAACTGCGTTTTGACAACCATTCGTTTGTAAACAAATGTGGTGCCTTTTTGCTTATCAAAAAAAAAAAAAAGAGTAGGTATCATCAACCTAAAATGTGATGGAAATTTCTTTCGAATTTTAATTTAAAACTAACGCAACGCATTGTTGGTTTTAGGCCCTTATTATAAGTAGCAAATCGACAGTTCGACCATGGAACAATCTTTCTTTGCCAAGCAAAACTGCAATTCCCTAACAATCTCTTAACTCTGGTTGTAGGCACACTACATCCATGGCGAAATGGATAAAGCATAAATACTGCGAGGTCGTTCGACCACCATAAACATCCAAAATGATTTTTCTCTATTATCAAATCAACAGCAGGAAAATATGCCTTGAAAAATGCATATCTTTCAGAACCGCACTGACGAGAATGGTTACTGCGAGAACAACGCGTTTGGCCTTGTAGCACTGTGGAGCTTTTGTGCCAGCATTTTAGGTTTCTATTTATTAATCATGACATCTAAAAAAAACTTAGCACATTAAAAACATTCAAATCATGAAGAAAATCTTCTATATTTTTGATTTAAGAAAATTTTTTTTTGAAATTATATTACCTACAAAACAGAGCGAAATTGACACCGATTTTCCCGAAACGTCACAATGAATTTTTAATTTGGGTTTAAGAGACCTTTAAACGTCATTATTGGCATTTAAGTTAAGAGGGCTCTTAGCAAGGTTACTTAAATGTGAAATTTGATTATCGATACGGATTCGTTACTTAAGTGTAACTTAAAGGCCAATTAAATCTAATCGATGATTAAAAGTTCTTTATAGATACGGCTGTACATTTCTAAGAAAATCCAAAGTGGATGATAAATTAATTAAACTGTTTTTAGTAACTTGCGCGTGGCTTGATTTTGTTTACAAGAATGTATGCACCTCTGTGCTCGGCGGCTGGCAAACTAAAACTGCCCGTCTGTTGGGCGAAAACATGTTGTCGTTTTCGTCTGGTTATCTCACTCTAACAATGTGTGTGTTAAGTTGGGCATCTAACTAATAAGGGTATTCATGCTTCGGCGTAAGATTATGTTTTGTGTAAAATATGTAACTTTACATGAGACTTTGCATGAGTACCCCTTTATGCTACTTTGTGTAAGTGGTGTAAGAAAACAGCTGTTCGTTAAACGTCAAATTTATCAATTGCTTAAAAATAAAAAGAAAGAGTTGAAATTTTATTTAAAAAGCTATTTCAACAATAAAGACTTTAGACTAGAACCTGAAAGAATTCATTTTGTAGCCGAACCGATGACCCGAGTACCAGTAACTTCATTGTACGTGTTTATATGGCCAAGCAAGCTGTACCATCAGTCCGAAAGGTTACTGTGATGTCCTGGATAAGTTTGTTGTGTGAGTTGTAACGTTCTATCAATAACCAGAATTTAAATTCAATTTTTCAGCTGACCTGGGTGGTATATTCAACCTCTGCCTCGGCCTAAGTATCATTTCACTCGTGGAGTTATTCTATTTCTCCAATTATGGATTCTACATAAACTATCGGTTGCATGGGGTTCTTTTGAAAAACTAAAACGAAATAGATAAGGAGCCAAGAGCAAGTTTTTGAATTGAACCAGAGTTCATCTACATAACCAGGCATTTGAACTCATTTTGTATAACCAGAATAGGTGGCTTCAACGAAATTAAGCTTCTCAGATTAACTTATGACCTCAGATCAACTTATGGCAACATGCATACTATGAAGTTTCACCAACAGATCTACGTACCTGAACTTTCGTTTCTTATCACACCCACAAATCTGGAGCGACCTTTCGGTCTTATATAAAAACAAAAAACAGTTCCTTACAAAATAAGATTTAATAAGTTGTTGCGGCACTTGGTTTGAACATTTTTAATCACTTTTTTTCTTTTTCTGTTCTTAGAGTTTTTGTCCTTAGCTTTAAGGTTCTCCCAAACCAAAGCGTTTTCTGAGTGCGGCGAAAAAAACGTTAGTATACCCACACCGAAGCGTTTTTTGCAGCGACAAAGCAACTCATTTTTGACATTTGTCACTTGTGTGTATTTAATTAAAGATTTTTGTTCGGCAAATTTTTTCAGCTGCGAAACTTAAAATTTTTTGAGGTTTGTGAGCTTTTAATTGTGGATTATCTTTTTCATTTCAATAGCCTCGACAAATATTCAAAGAAAATTAAAGCGATGACCGCAATTTTAGTAGCAGCACGAAAATCATTCGTTGTGAATGCATTAGAGGATGTAAGTTTTTTGGCAGCAATCGTAATGGAATAAAGTTTTTCAAACCATCAGCACTAGACATCCAAGATAACCACAACAAAGCCAGGACTACGGCTTTGGGAAAAGCATATTGCATGACCACCAATTGGTTTTCCACACACCTAATTTGACAGTTTACAGCCAGTTTCTCTTCACGAAAACTCGATTTCACTGGGAAGGGAAGACATTCGCAATGGTAGTCTAAAAAATTGAGAACTCGTGACGAAAGACGTTGGGCAGGTAAATTTAAGGTTCCTGAAAAAGCAGCAGCAGAGCATTTGCGGCAAGGGATTGTTTCAAAGATCTGGATTCAAGGTAAATTTATTTGTTGGTGATTTGTGAAAGTCCTTTGAAGCATAATATATGTACATATGTGCTCTTTCAGAAACATATGCGATAAAAATCAAAAACTTTAAATGCGTAAAGCGTATCTTTGATTGTGAAAAACAATTAGAAAAACGAACCGCAGAAAACATGGATGTAGAGAGAAAGATAAGAAAAGATATCGATTTGCAAAGGCAAACCAGAATCTCTGGAACTATAAACTAGTGGAAGCAGCCAGCAAGGTAAAAATATAAATAAATATTCAAATATTTGTCTAACCAATGTAAATTCGTTTGTTAGTGAGGATGGATTTAAGCGCTTCGGGTAGTGATAACACTCCACTACATACGACAATATATTTTTCCACAACGACCGAAGACCGAATCGCTTATCTAGTCTATTGGACTTGCCTAAACATGGCTGTGAATCTGTTCGTGCAGTGATTACTGATTTTGACTACTACATTTCCGGATCGAAAACGATGCGAGCTCATCAATATTTGAGACACCCAGACTGCATATTAATTTGTGCAGCAGCTGATGTAATAATTCCAATCACCAAAGACATACATGTTCTGGGTAATAATAGGTCATCGAATTCAATTAATGTATAATTTTAATTTTAACTTTGTTAATAGGTTAAAGTCTTTATGTGAGAGTTCTTGCAGAAACTAGTGGAAAGACTTCTATTATAGTGGAAAAACCGGGAAACGATCTAGCAAAAATTGTTGTAAAACGTTTAGATATCCGAGATAAAAGTCGGGCCATAATGATCGAGGATATGTTGGAGCAAGACATCGGTTTTGTGAAAGTAGCTGGGTTGAAGGCAATACTTGTGCTCTCTGGAGTATGTACTTAAGAAATAACTCTTTGGATTTCATATTAAAATTTTCAAATAAGTAGTGTTGCGTTAGTATGTTGTTGGTTGTATGGATATAGTTAAAAGTAAACTTATCAAATTCATCACAAAGTTTTGATTTTTTTTATCTTTTTTCATTGTCAACACAACAACTCATTCTCGACTGTTGAGCGCGTATCTAACTCATTTGGACAACCATCACCTTCCTGTGTAAATTTCTGCAAACGGATTTTTTTCTGATCAGAAATATCACACTTATGTGGTTCACATTAGGGATCTATTGGATATACACAACATTGACCTTATAAAGTGTCGTCAAAGTTGTTAACACAAAAAAAAAAATGTATTTGTTAATCATCTTGACCGTTTTGCTAACGACTCAACCCTCGCCTTCTCATATTCGTTTCCAAATTCACGTCCCTGCTTTTCGAATACAACTGGAACGGTTGATTATGGCCAGCTCAGTGAATTCTGAACTTGAAAGAATTTTTACATCGGGTAAGGGTAATATCATCCGAGTATTACTCAATGCTTCGAAAATCAAATAGCTAAGTTCACACTGTACAATTAGATGGACAGACTTCATTTGATGGATATTGGATTGTCGGATGTAGTTTGCGTTCAGACTTATCAGACTTGTCGTCCAATATTATTTTATTACATATATTCTTCCGCTCCATCCAATTCAAAATTTTCAAAACCATCCAACAAGTTGGACAAGCAGTCGTCTGAGGGTTCACATTATCCCTGGGGTGAGATTCTGTAACTAAAAAGCGAACAAACGTTTTCGTGTGTGCGAACGATTTCCTTCATGTTACATGTAGGAAATCGTTCTGTCCAACTAACCATACAGTGTGAACTGCTCTGTTGTTGTCGATATATATTTAACGGCCATATTATTCACTCAATAAATTTAAACCCAATAGAAATAAACCCAGTTGTCAAAATTTGATCCCAGGTTTATATTTTGATCCCGGATTTAAAATAAACCCAGTTGTCAAAGTGACAAACGTCAAATCGTTGAAAGTGCTGCTGGTAAATAGATTTTTGTTTGAAGAAATTGTAAGCAATACTTTTCATTTATATCTTGCATTCTCGATTAAATTTATATTCTATCTTTTTCATGATGTTGCAGGTTCAACCAACAACCAACCAAGATTTAAATTTGAAGAAATTGTATGTAATAATTTTCATTTATATTTTGCATTGTCGATTTAATTTATATACTATCTTTTCCATGGTGTTGCAGGTTCAAGAAATGGAAACTCCACCAGCTACTTCAGGTGTATGTAACATAAATTTCCAATTGGATTGATCTAAATCACTTCGTCTTGTCTTAGGTGGGTACTTGCTATATTTACGTTGCCGCACCATCAATTGGTTTGTGCATGTTGAACGCATATCTTAAGCACCAGGAACACGCCCACCACCCTTGACCAGAATTCGTGAAGTACGATTACTTGCGTATCCGTAACAAGCGCTTCCCATGGGGAGACGGAAACAAAAGTCTTTTCCACAACCCTGCCGTAAACGCTTTGCCCGATGGTTATGAGAATTAGATTTGCTGAAAGTTCTTCGCGGATTAGGATTATTCGAAACACATTCGCTACTACATATTCGTAATTATCGAAATGAGTAAAATATATTTGTGTCAGTAAACTTTGTTTTAATATATTCCCAACACAACATTTTCTTTTTCCAAGGCGGATCTATGTAACTTGAAAAAAATGAATTTGTACCTTTACTGCTCGTATACATTTGGCATTGTCCAGTGGGTGGTTCTAAGATTTAAACATTTTTTCATTTGAAAATGAAAGAGTTCAGTTTGTAGGTACCTGTTATCTAACGACGATTCTTGATATCGTGTTCTCTCTGTTAACAGGCTAGGTGTGAATAATCAATAGCTAAACTTTTGGAGTGCTATTTAAAATTTTACCAAACCATTAATATGCTATCAAACGAGGCACGCATTACTTAAATCTCATGCAGATTCACTACAACAATACTATCACTTTCCGAGCAAAATATACCTAAAATTTCCACTGAAACCAACGAAAGAAACAAAATTTCTGGAAATCCAAAAGGCAATTTATTTCTAGTTTGTTTACTTCTTTACACTACTTTGTAATAAAATATACATATTATGTAGACACAATGTTTATATATTGTCGCAACGAAAATGGAACCATCGATCGTCTTCATTCATCTGATGCTTTGCATTGATTTTGCATTCGAGCGCCTGAAAATATTTGAGTTACTTGGATCTAAGACCGACAAGATTGCATGGTGATTCTTCAATGTTATTCGTCTTGTATGCTGATTCGAAACCTTCAGATGGACATGGCATCACCAATATCCGCGAAGTTATGTAACTAATGTCGATATCGGCTCTAGCATTTGTTTGCTGCATGGTCTGCATTACTTTTGACGAAGTGTCTTTCAGATTTTTGAGGAAACTTCCAGCACCACCACGAATTGATGAAAACAAACTACAAGATTGTGCACAACCAGCGATTGGCATTTGAGCTTGATTGTACTGCATATTATTTGGCATTGGCGGTGGAGGTTTTGCCGGATGTTGTTGTTGGTGCTGTTGAGGAAAGTTATCCGAAGTATTATCGTTGTCTGAATAGACTCCTAGATTGGGTGAGTTTGTGGGTCGGGGTTGTGATTGTGGTGGTGGTGGTCGCGTTGGAAGTGTACTTTGTACCGGACCATTCGTAGTTGCTGGACTGTGTTGTGGCGATTCGCTTGGAGGTGTCACTATCGATTTGCCCTTGAGAAAATAGTCAAGAAAATAAGATATTTAATATTAATGTGCCATATAAATTTACAACACCACACAACCTACCACCAATTAAATTGGACCTTTTAGAGACCAATTCCTTGTCTCAGCTATCGCTGCAAGTCGGTCCAATATTGTAGATACATTGAATCTACTTGATGGGTTGACTGTGAGACATCCCTTGATTACATCATGGAAACAATTGAATCTAGAATCCGAGGGTATTGTAAAATTTCCATTTACAATACGAAGTTTAGCGGAGTCCTCGAATGGATGTTTTTGAAAACACAGACAGTAAAGAATGCATCCTAATGCCCACACATCTTTCTGGAGACCTGTACATAGGTGTGGTCACAGTTGTAAGCTAAAAGAAGTAAAATAATTTACAATAAATAATTTGAGAACAAAATACAAATAATTTCTTTTACTTCACCTTTTACTTTTGACAGATTGGGTTGGGTTTGTTCGCGTAACATATATAAAGCACACTTTTTATGTCAAAATCTAGGTAAGTTTGCTTGATTTGGCTGCAATATTTGAAATTTCCCTATAGTATGCGAACGAACCGAAAATACATCCGGATGTAAAAATTTAAACCCGACAACGCAATGCGGTTTAAATCCATCGGGTTTATTTTGAGTGAATAATATGGATTTGCGTTTGACAATCGGGTTTATGCGATTTTACATCCGGATGTAAATTTAAACCTGGGTTTATTGGGTGAATAATATGGCCGTAAGTGAATAGAAACTTGCTAATGAAGTGGAAAAAAGTAATAAATTACCAAATTTTATTTGAGAGCATAGATACAGCGCGCAAAATGAAAAAAAAATATTATAAAACCACTTTAGAGTCCAGGCATAACGTAGGTACATAATATGCTTTGTTACTCAACTGTCTATACTATAGACAGCTACATCGATTGGTTCGATTCCTGTCACTTTGAATGCTCCTGGTTGTGTTATGGTATTGCTTCTTATTTTTATTGAGAAAATATCGATGTCGGAGATGCTTGAGTTGGAGAATTTAGCTTGACTGGTGTTGTAACAGCCGCTGTTTGCTGAGCGATTTTCTTTATCCTACTTGTAGTCGCTCTTTTTTTGAAAATTGATTATTTCGTCCTTGGGTATCATTTGGTGTTTGTTTTGTTTTTCGCACTAGACGCTTTGCTTCTTGTCTCCAAATACTATTTTCGTTTGCTAGTACGTTTGCCCACGTTTCTTCTAGCTTGCGCGATGTATTTATAAAATCTGTAAAGAAATTCGAAGTGATTTCTGTTTTTTCGTTGTTTATAAGCAACATACCTACACTGTAGTTCTTGTTTGAAACATTTCTCCTTACATCCCTTGCCCAAAGCATGTATGCCGTAAATCGCGTCTAACCCTTGTCTTTTCGTTGGGCCTTTTCCATAAAAACCTACAAAAAACAAAAACATCGTATCAGATTCTTTAAATAAACTGAAGTCATTTTACTCTTACTTCTTTCAATATCCTCTTCTTGTTTGATTTTCCACTCATGTACAATCTTTGTTGCACTACAGGATCTGCCAAATTATCATCGCTATCATCATCCAAGCATTTACACCAGAATCTTCACTGTTTTCTTCAAAATTGACATTACAAATTATTTTCGCGTATTTTTTATTTAGTTTAAAACAAGTTTATTTGCAAAAAAGAAAATTAGAAATTATTTTGGGTTGTTTGTGAGACAACAAATTACAAATAAAAAAACGAATTTGACACTGACAACTGACAAATGAGAGCGGCAGCGGCGAAAACGCTGCATGTACGGGACTGTCGCTGCTCTTCGCCGCGTTGGTGTGGGGACTCTCATATGCCGCTGTGTAAAATAATTTTGACAACTGCAAATGCCGCTGCCGCGACGGCAAAAACGCTTTGGTTTGGGAGAACCTTTACTCTTGACTGGACGCTTTTCGTTTTCCTCGTCATCATTGTCCGAACCATTCTGAAAATACAAAGCAAAATAAAGCAAATGCTGAAAGAAAAGAACGTGAAGGACTCACCAAACTGTTTTGCATTTTGTCAAATATCTCATCATATTCTTCATCTTTTTCTGGTGCCTGTTGAATATCTTCTTCGTCTTCACCTTCATCGCCATTCATTAAGCATGCCGGGAGCAAGCATGCACATTATGCGTTGAAATTATTTGTAGCTATGTACATATAATACTTGATTTTGATTAAGAAACTTTAATTCTTTATGCAAAATTTTTTTTCTAGCCAGGCATATCTTGAAACCGGCTATAAGTTATATTAAGATACAATGTATATATGCTGTTTTTAAGTCTCAATAAAGAAAATTGTAATTGTGTAATAAATTCATCGCTATTCTCAACTCCAACCAAGACACAGTCGTCATCGGCAGATTTTTCTTTAGCTTCACCATTTCGGATGAGAACTCGAGTTGCTTTGGATTTCACATAGCATTGGTACATCAAAACACAAGAATCTGTGTGATGGACCCGTACATATCGATCCAAACAAGATGACACCAAGTACTTGCCACTTACATCCAATTAGACATCGGTTATGCCGCCAGTGAATCCCTTGTAGGTGTGAACGAAGTTTTTCATGCGACGGGTATCGAAGGCCTTCAAAGCAAACTACCAAGGATGATGATCAGTACTAAGGGAAAGGATACGAATTGATAAAATAAAATAAAAGAAAAGAAATGCAAACCATTGGTGAAGAGTGGGTAGAAAGAATTTTTACATATTACCTCAAATAGCTAAGGATCCTCTTTCACGTCCTTTAGTATAGCCTCTAAAAGTGAGCGAGTCTCTTCCTGATTCCAGCGATGAAGTGACCGAAGCCGACGGCGGCGTTTCAGCATTTTGTTTTCTTCATTCTGGAATTAAATAATTATTTTATGCTTTATTCAAAACTTTGTTTTTAATTACTTACTTACTCCGCTCATTTCCATATTTATTTGTATAATTTTTTTATTTTTTGTTTGATAGAAAGTACCTACTTCAACTTAACTATTACGTTTCTTTCGAAATGTCAAAAAAGACTTTTGTGTAGTTTTATGGTGGATTTACATGCAACTGCAAGTGCGGAAGTGCAGAAAAGTAAAGCAGGACGGATATAGATTGTGTGCATAAAAGACAGAAAGAGAAAACCGATATCTCCTTTCAAAGTTGCTATAATCGGTTGACAGCTTTCAAAGTCATATGTTTTTGACATAAAAAAAAATTTAAAGTGTTTTCAATAGTTTTCAAATTCAAAAAATATTAAAATCTTCTCATATTTCGTTTCAAAAAAAAGAAAGTCTCCATCGAATACGGCGGCCAACAACAGCTCTCCTAGTTCGAGACAAAATTCATGGTTTCCATTAAATTTTTCAATGGCTGTCGATGTAAACGGCGAGTTGAGTGTACAAACAGAAAACAGCAACACAAAATCGGAAGAGGTTCAATAACATTTCAATAGTTTTTCAATAACAAGTAATTTTATCTGTTAATAAATTTAGAACAACGGCGATACAAAGGAATCCCCAGTAAAGCGTACCTCTACTCCAGTAGAAACGACATCAAAAACTGGTAAAGCACTTTCATTCATATGTTCCTCATTATTTATGGTTGGGTGAAATGCGCAGCTTGTTGTCTCCACCTATTCATTTTTTAAATATTACCCTTTTTTTAAATAACTTTATGTTTTAGCAAACGATACCTACAAGGAATACTCGCTTAAGGCTGTGGTCTGCCAAGTAAACGATGGAACACAAAAAAAACTTAGTTTCTTTGGTCAATGTGGGTAAACGCTACCATGATTTTAAGCAACCCCCAACCGGCACCGAAGATCAGGATCAGTGGTACATTTTCAATGACTTTAGGTAAGTTAGAATATTCATAGAAAAGAAGAATGTATTTAATTCAACTAAAGCGTATTTCTTTTACAGCATTTCCCCTGTTTCGACACAAGAATCTGTTTGGTTCACTTTGGATTGGAAGGTACCTTGTGTACTTTTCTATAGTAGTAATAATAATTTAGAAGACGAGTTTGAAACCTCCACTGAAAGTGAACCTGA